>OY744483.1:259765988-260327916 GCA_963556165.1 Tipula helvola | reverse complement strand
GCTATAGTTCAGTTGATTTTCAATAAAATTGAATTTTCTGCGAAATGTGTAGAAATATTCGGGCGATCCAAATGACCATTGGCATGACGATTGTAGGTCTCAACGCCTATTGATGGAGGTATCAACCATCGAAATCGGAGCACAATTGCAGATTTTCGATTTTTCTGGCTCTGAATTTGTGGGCTATAGTTCAGTTGATTTTCAATAAAATTGAATTTTCTGCGAAATGTGTAGAAATATTCGGGCGATCGAAATGACCGTTGGCATGACGATTATTGGTCTCAACGCCTATTGATAGAGGTATCAACCATCGAAATCGGAGCACAATTGCAGATTTTCGATTTTTCTGGCTCTGAATTTGTGGGCTATAGTTCAGTTGATTTTCAATAAAATTGAATTTTCTGCGAAATGTGTAGAAATATTCGGGCGATCCAAATGACCGTTGGCATGACGATTGTAGGTCTCAACGCCTATTGATGGAGGTATCAACCATCGAAATCGGAGCACAATTGCAGATTTTCGATTTTTCTGGCTCTGAATTTGTGGGCTATAGTTCAGTTGATTTTCAATAAAATTGAATTTTCTGCGAAATGTATAGAAATATTCGGGCGATCCAAATGACCGTTGGCATGACGATTGTAGGTCTCAACGCCTATTGATGAGAGGTTCAACCATCGAAATCGGAGCACAATTGCAGATTTTCGAATTTTCTGGCTCTGAATTTGTGGGCTATAGTTCAGTTGATTTTCAATAAAATTGAATTTTCTGCGAAATGTGTAGAAATATTCGGGCGATCGAAATGACCATTGGCATGACGATTGTAGGTCTCAACGCCTACTGATAGAGGGATCAATCATCGAAATCGGAGCACAATTGAAGATTTTCGATTTTTCTGGCTCTGAATTTGTGGGCTATAGTTCAGTTGATTTTCAATAAAATTGAATTTTCTGCGAAATGTGTAGAAATATTCGGGCGATCCAAATGACCATTAGCATGACGATTGTAGGTCTCAACGCCTATTGATGGAGGTATCAACCATCGAAATCGGAGCATAATTGCAGATTTTCGATTTTTCTGGCTCTGAATTTGTGGGCTATAGTTCAGTTGATTTTCAATAAAATTGAATTTTCTGCGAAATGTATAGAAATATTCGGGCGATCCCAATGATCGTTGGCATGACGATTGTAGGTCTCAACGCCTACTGATAGAGGTATCAACCATTGAAATCGGAGCACAATTGCAGATTTTCGATTTTTCTGGCTCTGAATTTGTGGGCTATAGTTCAGTTGATTTTCAATAAAATTGAATTTTCTGCGAAATGTGTAGAAATATTCGGGCGATCCAAATGACCATTAGCATGACGATTGTAGGTCTCAACGCCTATTGATGGAGGTATCAACCATCGAAATCGGAGCACAATTGCAGATTTTCGATTTTTCTGGCTCTGAATTTGTGGGCTATAGTTCAGTTGATTTTCAATAAAATTGAATTTTCTGCGAAATGTGTAGGATTATTCGGGCGATCCAAATGACCGTTGGCATGACGATTACTGGTCTCAACGCCTATTGATTGAGGTATCAACCATCGAAATCGGAGCACAATTGCAGATTTTCGATTTTTCTGGCTCTGAATTGTGGGCTATAGTTCAGTTGATTTTCAATAAAATTGAATTTTCTGTGACCGTTGGCATGACGATTGTAGGTCTCAACGCCTACTGATAGAGGTATCAACCATCGAAATCGGAGCACAATTGCAGAATTTCGATTTTTCTGGCTCTGAATTTGTGGGCTATAGTTCAGTTGATTTTCAATAAAATTGAATTTTCTGCGAAATGTGTAGAAATATTCGGGCGATCCAAATGACCGTTGGCATGACGATTGTAGGTCTCAACGCCTACTGCTGGAGGTATCAACCATCGAAATCGGAGCACAATTGCAGATTTTCGATTTTTCTGGCTCTGAATTTGTAGGCTACAGTTCAGTTGATTTTCAATAAAATTGAATTTTCTGCGAAATGTGTAGAAATATTCGGGCGATCGAAATGACCGTTGGCATGACGATTATTGGTCTCAACGCCTATTGATAGAGGTATCAACCATCGAAATCGGAGCACAATTGCAGATTTTCGATTTTTCTGGCTCTGAATTTGTGGGCTATAGTTCAGTTGATTTTCAATAAAATTGAATTTTCTGCGAAATGTGTAGAAATATTCGGGCGATCCAAATGACCGTTGGCATGACGATTATTGGTCTCAACGCCTATTGATAGAGGTATCAACCATCGAAATCGGAGCACAATTGCAGAATTTCGATTTTTCTGGCTCTGAATTTGTGGGCTATAGTTCAGGTTGATTTTCAATAAAATTGAATTTCTGCGAAATGTGTAGAAATATTCGGGCGATCGAAATGACCGTTGGCATGACGATTATTGGTCTCAACGCCTATTGATAGAGGTATCAACCATCGAAATCGGAGCACAATTGCAGATTTTCGATTTTTCTGGGCTCTGAATTTGTGGGCTATAGTTCAGTTGATTTTCAATAAAATTGAATTTTCTGCGAAATGTGTAGAAATATTCGGGCGATCCAAATGACCATTGGCATGACGATTATTGGTCTCAACGCCTATTGACGGAGGTATCAACCATCGAAATCGGAGCACAATTGCAGATTTTCGATTTTTCTGGCTCTGAATTTGTGGGCTATAGTTCAGTTGATTTTCAATAAAATTGAATTTTCTGCGAAATGTGTAGAGATATTCGGGCGATCCAAATGACCATTGGCATGACGATTATTGGTCTCAACGCCTATTGATGGAGGTATCAACCATCGAAATCGGAGCACAATTGAAGATTTTCGATTTTTCTGGCTCTGAATTTGTGGGCTATAGTTCAGTTGATTTTCAATAAAATTGAATTTTCTGCGAAATGTGTAGAAATATTCGGGCGATCCAAATGACCGTTGGCATGACGATTACTGTCTCAACGCCTATTGATGGAGGTATCAACCATCGAAATCGGAGCACAATTGCAGATTTTCGATTTTTCTGGCTCTGAATTTGTGGGCTATAGTTCAGTTGATTTTCAATAAAATTGAATTTTCTGCGAAATGTATAGAAATATTCGGGCGATCCCAATGATCGTTGGCATGACGATTGTAGGTCTCAACGCCCACTGATAGAGGTATCAACCATCGAAATCGGAGCACAAATGCAGAATTTCGATTTTTCTGGCTCTGAATTTGTGGGCTATAGTTCAGTTGATTTTCAATAAAATTGAATTTTCTGCGAAATGTGTAGAAATATTCGGGCGATCCAAATGACCGTTGGCATGACGATTATTGGTCTCAACGCCTATTGATAGAGGTATCAACCATCGAAATCGGAGCACAATTGCAGAATTTCGATTTTTCTGGCTCTGAATTTGTGGGCTATAGTTCAGTTGATTTTCAATAAAATTCAATTTTCTGCGAAATGTGTAGAAATATTCGGGCGATCCAAATGACCATTGGCATGACGATTGTAGGTCTCAACGCCTACTGATAGAGGTATCAACCATCGAAATCGGAGCACAATTGCAGAATTTCGATTTTTCTGGCTTTGAATTTGTGGGCTATAGTTCAGTTGATTTTCAATAAAATTGAATTTTCTGCGAAATGTGAAGAAATATTCGGGCGATCGAAATGACCGTTGGCATGACGATTATTGGTCTCAACGCCTGTTGATAGAGGTATCAACCATCGAAATCGGAGCACAATTGCAGATTTTCGATTTTTCTGGCTCTGAATTTGTGGGCTATAGTTCAGTTGATTTTCAATAAAATTGAATTTTCTGCGAAATGTGTAGAAATATTCGGGCGATCCAAATGACCATTGGCATGACGATTGTAGGTCTCAACGCCTACTGATAGAGGTATCAACCATCGAAATCGGAGCACAATTGCAGAATTTCGATTTTTCTGGCTCTGAATTTGTGGGCTATAGTTCAGTTGATTTTCAATAAAATTGAATTTTTTGCGAAATGTGTAGAAATATTCGGGCGATCCAAATGACCATTGGTATGACGATTATTGGTCTCAACGCCTATTGATGGAGGTATCAACCATCGAAATCGGAGCACAATTGCAGATTTTCGATTTTTCTGGCTCTGAATTTGTGGGCTATAGTTCAGTTGATTTTCAATAAAATTGAATTTTCTGCGAAATGTGTAGAAATATTCGGGCGATCCAAATGACCATTGGCATGACGATTGTGGGTCTCAACGCCTACTGATAGAGGGATCAATCATCGAAATCGGAGCACAATTGAAGATTTTCGATTTTTCTGGCTCTGAATTTGTGGGCTATAGTTCAGTTGATTTTCAATAAAATTGAATTTTCTGCGAAATGTGTAGAAATATTCGGGCGATCCAAATGACCGTTGGCATGACGATTACTGGTCTCAACGCCTATTGATGGAGGTATCAACCATCGAAATCGGAGCACAATTGCAGATTTTCGATTTTTCTGGCTCTGAATTTGTGGGCTATAGTTCAGTTGATTTTCAATAAAATTGAATTTTCTGCGAAATGTGTAGAAATATTCGGGCGATCGAAATGACCGTTGGCATGACGATTATTGGTCTCAACGCCTATTGATATAGGTTCAACCATCGAAATCGGAGCACATTTGCAGATTTTCGAATTTTCTGGCTCTGAATTTGTGGGCTATAGTTCAGTTGATTTTCAATAAAATTGAATTTTCTGCGAAATGTGTAGAAATATTCGGGCGATCCAAATGACCATTGGCATGACGATTGTAGGTCTCAACGCCTACTGATAGAGGGATCAATCATCGAAATCGGAGCACAATTGCAGAATTTCGATTTTTCTGGCTCTGAATTTGTGGGCTACAGTTCAGTTGATTTTCAAAAAAATTTAATTTTCTGCGAAATATGTAGAAATATTCGGGCGATCCAAATGACCATTAGCATGACGATTGTAGGTCTCAACGCCTATTGATGGAGGTATCAACCATCGAAATCGGAGCACAATTGCAGATTTTCGATTTTTCTGGCTCTGAAATTGTGGGCTATAGTTCAGTTGATTTTCAATAAAATTGAATTTTCTGCGAAATGTGTAGGATTATTCGGGCGATCCAAATGACCGTTGGCATGACGATTACTGGTCTCAACGCCTATTGATGGAGGTATCAACCATCGAAATCGGAGCACAATTGCAGATTTTCGATTTTTCTGGCTCTGAATTTGTGGGCTATAGTTCAGTTGATTTTCAATAAAATTGAATTTTCTGCGAAATGTGTAGAAATATTCGGGCGATCGAAATGACCGTTGGCATGACGATTATTGGTCTCAACGCCTATTGATATAGGTTCAACCATCGAAATCGGAGCACAATTGCAGATTTTCGAATTTTCTGGCTCTGAATTTGTGGGCTATAGTTCAGTTGATTTTCAATAAAATTGAATTTTCTGCGAAATGTGTAGAAATATTCGGGCGATCCAAATGACCATTGGCATGACGATTGTAGGTCTCAACGCCTACTGATAGAGGGATCAATCATCGAAATCGGAGCACAATTGCAGAATTTCGATTTTTCTGGCTCTGAATTTGTGGGCTACAGTTCAGTTGATTTTCAAAAAAATTGAATTTTCTGCGAAATATGTAGAAATATTCGGGCGATCCAAATGACCATTAGCATGACGATTGTAGGTCTCAACGCCTATTGATGGAGGTATCAACCATCGAAATCGGAGCACAATTGCAGATTTTCGATTTTTCTGGCTCTGAAATTGTGGGCTATAGTTCAGTTGATTTTCAATAAAATTGAATTTTCTGCGAAATGTGTAGGATTATTCGGGCGATCCAAATGACCGTTGGCATGACGATTACTGGTCTCAACGCCTATTGATGGAGGTATCAACCATCGAAATCGGAGCACAATTGCAGATTTTCGATTTTTCTGGCTCTGAATTTGTGGGCTATAGTTCAGTTGATTTTCAATAAAATTGAATTTTCTGCGAAATGTGTAGAAATAATCGGGCGATCCAAATGAACATTGGCATGACGATTGTAGGTCTCAAACTCTCAACGCCTACTGATAGAGGGATCAATCATCGAAATCGGAGCACAATTGCAGAATTTCGATTTTTCTGGCTCTGAATTTGTGGGCTATAGTTCAGTTGATTTTCAATAAAATTGAATTTTCTGCGAAATGTGTAGAAATATTCGGGCGATCGAAATGACCGTTGGCATGACGATTATTGGTCTCAACGCCTATTGATAGAGGTATCAACCATCGAAATCGGAGCACAATTGCAGATTTTCGATTTTTCTGGCTCTGAATTTGTGGGCTATAGTTCAGTTGATTTTCAATAAAATTGAATTTTCTGCGAAATGTGTAGAAATAATCGGGCGATCCAAATGAACATTGGCATGACGATTGTAGGTCTCAAACTCTCAACGCCTACTGATAGAGGGATCAATCATCGAAATCGGAGCACAATTGCAGAATTTCGATTTTTCTGGCTCTGAATTTGTGGGCTATAGTTCAGTTGATTTTCAATAAAATTGAATTTTCTGCGAAATGTGTAGAAATATTCGGGCGATCGAAATGACCGTTGGCATGACGATTATTGGTCTCAACGCCTATTGATAGAGGTATCAACCATCGAAATCGGAGCACAATTGCAGATTTTCGATTTTTCTGGCTCTGAATTTGTGGGCTATAGTTCAGTTGATTTTCAATAAAATTGAATTTTCTGCGAAATGTGTAGAAATATTCGGGCGATCCAAATGACCGTTGGCATGACGATTGTAGGTCTCAACGCCTACTGATAGAGGTATCAACCATCGAAATCGGAGCACAATTGCAGAATTTCGATTTTTCTGGCTCTGAATTTGTGGGCTATAGTTCAGTTGATTTTCAATAAAATTGAATTTTCTGCGAAATGTGTAGAAATATTCGGGCGATCAAAATGAACATTGGCATGACGATTGTAGGTCTCAACGCCTACTGATAGAGGGATCAATCATCGAAATCGGAGCACAATTGCAGAATTTCGATTTTTCTGGCTCTGAATTTGTGGGCTATAGTTCAGTTGATTTTCAATAAAATTGAATTTTCTGCGAAATGTGTAGAAATATTCGGGCGATCCAAATGACCATTGGCATGACGATTGTAGGTCTCAACGCCTACTGATAGAGGGATCAACCATCGAAATCGGAGCACAATTGCAGATTTTCGATTTTTCTGGCTCTGAATTTGTGGGCTATAGTTCAGTTGATTTTCAATAAAATTGAATTTTCTGTGACTGTTGGCATGACGATTGTAGGTCTCAACGCCTACTGATAGAGGTATCAACCATCGAAATCGGAGCACAATTGCAGAATTTCGATTTTTCTGGCTCTGAATTTGTGGGCTATAGTTCAGTTGATTTTCAATAAAATTGAATTTTCTGCGAAATGTGTAGAAATATTCGGGCGATCCAAATGACCGTTGGCATGACGATTGTAGGTCTCAACGCCTATTGATGGAGGGGAGGTATCAACCATCGAAATCGGAGCACAATTGCAGAATTTCGATTTTTCTGGCTCTGAATTTGTGGGCTATAGTTCAGTTGATTTTCAATAAAATTGAATTTTCTGTGAAATGTGTAGAAATATTCGGGCGATCCAAATGACCGTTGGCATGACGATTGTAGGTCTCAACGCCTACTGATAGAGGTATCAACCATCGAAATCGGAGCACAAATGCAGAATTTCGATTTTTCTGGCTCTGAATTTGTGGGCTATAGTTCAGTTGATTTTCAATAAAATTGAATTTTCTGCGAAATGTGTAGAAATATTCGGGCGATCCAAATGACCGTTGGCATGACGATTATTGGTCTCAACGCCTATTGATAGAGGTATCAACCATCGAAATCGGAGCACAATTGCAGAATTTCGATTTTTCTGGCTCTGAATTTGTGGGCTATAGTTCAGTTGATTTTCAATAAAATTGAATTTTCTGCGAAATGTGTAGAAATATTCGGGCGATCGAAATGACCATTGGCATGACGATTATTGGTCTCAACGCCTATTGATAGAGGTTCAACCATCGAAATCGGAGCACAATTGCAGATTTTCGAATTTTCTGGCTCTGAATTTGTGGGCTATAGTTCAGTTGATTTTCAATAAAATTGAATTTTCTGCGAAATGTGTAGAAATATTCGGGCGATCGAAATGACCATTGGCATGACGATTATTGGTCTCAACGCCTACTGATAGAGGTATCAACAATTGAAATCGGAGCACAATTGCAGAATTTCGATTTTTCTGGCTCTGAATTTGTGGACTATAGTTCAGTTGATTTTCAAAAAAATTGAATTTTCTGCGAAATGTGTAGAAATATTCGGGCGATCCAAATGACCATTAGCATGACGATTGTATGTCTCAACGCCTATTGATGGAGGTATTAACCATCGAAATCGGAGCACAATTGCAGAATTTCGATTTTTCTGGCTCTGAATTTGTGGGCTATAGTTCAGTTGATTTTCAATAAAATTCAATTTTCTGCGAAATGTGTAGAAATATTCGGGCGATCCAAATGACCATTGGCATGACGATTATTGGTCTCAACGCCTATTGATGGAGGTATCAACCATCGAAATCGGAGCACAATTGCAGAATTTCGATTTTTCTGGCTCTGAATTTGTGGGCTATAGTTCAGTTGATTTTCAATAAAATTGAATTTTCTGCGAAATGTGTAGAAATATTCGGGCGATCCAAATGACCATTGGCATGACGATTATTGGTCTCAACGCCTATTGATGGAGGTATCAACCATCGAAATCGGAGCACAATTGCAGAATTTCGATTTTTCTGGCTCTGAATTTGTGGGCTATAGTTCAGTTGATTTTCAATAAAATTGAATTTTCTGCGAAATGTGTAGAAATATTCGGGCGATCCAAATGACCATTGGCATGACGATTATTGGTCTCAACGCCTATTGATGGAGGTATCAACCATCGAAATCGGAGCACAATTGCAGAATTTCGATTTTTCTGGCTCTGAATTTGTGGGCTATAGTTCAGTTGATTTTCAATAAAATTGAATTTTCTACGAAATGTGTAGAAATATTCGGGCGATCGAAATGACCGTTGGCATGACGATTGTAGGTCTCAACGCCTACTGATAGAGGTATCAACCATCGAAATCGGAGCACAATTGCAGAATTTCGATTTTTCTGGCTCTGAATTTGTGGGCTATAGTTCAGTTGATTTTCAATAAAATTGAATTTTCTGCGAAATGTGTAGAAATATTCGGGCGATCCAAATGACCATTGGCATGGCGATTATTGGTCTCAACGCCTATTGATGGAGGTATCAACCATCGAAATCGGAGCACAATTGCAGAATTTCGATTTTTCTGGCTCTGAATTTGTGGGCTATAGTTCAGTTGATTTTCAATAAAATTGAATTTTCTGCGAAATGTGTAGAAATATTCGGGCGATCCAAATGACCATTGGCATGACGATTGTAGGTCTCAACGACTATTGTTGGAGGTATCAACCATCGAAATCGGAGCACAATTGCAGATTTTCGATTTTTCTGGCTCTGAATTTGTGGGCTATAGTTTAGTTGATTTTCAATAAAATTGAATTTTCTGCGAAATGTGTAGAAATATTCGGGCGATCCAAATGACCATTGGCATGACGATTATTGGTCTCAACGCCTATTGATGGAAGTATCAACCATCGAAATCGGAGCACAATTGCAGAATTTCGATTTTTCTGGCTCTGAATTTGTGGGCTATAGTTCAGTTGATTTTCAATAAAATTGAATTTTCTGCGAAATGTGTAGAAATATTCGGGCGATCCAAATGACCATTGGCATGACGATTGTAGGTCTCAACGCCTACTGATAGAGGTATCAACCATCGAAATCGGAGCACAATTGCAGAATTTCGATTTTTCTGGCTCTGAATTTGTGGGCTATAGTTCAGTTGATTTTCAATAAAATTGAATTTTCTGCGAAATGTGTAGAAATATTCGGGCGATCGAAATGACCGTTGGCATGACGATTGTAGGTCTCAACGCCTACTGATAGAGGTATCAACCATCGAAATCGGAGCACAATTGCAGAATTTCGATTTTTCTGGCTTTGAATTTGTGGGCTATAGTTCAGTTGATTTTCAATAAAATTGAATTTTCTGCGAAATGTGAAGAAATATTCGGGCGATCGAAATGACCGTTGGCATGACGATTATTGGTCTCAACGCCTGTTGATAGAGGTATCAACCATCGAAATCGGAGCACAATTGCAGATTTTCGATTTTTCTGGCTCTGAATTTGTAGGCTATAGTTCAGTTGATTTTCAATAAAATTGAATTTTCTGCGAAATGTGTAGAAATATTCGGGCGATCCAAATGACCATTGGCATGACGATTATTGGTCTCAACGCCTATTGATGGAGGTATCAACCATCGAAATCGGAGCACAATTGCAGAATTTCGATTTTTCTGGCTCTGAATTTGTGGGCTATAGTTCAGTTGATTTTCAATAAAATTGAATTTTCTGCGAAATGTGTAGAAATATTCGGGCGATCCAAATGACCGTTGGCATGACGATTGTATGTCTCAACGCCTACTGATAGAGGTATCAACCATCGAAATCGGAGCACAATTGCAGAATTTCGATTTTTCTGGCTCTGAATTTGTGGGCTATAGTTCAGTTGATTTTCAATAAAATTGAATTTTCTGCGAAATGTGTAGAAATATTCGGGCGATCGAAATGACCGTTGGCATGACGAATATTGGTCTCAACGCCTATTGATGGAGGTATCAACCATCGAAATCGGAGCACAATTGCAGATTTTCGATTTTTCTGGCTCTGAATTTGTGGGCTATAGTTCAGTTGATTTTCAATAAAATTGAATTTTCTGCGAAATGTGTAGAAATATTCGGGCGATCCAAATGACCATTGGCATGACGATTATTGGTCTCAACGCCTATTGATGGAGGTATCAACAATCGAAATCGGAGCACAATTGCAGAATTTCGATTTTTCTGGCTCTGAATTTGTGGGCTATAGTTCAGTTGATTTTCAATAAAATTGAATTTTCTGCGAAATGTGTAGAAATATTCGGGCGATCCAAATGACCGTTGGCATGACGATTGTAGGTCTCAACGCCTACTGATAGAGGTATCAACCATCGAAATCGGAGCACAATTGCAGAATTTCGATTTTTCTGGCTCTGAATTTGTGGGCTATAGTTCAGTTGATTTTCAATAAAATTGAATTTTCTGCGAAATGTGTAGAAATATTCGGGCGATCCAAATGACCGTTGGCATGACGATTGTAGGTCTCAACTCCAACTGATAGAGGTATCAACCATCGAAATCGGAGCACAATTGCAGATTTTCGAATTTTCTGGCTCCGAATTTGTGGGCTATAGTTCAGTTGATTTTCAATAAAATTGAATTGTCTGCGAAATGTGTAGGGATATTCCGGCGATCCAAATGACCGTTGGCATGACGATTATTGGTCTCAACGCCTATTGATAGAGGTATCAACCATCGAAATCGGAGCACAATTGCAGATTTTCGATTTTTCTGGCTCTGAATTTGTGGGCTATAGTTCAGTTGATTTTCAATAAAATTGAATTGTCTGCGAAATGTGTAGAAATATTCGGGCGATCGAAATGACCGTTGGCATGACGATTATTGGTCTCAACGCCTATTGATAGTGGTATCGACCATCGAAATCGGAGCAAAATTGCAGATTTTCGAATTTTCTGGCTCCGAATTTGTGGGCTATAGTTCAGTTGATTTTCAATAAAATTGAATTTTCTGCCAAATGTGTAGAAATATTCGGGCGATCCAAATGACCGTTGGCATGACGATTGTAGGTCTCAACTCCAACTGATAGAGGTATCAACCATCGAAACCGGAGCACAATTGCAGATTTTCGATTTTTCTGGCTCTGAATTTGTGGGCTATAGTTCAGTTGATTTTCGATTAAATTGAATTTTCTGCAAAGTGTGTAGAAATCTCGATACAAATGACCGTTGGCATGACGATTGAAGGTCTCAACACCTATTGAAAGAGGTATAAACCATCGAGATCGGAGCACATTTGCAGATTTTCGATTTTTCTGGCTCTGAATTTGTGGGCTATAGTTCAGTTGATTTTCAATTAAATTGAATTTTCTGCAAAGTGTGTAGAAATATTCGAGCGATCCAAATGACCATTGGCATGAAGATTATTGGTCTCAACACCTATTGAAAGAGGTAAATCGGATCACATTTGCAGATTTTCGATTTTTCTTGCTCTGAATTTGTCCAAATGACCGTTGGCATGACGATTACAGGTCATACCACAGATTCCTTCTGCTCTACTGTAAGTTGTCCCTCAGGGGTTGCTGCCAATTTGTTCAGGATTTTAAAACCCGACCGTCACTCCCTGTATCGTCGCTTTGCAGTAGCGATCCTTCCCGATCCCCTTTCTTGCTTGGCATTGGTACTGCTGACTCCTGGCTTTGGTGCCATGGTACTTATTACCCCTGCCACTGATGAGGTACCTCCACCTTTAAGGTAGCCACTTTCTTCCTTAGATTTTTCCGGTTTTTCAAGGGTACCGGCTCCCTTATTTTAGTTTATTAGTTCATCCATAATTTTCCTACGAGTGCCGGAGAAATAATAGTCCACCTGCGCAGAGATCCGTATACGCAGGTAAGGCTAAATACAACTGGAGGCAGCCAGGTATCCAGAGGGCTCCGTTAACGACTAGGCTTTGTTAAATGGGCCTCCAGGATACCCGATCATCTTATCCAGCCCATTGGCTCACCAAGCAACCCATCCCAGCACCTCCGCCCCATCCATCCTTCCGTCAACCATTCACCCATCCATATGAATATCCCGAGCCAATGGGACCCATTCCATACAAGGGGTAAACCGTTTATAGAGCTCGTCCCTCACTACTAGAGACTCAGTTCGCCTGTGGTTAGTAGTCGATGGTTTTATGGCACCATCGTTCGCCATTCCATACCGGGTATCATAGGCAATCAGAATTGAGTAAACTGAGGTTAACCACTCCCCAGTTTCCTGACACTCTCCTCCCAGCAGGGCTTTTGATTACTTACATATGTGCGAATTTCGATAAAGTTGAGGTTATGTGCCTCAATCATAATTTTAATTTGTTAAAGCTCCCTAAATATGCATTTTTTATAAAATAATTCGAGCGAACACACATATTGGGTGAAGTGAATAAAAAAGAGTAAATACTTTTATTTAAATTTTTGGAGATTTTTTATTGATTAATTTGTTGGCCAGGAAAATATTTGAAGGTTACGGTAATGCTGTGACAAGCATGTTTGTGTGTACCTAATTGCACATACACGATCATCAATAAAAAATCTTGAAAAATTTAAATAAAAGTATTTACTCTGTTTTATTCACTTCACCCAATATGTGTGTATGCCCGAATTAATTAATAAAAAAATGCATATTTAGGGCGGTTTAACAAATTAAAATTGTAGTGTGAGGTGAGAAACATAACCCCAACCAAAAAATAAGATAATGTGGAATAAATTAGTGAAAAACAAAGCTTACTTTTATGAGTGTACAATTTCTCGATGGGTACAATCACCCTAGGAGTCTATACACATTAAATAAGAGCAGACTTGTTTTTCATAATTAAAAATTAACACGCAAAAATTATCACGGTACAATTTGAAACCTACACTGCTTCTGATTAAGCAAGAGGTGCCCTTGGATCTTAAACGTCAGAGGTAATTCTACATTTAAAGTTCTTGTCTCACAAAAAAAAAAAAATTATTAGCTCTTTTGATGTTGATACACTAGACAAATTAACTTTGAAGTAATGAGTTATCAATGAAATAATTTTGTACTGAATTTTGTAACCTTATTTATTATATACATATATACAATTTTATACAATTACAATTTGTTTGTCGCCACCTCATTTTCTTTTGCCAGTTCGTGTTTTAACATCTCAATTTTCTTTTGATAACCGTCTTTCAATTCTTTAAAAAGTCCTGTTTGAATATCATGTTCCTGTTTTAAGTGTTTGTACATTTTATCTGAAATGTTATAACGACGTTCCATTAAATCTCTCTCCGTTTTCAATCTCTCCTCAACAGATTCCATGCGACCTTTCATATAATCAATTTCCGTGTTACGAATTTCTAACATTTCACGTGTAACCGTTAATACATCTTTAAGTGATGCAACTTGAGTGTTGAGTGCGATAAGCTGCATTTCTTGATTCTTTGAAATTTTTGTTTGTTCGAAAAGAAGAATTTTTGCTTTCTTTAAAATATCATTGCATTTATCTTCTTCGGCACCAAAGAGCATTTGTTTATTTGTTAATTCTTTGTCCATGCTTGCCATTTTTTGTGCTAACGCAGCATTTTCCTCTTTGCTTTTCTATGTAGTGCGGTGAAAAATACGTAAAATTAGTTTACTACAGTTATGTACATAGACAACAAAAACAAAACATACCGATAGTATCGCTGTTAAGATCTCATATTTCCTTTCATGGGTGTCAATCGTAGTTTTATGCTCATTTTCCAAACTAACGATTCTATCTAAAAGTTCCTGTTCCCTGGATTGCCAATCTGCTTCAGTGCGCTGAACCATTTTAACAAATGTATCTTTTTAAACTAATTAAATTAATTAAATTTTAGAACGATTTAATGTTTTATAAATTACGAAAATTTTATTTTTGTTTAAGCTGATGAAAATTTTGTTTTATTTTTAGAGTTTTATTTTCATAGTACTATACTATACTTTGAATAACGCAACGAGTGAACGCCGGCATTTTTCGGCAAATTCTTAAAATAGAAGCAAACATTTGTTTTCGATTTTTTTTTTTTTTTGTTCGATTTCAGAAATTTGAATAATTTTTTATTTATCTCTCTTGCTGTAAATTTCTTAAAATAGTTTTAAATTATAGTTTTGGTACATAATTAGTAAAACAATCAAGCGCAAAATTTTAGTGAAGAAAAAACTCGATATACATTTCTTGTAATTTGCTAGAAACGTACTCAAAAATTGTTTTTTGCAGCAGACGTAGCTGCAAGTGTTGATCATTTGTTTATGTTTAGAAAAGGTTTTGACAAAATTGTAGTGTCACATTAGGAGCAGAAATTTTTATTTTTTGCGCTTGCAATATTTTTTTTGCGATTAAATATAAATAGAATAAATTGTTCACCATTTTGTGTAAAGGGTCAATTCAAATTTTCTGTAAAAAGATTCCAAACTGTCTTTTTGTCGGTTTTACTTTTATATTTTATGTTGCGTATTTCCCTATTAGTAAGACTTATGCCGTTATTCGTATAAACTTGAAAATGAGATACTTGTTTACCTTATTCTTGTTATCTTTTTTTTATTTTTGTTTAAAAAAAATATAAACGACTTTATTATTTTATGTAAGTACCCTCATTTCGTACCAATAAAATTTTCTTTAATATAACGAGTTTCTTTATTTTGGTTTCATGCACGAAATTATTTTACCGCAGTTTTGGTTGCATTCAAATTTTCATAGACAAAAAATAAAATTATATCGAGTTTTGTCGATCAAATATGATATGCGCTTGGTTCCTATATAGGTTAGCTTGACAGCTGAAGATACAGTGACCCTTATAATTGATCACGATTTCATAAGATAATATTTTATTACACCAAAATAAAATAAAAATTTTTAGTTTTTCTTTCTTAAATTCAACAGTTTATTAAATATTTATTTAACAAATTAAAAAAACAATTCATTTTCAACATCACAAATATCAATAATAAATTAACACAAAAATGATTAGGTGTGATCAATTTTGTGGGTAACTGTAGGTGCACGTGACGTAATCAAAATTCGCATGTGTATTCGTATGTGTACATACATATGTATGTATATGAATGGAGAGAAAATGAAAGATTTTCCCAGTTCTTATTTTGATTCCCCAGCAAATGTGGAAGTACTGCACTATTTTTATTTTATTATTTATTTGATTTTCCAAAAAAAACATATGAGAAACATAAAATAAAACAAAACAAAATGAGTTAGATATAATGTAACCAATTAGACGTTAAACATTTAACAACAATAACGTCAGTCTTAAGATAATATTATTTTAGTAGTAAATATTATAGTTTTCAATAAACATATCAAACAATGACTTTTTCAGAAATAGTTTGAGCTCTGAAATTTTATTATCTTTCTTGCTTTCATCCAATGCATTAAATAATTAGATACCATTATAAAAAATATTATTTTGAGACGTCTGGAACTAGTAATCAGGAAGCCACATTAGTGAAATACTATATATGTGATAGACAAATTAGTGAAAAGGTCTGTATTGTGTTTGTGCCTCATTTGACCATTCCTAATCTTTTATAGTCAAGATATAGTGATATCCATTATCCAACTAGTAATGAAAGAGAACAGTCAAATTAAGCGCGGATACAAGAGGAGGGTAGAGGGGGTAATTACCCCTACCAAAATTAAACAAAATCCTCTAAAAAACACCTAAAATGACAACAAATTAATTGACAAAACGATGAATAAGTACATATCAGTTATCGATAATATTTCATTCATTAAAACCAACGCAAGTAATTCAACTATGTTACATATATACATATTAACTATCAAAGTGTAGTATATATGCATTTGTTAAGTTTATCGAGGTTAAAACTCGCTAGTTTACAGAAATAATCCTAATAAAATGCATTAAATAATGTAATAATTCATTAAACTAATGAAAAAAAATCTTGATTCTGAAAATAAAATGTAAACAAAAAATTTAGTATTTATACATATGTCATATCCTAATAAAAAACAGAAAATTACTAACACTAACCCTTGTGATATACTCGACGCGACCGACGCGACGTGACTAAGTAAAAAAAAAAGTTAAAGTTTATGAATTTGCGGTAAAGCGATTATACTTTTAGCTACTCAGAAGTCACAAAAAAAAGTTGATTTAACTTTGACTTTTTGTTGTTGTTTAGTGCTAAAGTGACATCTTACTGAAATTTTAAAAAATAATATCCCATTTTTATTTTATTTTTGTTATAATTTTGACGTTTAATGACGTTTTCGGTTTATGACACCAATTGCTCGGTGGTGTATGATATCGATAAGATACATATTTATGGCTAGAAGTTTCATCATAATCCATAATATAAAAAGGGAGAAAAGTGATTGCAGGATGTAATTTCATTGCCGGCATCTCAACAATGATTTTGGTTTTTTCCAAAACCTTCGAAAACTCCCTCTGTAGTTAAAGGAGAATTCTCGCAGATTTTGTTTTTTTCTTTAGGCAAAATAAAATTTTAATTAACTTTTATTGTTTTACTGCGCCACCCCAGAACTAGTGTTATACGTGTATGTATTTGTGAACGGCATTATTTTAGCGTATTATAATGGCGATTGCACATTTTCTCGTAACATTTTATACATTAAAACGTGCAATGCAATGCACCGAGGTAGTAACGGTATAAGAAGAACAAAGGAAAGTTGTTATCTTGTTCTTTAGTTATTTTTCTTTTCTGTTGCAAACAATTTCAATTTAAAAGAAGGAAAATAAAATCGATATTTTTTGTTTATATAAACGTACCTATTGTGCTAAAATAGGTGTAAATAAACATTTTCAATAATAAAAAAAAATATTTTTTTTTGCAGGTTTTCTTTCAAAAATAATATGCGTTAAGGGGTTAATTGAATAGGTACTAAAAATGAGAAACACAAAAAAGAAACGAAAACAGATCAAGCAAGCGGCGCAATCGTTTTCCCTTACTACATTTGTGTTGGATTTGACTGTATTTGACCGTATCCATAAATATAATAACATTTGAAGACTGATACATTTGTTGTAAAATAAAACAAACACAAAATACAATCACACTAGCTACCTCATTGAAAATTGCAAGCTAAGTTTTTCATTGCAACTTTAACATAATCTCTTTAATAATTTATGAAATGATGTAGTAATTTTTAAATTTAAATAAATTAAATTATTTAAACTTTTTATTTCAATTCAATACTGACCTAAACTTTCGGACATACAAAGTATAAATGATAAGTTGTGGAGGTAGGTATGGGCTGTGGTTGGCTTACCTACTCCCAAATTTATTTTTATTTTCTTCTGAGGTAATTTACGTCTTCCCAAACTTCCCTGTGATCAAACCGTATATTTATGTAACCTCTCTCTGGGAAACCGAATATTTCGGTAGCGGCTGATTTCATCTGCGGCGCGTCTTTATGGTTGCGCCGGTAGGATTGCAACGTAATTGCTGTACGTTGAGAGCTCTTTAATGGATGAGCGGGAGCACGTCGAATTGAATTAATTCCATTGATCTTGGATTCAAATATCAATTTTATATTTTCCGTTTTAAATGGAAAGCACTAATGGAAAGCAAACGCTGTTGCAAATTATATTTAATTGAATATTTTGATTCTGTTCCAAATATACTAGTTCAGTTGAACTACAACGTTTTCTATTTTCACAATATTTTTATTTTTTATTTGTTGATCAAAAAATTCTCAACTTCCTCTGAATTTACAATTTATATAATACTAATGATTTTTTGAAAAACAAAAACCTCCAGGGAAAACTTGTATTTCCCTGGCACACCGAGTCTGAAAAAAAGTCTCCACTCTTCCACAATTCCCTGAGCTTTCAACCGAAAAAAATAATTACTAAATTTGGCGCGAACAAACCATCTCCCGATAATCAAACTCCTCAATACGCCACAATATTCCCCCTCCAGTGAATTCGGTGAGAATTCACGCTCCAAACAATCCGTATGTCAAGTACTTGTTTCGTTAATTGTCCTTATATTTGGCTTGTGTTTTGATGAGTCGTCCTGTTCTTGTGTACGTTGTTTTTACCAATGGTGCGGTTTTGTCCGGTAAGTCGAAAGAAACTTTACGAGAATTGGTGTTTTTGTTGTCATTCGGTTCGTTCACAGTTGGTCCGTTGTTTTGAGTAGCGTCCGTATTTTCCAGGATGTTGCCCGTATGGCATGGTTTGAGTCTGTCGACTGATACCTTATTATGTTTACCGTTAATTTCGATTGTAAATGTCTTTTCGTCCCTGTTAATTACTCTGTATGGTCCAGTGTATGGTGACTCTAAAGATTTCCGTATCGAGTCTGTTCGTAGAAAAACATGAGTTGTATCCGTTAAGTGTTTTGAAATAAAGATTTTTTCGGTGCTATGCCTGGTAGCTGGAGTCGGTTTAATTTCGTCGAAGTGCTTTTTTAAATTTTGTACGAAGTCCGTTTGTGGAATTTTGTTGTCCGTGACTTGGTCAAAAAACTGTCCTGGTATTCGTAGTGTGCTTCCGTAAACTAGTTCTGCTGGTGTGGTCTTCAGTTCCGTACTACTATACGTAGGCCGTAATCCCAGTAGAATCAGCGGGACTATGCTGCTCCAGTCTGTTCTGCCATGACACATTAATGCGGATTTTAACACCCGATGCCACCGTTCTATCATGCCGTTACACTTAGGGTTGTAGCTTGTTGTACGTTTATGTAGAAATCCCACTAGCTTTGATAATTCAGCAAACAGAAGCGATTCAAACTGTGATCCCTGGTCAGTTACTATGAAATCTGGAACGCCAAACCTGGTTATCCAGACAGAATACACGGCGAATGCGACCGAGGCAGCAGTAATGTCCGGAATTGGAACCGCCTCAGCCCAACGTGTGTAACGATCCATCAACGTCACACAATAACGGTTATTCCCAGAAATTGGTAGTGGTCCAATGATGTCGAGATGAATTTCAGAAAAGCGTTGCGATGCAACTACAAATGTACCGAGAGGTGAATGTGTATGCCTTGAAATTTTTGATTTTTGACATGGTACACAATTTTGAGCCATTATTCTTGAATCTTTTGCGATGGAGGGCTATATAAATTATGTAAAGTTTCAAAAACAATTTTCCGAAAACTTATTGGAATAAAAGGTCTTGATATACCGGGTGAAACATCACAACAAATAGTTTTGTTGGAATCGAGTCGAACTTTAGGGGTATTGGCTTAAGAATGAGTGAAGTATTTGAATTGCTATTCAATAGTTCTCGTAATTCGCCATCATTGGTTTGAGCATCCGCTATTGCTGTATAATCAATACTTTCGTGAATTGAAATTTGATTAATACGTGAGAGGGTATATGCTACAACTTTATTTACGCCGGAGATGTGTTGTATATCGGTAGTAAATTGGCCGATGAAATCAAGGTGTCGAAATTGTCGCGGTGATGCTTTATCTGAATTTTGTTTAAACGCGCAAATTAACGGTTTATGATCCGTGAACAGGGTGAACTCACGACCTTCTAACAAATATTTGAAGTGCTTAATGCCAGAGTAAGCTGCAAGCAACTCTCTGTCATAAGCACTGTACCGTTGTTGTGTTTCGTTGAGCCGTACTGAGAAGAAACTGAGTGGTTGCCAGACTCCTTGTAACGGGCACATGTCATTACCTGTTACCCAATCTATATTAGCTCCATATATGTATATATAAACTGCATCCCAACCTTGAAGATAATTTCTTCTAAACAATTAAAGTTCCATGATAAAATCCGAATGCAGTTACCATTTCAATTACGCGAATTAATTTGAAGCAATCTTGCATGAAATAACTTAACGTAAATTATCTGTTCCGCATTGACACGCGACCCATAAAATTCCATTGCATTTATGTTTACTTCCGAGTCTGTTGGTATACAATAAAATTTTGTGCACTCAGCTTTTCGAAGTAAACATAAAAACATTTTTTTTTATTGTGACGGCACAGAAAAGAATGAACAGATATGGAAGTTCCATGTCAAGTATTTACATAGAAATATTCAATCAAAAAAAAGTATTCCTGCTCTAATCTAACCAGTTAAGACAGGGAAAATATAATACAATAATATGTTTCGCTTCTCTTCTTTTTTGTTTTTTATACAAAGAAGAGAAGCGAAATATGTAATATTGAATTATATTGTCTCTGTCTTAACTGGTTAGATTAGAGCAGGAATACATTTTTTTGATTGAATATTTCTATGTAAATACTTGACATGGAACTTCCATATCTGTTCATTCTTTTCTGTGGTGACGGAACAAAAATTTATTTTTTTTGTTTGTTTTTGGTTTCATTTACGTTTATTAAATTGGCAACATTTACCAACGGGGTGACTGCAATAATTCGGTGAATAAGCGTAAAAAGGTTTTTGTGGTTTAACTCCAACGTGTCCAACATTGCAATACTGCACTTTTTTTTTAATGAAACCAAACAGAAAATAGTGGAGGGGGAATTATGGAATTTTCTTTATGAAAATTGTATAAAAACCAGAATTGTTGTAACCGTTTAAATTTTGTTCTACAAAAAAAAATTATTTAAATAAAACAATAAAATAAATATAAATAAATAATTAGGACATAAAACAAAAGTAATATCAAAATCGTTTCATTTGATTACCACTAATAGGATACATAGCAGCATCAGGTAATTATAAACTAACAAATGACAAGATACTAATCCTGAGGACCGACTGGTCGCATGTATGTTGGCCGCCCCGCAAGGGGCAGCAAGGGAACACATGGTGTTAACCACAATACTCGCCTTTCTGCCAACAACTTCTACCAGTCTAAAAATAAAAACTAACAAATTAACACACAATACAATCTATGGCACCAACAATCACTGCCAAAGGTCGATCGTTTAAACAGAGCTTGGAGTAGCCTTATGTTACTCTAAGCTAAATTACATTGTTTTCACCTCCTGCCTAGTTGCAATTGGCAGCTCATGATTTGGGGAGCTTTAGCCCCACCGAGCGTTCAATCGTTTCGTACCGATTTTGAGCAACTAGCTCACCCAAACTCCTAACCCATGCGGCTATCAAGTACTTACTTGTGAGTACCTTTACCCACTCCACATCCTCTACCTGACCGAGCTGCAGGAATCATGCCGCCGGTACTCACCAACAAACAAGTAAGATAAAATTTCGATGTAACAAGAGGAATCAGGTTTTCAAGCTTAATTGCACACTAATTGTTACATCCTGCTACACACTGCTGGACCACGGCCCCAATCGCCCCCAATAATGACTAACCTAGCCGTGGCTGAAGGATGTGCCAGTAAAGTCGCTTGACATAATTTATCCTTACAATTCTCAAAGGCTTATATTGACGGATCTGACCATTGTATCGGAGTTTTACTGTTTTTTTATATCCCTTTAAGAAGTCGTTCAGTAAAATTGCCGCGTTTGGAATGAAGCGCCGGTAAAAATTAATCATACCCAAAAATCTTTTGAGATGGTTAACTGTCGTTGGCCTTTCAAAATTCTTAATTATTTCAATTCTCTCCTGGGTGGGTGAAATGCCGTGTTCATTAACTGTATGCCCTAGGAAGATAATCTCCTATGCTGCGAACACACATTTGTCTGGGTTAATCACCAAACCATGTTCCGAAAACTTTTGTAGAACCTCATTTAGATGCTCCAGATGTTCCTCGAAAGATTTTGACGCTATTAAAACATCGTCCAAATAGACGAAACAAAAATTCAAACTAGCCAATATTGAATGCATCAATCTTTGGAAGGTTTGCGCTGCGTTCCTAAGACCAAATGTCATTTTGGTGAATTCAAATAAACCAAAGGGTGTCGTAATGGCAGTCTTTGGAATATCTGACGGTTCAATTGGTATTTGGTGGTATGCTTGAACTAAATCTAGTGACGTAAATATCGTGCACCCTTCAAGCTGGTAAGAAAAGTCTTGCAGATGTGGTATAGGATATCTGTCGGGTATCGTAATGTTGTTTAACGCCCTGTAATCGCCGCATGGTCTCCAAGTACCATTCTTCTTCATGACCAGGTGTAGTGGACTTGACCACGCACTGCTACTGGGACGACAAATGCCCTGCGACATCCAGAGTTCGAATTCGTCCTTTGCGATTTTTAATTTGTCAGGAGCCACTCTCCGCGTTTTGCAAGCTGTTGGAGGCCCCTTTGTCTCTAACCGGTGTGTGACCGTGTGTTTGATGACATTCTTACCTAGCGTGCCCTTTGTAATTTCCAGAAATTTTGAGAGTAGGTTTTGAATTTTTGGATGTAATAGCGACTTGTTCAGTAATGATAGCGCCTGTTCTGCGTTGTTCGTAATAGTTCCTTTGACAAACAAGGAGGTTAATGGATCTATTACCCTCTGTCCCTGGATGTCAACTAACAACCCAGTATGTTTTAGAAAATCCGATCCTAACATCGGAATGGATACATCTGCAATAACGAATTCCCACAAAAATTCTCGTCGGAGTCCAATAGCTAACTTCATAATTTTAACGCCAAAAGCTTTGACTGGTGTTCCGTTTGCTGCGAATAAATTTGATGCCGTTGCCGAAAGGATGTTCTTAAAGAATTTGGCTGGTAGTACCGAAATGTCTGCGCCGGTGTCGGCGCAATGACGAAGTTTTTGAGTCCACACTCGCTGGTACCGTATATGTTGAAATTTTATTGATTTGTCCGAAGTTTGCTTGCGTCAACGTCTCTATTAAATTATCCGCTCGTGTTGCGACCGTGTTCAGTTCGATATAGTTTTCAAACGTTGTCAGTATCAACTGTACCTGGGGAGGAAGTCGCTTCATCCACAACTGCCTGAGTGTTCTCTCGTCAAAAGCTGTTCCAGCGTTGAGACGGAACTTGTTCAACAGCTGTGACGGCTTCTGGTCTCCCAAGGTAAGTCCATGCAATACATTGTTCAACTTGGATCGCTCAGATTCGCCCAAGGTTCTACTGACTTCGTTCTTGAAGGTAGTATACGGATTTGGCCCTTTATCGCGTAATATTAGCCCAGCGAACGTTTCATGATGCCTCTCATCTAATGCCGCAACCGCGTGGCTATACCGGGTCCCTTCTGATTTAATATTCGACAATTCAAAGGTTTTCACCAGAATATTAAACCACACCGCTGGGTTTTGTGAATACAGAACCTGTGGTGGCTTAAACGTTACGAGTCCAATGTGGCTAGTTTGCTAACCCGGTGGCTTGTGGTGTGTTGTCCAGAGGAGTTGCTGCCGCTGAACTACTGGGAGCTGTTTCCAGTTGTCTGAGTCGTAGCTGTTCGTTGACGTATCGATGTAGTTGGTCTGCCGTCCATGTCACTGTTGAAGGCGAACCGTCAGTCGAATTCCCTGGTGGTGGAGTATCCCCCGCGTCGTTCACCATGATAATAATTTAACTTTTACACTAAAACACTATTATTAACACCGAAAGAAAAATGTTTCTTTATTTTAACCGAACGAATATCACAGCCTCGAAAACAACAGAGAATTGATTACCGTGGTAGACGGTTTGTCCCGGTAACGAACCGACAAAAAATATTTGAAAACAAAAATATTTTCAAATAAAAATAATAAAGTAAAGAAAACGATTTCGAAATTATTTTGTTTTTTTTTATTAAAAAATGTAGTCAGCCCAAAAAATTAAGAAAAGTGTACTCACGTTTTTCCTTTCCTCTGATGTGTGCTCAGGTTTTCTTACCGCAAAATTGTATTCCCCCCTGAGCGCTTACCACTGGTGGGAGCTAGGGCCCCAGGTTGAAATACAATTTCTCGATAACACAAGAATCCTAATTACTTAAATCTAATGGCTGCGATTGTTCCTGTATCCTGGTAATGGCTGGTTCACTGCTGAGGACTGCTTATTACCCCAGATCACGTCGGGGTCACCAATTGTGGAGGTAGGTATGGGCTGTGGTTGGCTTACCTACTCCCAAATTTATTTTTATTTTCTTCTGAGGTAATTTACGTCTTCCCAAACTTCTCTGTGATGAAACCGTATATTTATGTAACCTCTCTGTGGGAAACCGAATATTTCGGTAGCGGCTGATTTCAGCTGCGGCGCGTCTTTATGGTTGCGCCGGTAGGCTTGCAACGTAATTGATGTACGTTGAGAGCTCTTTAATGGATGAGCGCGAGCACGTCGAATTGAATTAATTCCATTGATCTTGGATTCAAATATCAATTTTATATTTTCCGTTTTAAATGGAAAGCACTAATGGAAAGCAAACGCTGTTGCAAATTATATTTAAGAAGAGGAGAAATTGTTAAGAGTTTGCAATTCAGTTTCGATCTGCGAGCATGTGAAAAATAAATCATTTTTCAGTACATCTCATCAGGCTATAGCGACTGAACTGCTATAGCCTGATGAGATGTACTGAAAAAAGATTTATTTTTCACATGCTCGCAGATCGAAACTGAATTGCAAACTCTTAACAATTTCTCATCTTCTTAAATATTTATCAATCTGGAATACACCAGAATAATTCAAAAGCTTGAAATTATATTTAATTGAATATTTTGATTCTGTTCCAAATATACTAGTTCAGTTAAACTACAACGTTTTCTATTCCCACAATATTTTTTTTTTTTATTTGTTGATCAAAAAATTCTCAACTTCCTCTGAATTTACAATTTATATAACACTAATGTTTTTTTGAAAAAACAAAAACCTCCAGGGAAAACTTGTATTTTCCTGGCACACCGAGTCTGAAAAAAAGTCTCCACTCTTCCACAATTCCCTGAGCTTTCAACCGAAAAAAATAATTACTAAATTTGGCGCGAACAAACCTTCTCCCGACAATCAAAACTCCTCAATACGCCACAAAGTGACAAACCACTATTTAATTAGCCAAAAATAATTTCAAATTTAATTTAGTTAGTATTTTTTGTTTTAATTTCTAACGTGCAAAAACAATTTTGAATACAGATTTATCATCTGTGCTTTCCCCTAGAATTCAAATTTGATTTTTTTTTTTTTTTTAAATAAGAAGCTTTATATTTAATTTAATTTATTTATAATTAAAAATTTCTAAAAAATTATTATTTGTTTCATTATTAGAGAGTTATATAATTACGTCGCAATGAAAATTTAGCTTGTAAAACAATTTTGAATAGGATAGTGTGTGATATCATTATTTTTTAGTAATGTTTCCCAAAGTAATGTAAGCTCTCCCTTAGTGATAAGTGCGGTTAAGAGTTTAAAATAAATACTTTTTTAAATTCAATTCATTTTCAATTTATTTTTAAAAAATTACAAACAATTTTGTCTTGTAGGTATGTATTTGACATTTTAAAAGCAAATGAATATACAACTTTAAGAAGCAAAGCTTTAAATTACAGATGTTAAATTTTCCAACTTCGTATTCCTGCAAAGTTGTTCGACGCACAATAATAAACGATTTAATAATTTATTTCATTATTTCACATTATTTTGTTCTATTTAATTTAGGGTTGATCTCCATCGCTTATCAGACGCCGCTTTGTATTGTTATTTTCGTTCAGTTTTGATAGCCTCCATATGCCATTTACAATGCTTTCTCAATAAAATTAAGATCATCAGATTTAACAAAAATATTCGGTGCTCAAAAAAGAAGTTTTCACGACAATAAAATTCTGAATCGTTGGCTTGCAATATGTTTACAATATATTGTTTGATTCCAACAATGTGCGCGGTACTCTTAAAAATCGTTTCGAATTGAGCAATTTGTTTACGATATAACTCAAAAAAAAAAATTCAGATGAAGTTTGTAGCTTACCAAAAGTATCGTTCATATAGTTTTTGTATTTAATCAGTAATTCTGAATCACATTCCAAATAGTCATTTTCTTTCACTAATGTTAGGGCACAGTTAGCACAAATAAATTTTTTAAACACTCGTTGAGTTAAGTAACCCACAAAATATCTAGTTGATCCATTGGAGTTTTTGATGATGGGCAGTAATTCTAAATTATTCTCTGTTTCGCCATTTTCAGCATCGACTACATCGCATATATTCCCAAAGTCTCTTCCTTTTACAAAATTACATGTTTCGGTTTGATCTGCATTTTTAATTATTTGTTCTAAACTTTCTTCCCGAATTACATTTAATAATCTGCAATCACTATCACCTTCACAAATAGAAAGTGCAGAAAAAGATGTTAAAAATTGCATGGACAATAATTTTGCTATCGTAAAATTAAACTCCTGAATTGAAGGATGCGTGTTATTGCCATTTGCTGATCGAATAAGGCCAAATGTATTTTCCAGAGCATCCTGATTCAGTCTGGCGGTTAATAAATATTGAACGTTTGGATTTTCATTTACCAATGTTTCGAGTAAAATCAAAACTCCATTTATAGTTTGCACCATCCCATCGAAAGAATACACTTTTCTTCCACTAATTAATTTGACAGCTTCCAAATAATTTGCCATTTCTTTTAAAAACTTAAAAGACTCACTATTTGTATTAAATTTTAGGCTCTACTTAAATTCATTACCGTAAAACATATGTTTGGAATTGAGAATATCAAATAGCTTATCTAATTTCTCGAAAAACATCCATGTGCCTGGTACTTTCGATTTAACTTGTTCGGATAAATTATTTAAATCATAGATGGTTTTGATTCCAGCTACAACACTATGGCTAAATACCCTAAATACCTGCGTGGCGTATTTTACTTTCATTTTATCAAAGTGACCAGGATTTATGTGCTTTTCTTGCAATTTGGGACACATTCTTGTACACTTGTCTGTTCAATTTTATACAACTCCCTAATAACATTCCAACTAACAATTCCATCGGAGCACTGTAGGTCGGAAGTAAGCAAACAATTGCAAATAATTTAAATAGTTGCGGTGTATCAAAAATTCCCAGTATTTTGACAGGGCCCTCGTAATTAAGGAAAGGGCATTTTCTAGTAACACCCATATCACGTAATGATTTACGGTTATTTGAGCCTTGGTCATATGAACTGTCAATCCAAGATCAAAACATACATCTATGTTGTTGGAAATTAGTCCCTTTAATAAATTCGATTTAATTGAATTTTGCGAAACGTAATAGCTTAGAATATTCTTCCAATTTTCTATGATACCGCGAATCATAAACGCACATATATGAGTACCAATATTTGCCTCTCTGCAGTCATCGCCTAGGTCAACATATCCGTCAATACAATCCCGAACCGAATTATATTTTAAATCTTCTTTAATTTTTATTTCATCAAAAAGTAAAGAGCATTGTCGGCCATTCCACGATAATGTTTGCACTTTTTCTTTAATTTTTTTAAAATTAAATGGTTGGCAAACTAATTAATTATGTGTTTGTCTTATACATAAAAATAATTAAACACTACAAAAGCACAAGAAAA
Source organism: Tipula helvola (assembly GCA_963556165.1). Taxonomy (NCBI): domain Eukaryota; kingdom Metazoa; phylum Arthropoda; class Insecta; order Diptera; family Tipulidae; genus Tipula; species Tipula helvola. The sequence continues at coordinate 260,299,760 of OY744483.1, read as the reverse complement.
AATCAAAATAATTTGTAATTCAAAAAAACTGAACGTAAGTGCAATATGCGAATGCAGTCTGAGCTCACAAATCTAACACAATTTTTATCACTGAAATCGAACTGCGTATAAATTTAATAAATAAAATTTAAACTCGAAAAATTTGTTTCATCAAAATGTGTATATGCATGCAGCTAATATAGAATAGTGATTTTTGAGCCATCAAAATTTATAGCGGAAACGCATCTTCGCCCTTTCTGCTGGCAACACGCCACTAATCCCCTTTAATTACTAACTAACGCTCTTCAAGGGAATACCTGATACTTTGGCAAGTCCAAACTGGTGTATCAGTTTTTTTTAACTCATTAAAAATGATTTTCGGCTAATGCCATAAATTTCCCCCCGTGCAGAGACGGTAGGTCCCTGACGGCTTTATTTCGGTAACGGCACTGATGTCATGGTCCGAAAAATTCGACTAAACCAATTCTACCAATTGTCTAAACAAAAATCTTTGTCCCTCATCCACAATAATGGTCCTATAACAGCATATCAAGGTTCTTGATGTATCGCTCACCACCACCCACGACAAAATCCTCCCACTACAGCTAGCAGGAGGTATACCGCAGCGGTGAGACCGATCGCAAGATAATTTATACGTAAGTTGGGCTGAAGTTAACTGAGATCCCTCCTTATAGTAATAAATTTCACCATAATCGGATGAGAAATAGCCAAATTCCATATTTCTAAGTGCCCATATTCTGGAATTTCATCTAAAAATCACTTAAGAATCACATTTTCAACGTACATGTCGAATATCATCATATTTGATTAACGAATGCCCAAGTTTCATCTTAAATGCAGACTAATGATCGAACCCCGCCTAATAATCATTTTAGAATCTCAAATCCTAGTACTGATTGAATTTCATCAAAATTGGTTAAGAAATAGCAAATGTCAGTCCTTAATGGCCGTATTCCAAAACTTCTGCCCATTTCATCGTTCGTGTCGAATTTCATCATAACCAGTTAAGAAATGGGCCACTTACGTCGTAATTGACCATATTACAAAACTTCATTAAAACATCATTTTAAAATCCCTCTCCATGCATCCCACGTTTTACTGCATCAAAATAGATATTTATTTACTGAGTTCAACGGCACAACCAAATTATTTTTCAAGCTAACAAAAAAACACTAAAAAAATTTTATTTAGTTCCACAAGAAAGTATCTCATAATAGACATTAAAACTAATTTTGCAATTATTATGGTATGTAGTCCAGTCGCCATATAATTGTCAATTTTAGACTGACATTTCCTAGTGCAACTTTCATTTAATTTTGTCGCTTATTCTGGAGTAAAGCCTATTCACATGTTTTTGAGGACAGGGATAATCTGCTGTGTGGATGTTCTTCTTTTTCCTCTAACCGGAGGATTAGCCTCTGGACTCTGTGACGGTCAATCCAAAGTTTGAATGCAATTTTACTCTTTCTACTGGGTGCAAAGAAACTTAGCTGTTTTTAACCGATTGTGATACAATTTGATTTGTACTATGGAAACGGCATTCTAAAATGAGATTTAGAATGCTTTGGAATATGACCAATAAGAAGAAACTCGATTATTTTTAAACCGATTTTTATGAAATTCGATAAATATGACATTTGACCATTTGTTTGTAAGAATTAAGCCATTTAGTAATATGTCGTTGGGATCCGTTGCTGTCGATTATAAAATCAGCGAACGTCACCTTATCTCATTAAAGAGTGTTTCAGACTCTTTATACTCTGGCTCTAACTAAATGAAAAAATACACTGTTGAAACAATTGATTTTTCGGCTCTAAATGTCTGTCTAACTAAAGAGTCATGGTGATGAAATGTTGTGACATCACTTTCGATCCGATTTCGCTATAATTTTTGTCCCTTGTTTTCGTATTGCGATCTCAGCCTGTATATTCTTTTCGATAAACAACGATGGATAACTAGCTCGATAAAATTTTGTCAACAAAAATTTGGGTGATAAACAATATTGAATAAACGTAGAAATAGAATGTCATTTTATTCGAGCAAGCTGAGATCCCATTAGATAATGCATAATTGAAAAATCGAAACAGAGCGCAGTTTTTAATCGTCCTGAATTTGACTTGAAAATGTTATTGATGGATAAACTTCTATACGAGTTATTTAAATCTTCTACATTTTGATCTAACCAATAGACAATCGGAAATAAATAAGCCAATCCCCAATTAGTCTCTTAAACCGCAGTTTTACTATAATATTATTATTCTTATGCGGTTATTGAGTTAAAATAGTAAAAAAAACGAAAACACTTTTGAAACAAAAACGGGATTCCGTTTGAGAAACCATTTATTATGAATCGGTATGTAGAACACCATACAAATATAATATTTTCTGCTTATTGCTCGGCTCTCTATTATAACCTTACCAAAATTAAAAGAAGGCCAGTAATGAAAATTTCATTAAAATCGGTCCAGTGATTCAAGAGCTCATCGGAAATAAACTTTTCAACTTTAAAATACTCGTAGTAAAGATTTTGCTTGGTTTTTCTCGAGTCTAATTTGTTACATACCAAAATTACCATACACGATTCCTTTACCAAGTTCCAATCCATTGAACTGAAGGTATTTTCATAATCAAACCCTTATTTTAAACTAAATGGTGGTTGGATTTTTTTTAGGAGATTTTACTCAGTAATAAATTTTATTTAACCAAAATGCCTAAGCCTCTCTAAATTTAATGCAAGATTATATTTTTTCAAACGTTTGTTTATGATATTGTTTGAGTGTGCTGTGCAGTATTAATTTAACTAAAAGCTCATTAAATTTGTGTAACAAATAGTAATGATAATAATCTTTGATAAACATGTACATAAGTAAATCTACAAAACAGAAAGTTAATGATGTTTTTTGATATTATTTTTGATTCCGCAAAAAAAAAAAGAAAAAAACTCAAATATAGAAAAATTTCTGTCTGGCTTTTGTTTTGTTGTTGTGTTGTCTTTTGTCCTGTACATATAATAATATTGGGAAAACCAAAAAATAATAAAAACGAAAAGAACAAACAATTTGCTTTTCGGTTTTGGGAAAAATCTGGGAAAACAAGAAACTAATTAAATTTTGATATGTGTGTAGGCATACAAAGCATTTATTAGGAGTCAATTGATCGTAAACAGCATAGTGTATGCAATTATGTACTCATGTGTGTCTTACCAACTTGTTGCGGTGGAAAATGTCAAAAAAGGAAAAATGTGACAATAAAAATGCTAAAAATTTGTATTTTATTAAATAATTTTCAATTATATGTATGCATATTTATTTATTTATTTAAATATTGTTGTCACATTTATTTGTTTTTAAAATATCTCTTATAACTAAATAAATACATAACTAGATATAGCAAATTTGTATATAATTATTATAAAATATTATTTGTGGCTTAATAGTTATTTTGAGGATACCATCTATTTATTGTACAGTACAATCTCTAGAACACTATTTAGGCGATATCTGGGGCAATGGTTTAGTAGCTTTCTAAGCGTCCTCTGTCCATGTGAACCCATTAACGGATAACAGCATTTAAATATCCCAAGCACAGCCCAATATATCGCCTGTATAGTATTATATGGATTATAAACTGTATAATTTTACTCGTCTTCAATTAATAGTTTATTTAAATATTTGTTTTAATTAAAAAAACATTAAAAATACCACGTATGCATAATTATGACCCAGGGCGATGAAAAAAGTATTTTTTTTCTGTTTTTTTTTGTGCCCGAACGAAAACTCATATGCTGACCATTTAATTTTTTTGATTTGGAAGTATTTTCGAAAATAACAGAAGGTATTCTGTACTTTCTGTGCCTTTCTGGAAACCTATAACTCTACTATGTTGTTCTGTACTCTTAATTTTAACAGTTTTCGCTTAGTTTCGAGCTTTCCACATGCCAGAAATTTTTTAGGTTCCTCAATTATTCAATGTATTTCTTGTATTTCTATGAAAGCACGATGAAAGTATAAAATTATAGTGGCTCACTCATTTATACATGTATACAGTAATTCCAGTGACGAAGCGTGACAATTTCCATTGGGGAAGCAATATTATAAATTATGAAAATAAGGAAAATATATTAACCTTTTTGATTTTTAAATTTATTCAGCACCCAGTATTTATTTAGCAAATATTTATAAACACAATAAAGATAAAAAAATTTAATTCGAACCGTCTTGTTTCTTTTGTAAAATCATCGATAACTCATCATACAACTTTGGAGAACTTTTTAAATTGCGTAACAATTGATTTTCGATGTTCAGTAGGGCCACAGATTAGAAAACCAATCTTGGCCTATTTCATTTCTAATAAAACTTTTCAAAAGTTTCTTCGATGAGCGGAGAGGTCCGCGCTTGCCGTTGTTGCAGGAGTGGTTAAAACTAAATTATAAAATTTGAAAAATTCTGCAAAATCAGAACTTAATTCCCAGAGTTATTTAAAAATCTTCGATATCATTAATATTTTTTATTATTTTGAAAATTACTGTTTCTGTAAATAACAGTAAGATCCGTTTCTAAAATTTTAAAATCAAATAAATAAGAAAAAGTTTTTCTCAGAAAAATAAACGGATCGTGCGGGAAGTCAATTTCAAAAGATGGAAATTTACTATAAATGTCTAGCAATATAATGAACTTTATATGTTGCAAATCCTGAGACCGAAATTCAATTTCGTTCTGGATTTTTACCGTAATTTCAGATATAAGGTTTCGTACGTATTATTTTGTTTAACATGAAATTCGGGAGCTACACAGTCTTAGATGAATTTTCTCTCCGATCTTTTCTTCAAGATTGGTTTTGTTCCAAACTGCCTCAAAATTATTTGTATTTTTTTCAATTGTTTCTTAAAATCGTTTAACCTTTCTCAAGAATGTGCAATATCGTTTGATTTTTTCGGAAGCACGCTAAATAATAAGTAAAAAGAAGATATCTACGAGAGTTATTTATTGTCTCACAGTTCCATTCCTCAACATCTTCGTCTACCTACTATTTTATTAAATAGTTCACGTAAATCGTCTAAGTATTTTTTCAACATTAGAACTATTCTGCCTAAAACTCCCACCTTGTTGGTGAAGTTGAAGGTAGTTTTCGTTTAACAGTTTCACAAAAGCAAACCCCGTTTCGAGGAATGGTTAAAAAAGGCAACTTATCCACTTAAACTTGAAAACAATGATTTACACTCAACAATCTTACTACACGACAGAGAGAGAACCAAACTTAATTTGTGTGCAAAACAATGAATATAAATTGCTGACGGATACATTTCTGTAATTTTTGTTTGCAGCCCTTTAGAGCACCCAGATATTACCGCAGCATCATCATACCTTTCACATATTAGTAGTTCCTCGATTTTATGTTTTTTTAAAAACTTGATTACAAATTTTGAGAAACCATCGATCTGCACTTGGATTGGAAGAAACATCTATAAATTCTATAATTCTCTCTCGTATATTGCCAATTTCTTCTACATAATGTAGAATTACCGCGAGCTGAGATTTCCTGGTGACGTTTAAGGTATCATTTAAAATAATTTCAGCAATATTCGATGATTCGATTTCCTTTCAAATCGTTTTGAATGTCACTCGATATTCCCGAAAAACCCTTTGATGTTTCTAAATGTTTCGATAACGAAGAATTGTGCCGCGATAATAATTATAAAAGTTCGATATAATTACCGCGATTATTTGAATAATGAGATTCATCATTTCCTCTGAACGCAGCCCTGGCCTTCCCAAGAAACAAATGGTGTAGTTATCGCACAAATTCAAAATAACACTTCTACCGGCTTATGAATCCAACATGAATAATTTCGTTAATAACAAAAACAAAAAAAAAGCAAACTTCAAATTATTGCAAGGCTAAGTAGGACAAATATATCTTGTTTACTTTTTCTATTCAACAGTGTGTTTAAACAAGAGAAGGCAAAACATGAGAGTATGTATTTTGTTTAAAAGTTTTTAAATATTGTTTTGTTTCTAACTAACACCCTGTTAAGTCACACTAATCAAAAATCAATCTGTTTCATTTTTATTAAAAATACTTTCATCCCTTTTTTTCTCGATAGTTATTATGTTTATTTTGTTTTTTTCAATTTGGTTTTATCCTTTTATTGTTCAATAATGTGCCCCACCAGAAGAATCAATGATTCTTTTTAAGGGGAAATCGTGTGAAATAAAATGCAAGCATGAAAAATTTGGAGAAAAATCCAAATAAAGTTTAAAAAAACTTTGCAGCCAATAAACAGATTAGACTTCTGATTATTTCTAATTGGAATGACGAACATACTTATAGGATTTTTTGTTTCAAGTTGTATTAATTTGAGTACATATTTACATTTCTAAAGGTTGAATGCAACTGTTATATTATTCTAATGGTTTTAAATTGTTATTTTGTAAAAAAGAAAAGTTTTCTCTTGTAAAATACATATAAAATTTTAAGGGAAGCAGTGCTTCCCTTGCTTCTATGGTCACCTCGTCCCTGAGTCATTCACAGATACATTTTACATTCACTCACCACCACATCAGTTCACAAGCGAACAGAACTTTAAACAAAAAGGAACACACCTTTTTGCGTCAGAAATACCAACGCAATAACACAAAAACATTTCACATAAAAATTAATCAAAGCAACATAAGAAAATAAAATACGAAACTTCACTTTGTACTCTCGTTCATAAAAACACAATCGATACAACTTTGTTACACAACACACAAAAATTCCGGCTGTCCACACGAAGTTAACACTGCAACACATCATTTCCTCGTTTCTTACGTCTTTGCCTATAAACTAACTGGAGGGGAAAATATTCTTGTTGCACTTTTTCAACGCAAATTTTAGGTGATGAACAAGTTGCAACACACAAACACAAATATAAAATAATAAAACATTTGAATGTGGTTAGATTTTTTTTTTGTAAACTGGTTTTATAAGTAAACACCTCCTACAAAAAATAAATAAACAAAACACATACATAGATAAGTAACAACAGTTTTATTATTTCGTCTAAACGCGAGGAGTTGTCGTGTTGCGTTGCAGTGTTAACTTCGTGTGAACACCCCCATTCTTTCTCATTAAATTGCCGGTCAGCCATTTTGACATTAAATATTTTTCCGCATTAAATCTCGGTGCTGGTATAATAAAATCTATTTGTAATATAAATAATTTTAAATTTAATTTATCTAATAAATACATTGTAACGTTAATAAGTGCGGTGTTTAATTCGTATAGTGAAATAAGAGAAATTCAATTATTGTGTTGTATTGTCGGTGTATATACAGTTATAAAATAAAAATAGAAAATTTTCATTGATTTTGTATTCATTAGAACAGATAAGGTTCGCACGAGATTATCTCCTCCCTACGTAGGTCCGTATAAAGTTATACGTCGATTTCAAAAACATTTTGTCGTATCGATTAATGGAAAAAATTCCAACATTTTAATCGATCGAATCAAACCGGCTTACGGAATCCTTAATTGGGCTAAATACGGAGCCATCGATCACATAAAACCGTCCGTATTGCAACAAACATACAGTTATTCCCGAGGGAGGGGAAATCACTTGCGGAGGAGTCCTGTAGTGGTTCATTCATGTATATGTACATTCATTCATCGATTACACTCATTTCAACTTTCTTATTTAAATTCAAACATTCACTCATTCAGTCATTTCTTTACATTCACGCAACAGTACAATCATACACAAACAAAATAACATTGCTAACATTTTGTTCTCACGCGAACACAATTTTGTTCTAACGCGAACACAAACAACACAAAAAGAACACACTTTCCATTCCACTTCCAGTCATACCAACTGTAATGAAAGGTAACAAAAAAACAAAACAAAATAAAGACGACTTTAAAATATAGTATGTATATTGCGATGTCAACATATTTCAATTTTTGCTCAATTTATCAATTTATCTATTTCTAAAATTCCGGTTCGCGTTCTTGGAGAAGAAATTAACGTAAAGTAGACATTAATTCATATTGTGAAAAAATAAACATTTATATTGTGAACAACAGTTACGTAAATTAATCACCAAATAAAAATCGAAATTTTATTATTATATCCAAAAGTGTACGCGTTTTATTTAATATAACCGAACCTAAACTGAAATTCACCTTAGAAATGTGAATTGCATTGCTCCAACAATTTGTTATTAAACGACTAGAAAATTAAGAGATAAATCACAAAATCAATCGCAAAATCATGAAATTCGAAGGATTCAACCATCAAATCAGATGGATCAAAATCCACAACCAAGCAACGCAGGGCAAAGAAGAACATTTGCTCAGGTAGTGAAAGGCTCGGGTTCAACCAAATATATGGGCTCTGAAAATAATCGAATTATGGAAAACATTATGAACAGCATCGAAGCTATTACAAAGCGGCTAGATGACCAAAGTAACCTGAACAACATGATATTTGATCAACTGAAGAAAATGCAACTCCCACAACGCAATCCGATAAAAAATGTTAAGTAAGAACACAACTTTCAGAATAGCAATCTGGAATGCGAATGGACTTATGCAACATATTCCAGAAATAGAAATATTTTTAAATACAGAAAAAATCGACATTTTCCTAATATCCGAAAGCCATTTTGTTAAATCTTCGTTTGTTAAAATCCAGGGTTATAACTTATATCATTCCATTCATCCAGCAGAAAGAGCAAGAGGTGGTTCAGCATTACTAATAAAAGAAAATATAAAACACCATGTAGAAACAGAAATCGAAGAAGAAACAATGCAAGTCACCACTGTTAGGATTCACATTAAACACAGACAGCTTACTGTCTCCGCAATATACTGTCCTCCCCGGCATAACTTGAAAAGGGAGGACTACATTAAACTATTTAAATCATTAGGACGTGATTTTATTATTGGAGGAGACTTTAATGCAAAAAACACCTATTGGGGATCTAGACTTACGACGTCAAAGGGTAAAGAATTGTTTCAAGCAGCCCAGACATCAAAATGTGAATTTTACTCTGGTGGTTCCCCAACATACTGGCCCAGTGACGAAGCTAAGATACCGGACCTAATCGACTTTTATGTAGCAAGAGGTATATCTCAGAACTATATTCACATTGAAAACAGCAATTCTCTAGTATCGGATCACTCACCGGTTATCATGACAGTCAGTGAAACTGTAATTCAAAGGGAAAGTGCACCCAGATTAACAAATTCAAAAACAAACTGGGATCTCTTTCGTGAAATAATGGAGGACAAAATCAATCTCCAGGTACCGACAAAAAATTCTCGACAGTTGGAAGACGAATTGGAGCAACTCAATGAAATAATTCACTATGCTGCATTGGCAAGCACTCCCATTTTACAAAATAAGAAGACGCTTAACATATCCTACCCAATGGAAGTTAGAGAGTTGGTAAGAGAAAAACGACGAGCTCGTAAAACCTGGCAAATTAATCGAACACCGGAGAACAAAACAATTCTTAACAATTTATGTAACAGCCTCAAATCCCTTCTTAAAGAAGTTAAAAATGAATCAATCAACAGATATCTAGTTAGCCTAACTGATGAAAAAAATTCTGATTACTCACTGTGGAAGGCAACGAAGGGACTCAAAAGACCCAAAATGCAAGTGCCTCCACTTAAAAAGGATGATGGAACCTGGGCAAGAGGCCACAAAGAGAAGGCTGATCTATTTGCGGAGTATCTCCAGGAAACCTTCCAACCACTACCAAGACAAACTGCCAATGAAAATATAATATCTATTCACAAGCTGGATGAGTTTGAAATACGGCCAGTAACTCTCAAAGAATTAAAAGAAGAAGTGAAAAGTAACATGAATGTTAAAAAAGCCCCAGGGTATGATTTGATTACTTGCCAAATTATCAAAGCTCTACCTAACAAAGGATTTCGTAAGCTACTACACATAATCAATGCGAGCTTTCGGTTAAAATATGTTCCGAATCAATGGAAAGTAGCAGAAGTAATCATGATACCAAAACCTGATAAACCACCTAACGATAAAAAATCATACAGGCCAATTTCTCTGCTGCCAATCATGTCAAAACTCTTTGAAAAATTATTACTAAAGAGACTTAAACCAATAATTGAGGACCGACAACTAATTCCTCCACATCAATTTGGATTCAGAGAAAAGCATTCTACAATTGAACAGGTCCATAGAATCACCAACATAATTGAAAGAACGTTAGAACGTAAAAAAGTATGCTCAAGCATATTCCTGGACGTCGCGCAAGCATTCGATAAAGTCTGGCACAGTGGTCTGGAATACAAGCTGCATAGAGATCTACCGAGACAATTCTATGCCATACTAAGATCTTATTTATCCAATAGACACTTTCGAGTGAAATATGAGGATGAATACTCTGAGCTAAAGAAAATCTCTGCCGGTGTCCCGCAGGGGAGTGTCTTAGGACCAATCCTGTATTTACTATATACAAGGGACATACCAACCACAAATGAAGGAACCATAGCCACCTTTGCAGATGACACAGCAATTATGGCAGTTGGAAATAATGTCGCTGATGCAACGAGCAAACTCCAGAGGATGACCAATGCGGTTTGTACCTGGACAAAGCGTTGGCGAATCAAACTTAATGAGACAAAATCCACGCATATTAACTTTACTTATCAAAAGGCTTACCACCTACCTATAGAAATTAACTCGCGACTCGTGCCATATGCAAATACAGCTAAATACCTTGGCATGACCCTCGATGCCAAGCTTAAGTGGAGAGAGCATGTCAAAAAGAAAAAAGAAGAAATAACATAAAGTTCAGAAAAATGTATTGGCTCATAGGTAGAGGCTCTGAGCTTACAATTCACAATAAGCTGCTGCTATATCGGCAAATTTTGAAGCCGATATGGACCTACGGTATACAACTCTGGGGATGTACCAAGCAAACAAACGCCAAAATGATACAGACGTTTCAAAACAAGGTTCTTCGTAGCATCGTCAATGCTCCGTGGTACGCAAGAAATGAAGACCTTCACAGGGACCTACGGATGGAATACATCAAAGAGGAAATAAAAATGCATGCCGCAAAACACGAAATAAGGCTCCAGGAACATGGAAACCCCTATATTCGCCATATGATAGATAAATTAAACGACTAACTACAAAATTTATTCAAAACACTTTGTAACTTTATACAATCAAAAATTGTAGAAATAGAAGCGAATAATTTTATATCATCTGATGCGTACAGAAGGCAATGTGGAAATTCAAAACTCTCCATTACATCATTAATAAATAATGAGAACAGAAATGGACCAATGTGACTAATACCTTATGGTACTCCAGAAGTTACACGAAATAAATGAGAAGCAGAATCATTAATTACTTCGGTCTAAAAAGACCAAAGTATTGAAATCCTGTCAAAAATGATGAAAAATTTGGTTGGTCCAAAACCACTTTTCTCGACGTTTTGGAAGTCCCTGAGTCTGAAAATGCAAAAAAAGTCCGTCCGTCTGTCTGGATGTCTGGATGTCTGGATGTCTGGACCCATGGTATCTCGAGAACGGCTTGTCCGATTTGGATTTTTTTTCCGCCAATCTGTTTCTATGGTCAAGGCGGAGATTTGAAAAGCTTTTGGAGACTGTACGTCTAGGGGATGGGGTACCTGCCGTACGAATTGACCGAAAATACCTGATTTTATAAATATTTACGATTTTTTTTATATGTGCTTACTTGATTATTGAACTGGGCATTGAATTGGGAATTGATTTGAAGGTTAAATTAGGGGTCAATTTGCGCGTTGAGTTGAAGTTGAGTTAGAGTTGAGTTGGGGTTGGATTTAGATGTAGTGAATAGTTAACTAATTTTTTATATGATAGAACTTGGCTATTTCTTAACCGATTATGATGAAATTTGATATGTGTGTTGGAAATGGGATTCCAAAATGAGTTTTGGATGAAGTTCTGAAATATGGCCAAGTAGGATGGAACTTGCCCATTTCTCAACCGAATACGATGAAATTCGACATTTGTATTTGAAATGGGATTCTAAAATGTTTTTTGGATGAAGTTCTGGAATTTTAAAACGATTTCTGGGTGAAGTTCTGGAATATGGCCAAGTATGATGGAACTTGTCTATTTCTCAACCGATTATTATGAAATTCGACTTGTGTAATAGAAATGGGATTCTAAAATGAGTTTTGGATGAGGTTCTGGAATATGGCCAAGTAGGATGGAACTTGCCCATTTCTCAACCAATTATGATGAAATTCGACATGTGTATTGGAAATGCAAATCTAAAACGAGTTTTGGATGAAGTTCTGGAATATGGCCAAGTATGTTGGAACTTGGCTATTTCTCAACCGATTATGATGAAATTCGACTTGTGTAATGGAAATGGGATTCTAAAATGAGTTTTGTATCAGGTTCTGGAATATGGCTAAATATGATGGAATTTGCCCATTTCACAACCGATTATGATGAAATTCGATATATATATTCGAATTGGGAATCTGAAATGAGTTTTGGATGGAGTTCTAGAATATGGCCAAGTATGATGGAACTTGACTATTTCTTAACCGATTATGATGAAATTTGATATGTGTGTTGGAAATGGGATTATAAAATGATTTTTGGATAAAGCTTTGGAATGTGGCTTTGTAGGATGGAACTTAGTTATTCCTTACCCGTTTGTTATGAAATTTGACATGGTCGGTATAAAGTTCTAGAATACGATTTGTCGTTTTAAATTGGATGCCTGTACTCATGTTACTGAAGCTTTTGACCTGTTTGGCTGTTGTTGTATAAGTAAATATATGTTGGTTAAAATAGAAATCAATAATGTCAAAACTGTCACATCAACTTTATGACATTATTGAAGATACCAAAGACCGAAGTTCTGATCACCTCGTGAGGTTTCAGCCCTTTATATTTTTAACGCATTGAGATTGCAACCATTTGAAAGGAATGAACTACCATTTAGTTTCTCTAGCTGATAGATAAGAATCGAATGATCAATTTTATCAAAAGCTTTTAAAACGTCAGTCAAAGCTAAATCCTCTTGTTGTCGGCCCTCAATCTTGCTATATAAATGTCCACAGAAGGAGGCCAGATTGGTAATTATAGATCTTTCCGGATAAAATCTATGTTGAGCAGGCAAAATAAAAACTTTCACATGAAAAAGCAAATATCTCTGCAACATCGTTTCGAAAATGTTGCGTATGAAGGATATTTTCAAGAGATCAGAAAAATCCCAGTTCGAAGGTTTTAGTTAACCCTTTTGTCTAATCAATTAAGGGTAACCTTATCAAATGTATTTTAATATCACTTAACAATGTAACTATTATTATTAAATGATTTTAGCATTCCTAGGCCCTAGCACTAAAATTCCATTGATAAAATAGAAATTTAATCAATTAAAGTCGGAAAGGTTACTAGGGTAACGTAGAAATAAGGGTTAAAGATGTGGGTCAGCGGAAGAGCTAAATTTGCAGCCTAATTTTTAATATGAATGCGTGGAATGCGATCATGACCATCAAATCATAAATATCTGTTTCATTGTGAATATTAAAAAGATATAACCTGTACCATTAAAAACACGTGGAGACGTGTTATGTGATGGAAATGGCGTCGCGGATGGTTCATATACGGACGAACTCACAATATTTGGCGAACAAATTGCAGATATCAGAGGGCTAACTCGCCAATGAATTCGAATAAATCATCTTTGAAAGAAACCCAATTGCTTCCCTTTTACCATTTAAGAAATTTCAGGATTTTCTGGAAATGGATGTTAAATCAACTTCCATCAGCAAAATGTAGTCAGGAACCAATTTACAATTTTAATGTATGCTTATTTCCAGACGAAACAGCTTCATATTGTACCATCGTTTATGAAACCGAGGTTCATTTTTAATTAAAATCAACTGTCGAATACATAACATCAGATTAAAATACCAAATCCAATAATTGTCGATTGGTTGGTATACTAGCAAAGTAATCGGTGATGGCCCATGCCTTGAGCATATGGGCCGGACCATCCTCTTATTTACAACAATATCACTTAAACCCTGGGAGGTTTAACGTCTACAGTTTGAGGCAACTGCTCTCCGAAAATTCTGCGATTCTTAAATGGTGTAATATAAACGCCAGTTGGCCAGGTTTCCGAACTCAAAGAATTGTCCTTGATATCTTCATTTATCCCCAGCTTAAAACATAGGTATTCCAGCACCCTGATTCTTTAAAAAATAAGATAATGTGTAGACGTGTAAACTCGTGAAAAGCAAAGCTTACTTTTATGGGTTTGCAATTTTTCGATTTGACTTACTACTAAAATAAAATTAAAAAATTCCAAACTCATAGAAGTAAGCTTTGCTTTTCACGAGTATACACGTCTACACATTATCTTATTTTTTATAGAATCAGGGTGCAGATCCTGATTTTTTTTTCGTTTCTGATAAGATATTAGAACCTCGTACTGCTTGTTTATCCCGAATCTTCGACTGGCGTAATAGCTTCGGATATTACCCCATCATTCGGGAGCTCCTAAGGCAAATGTTATCCAGTTTGATAGTAATGGCTTCTGATGAATCACTATTTGGGGGCTTAGTTGTTGACTCTGCGGAGTCGTAGTTCTGCTTAGGCATAGGTTGAATCGTCTGTTCGTAAACCACTTTCTCTTTGCCGTTTGTTAAGTTTTTGTTTTGGCAATATGTCGTCTTCATACTGCTATCAAAAACGACCTTATCTGCAGTTTCTAATTTTCTTGTTAGTTTCAATCTCCTTCTGCAAGCATTTCACCACATTCTGCTGCGCAATGTTAATTAGCTTATGATTGGGAATATCCAAATTAGAATTTGGTAGAAACATTTCTAAGAAAATTTTATACTAATTAGGTCTCTACAATCATTGCAGAACCACATTATGTTGGCGCATGTACATCCATAATGGTAAGCCAGAGCAGACGGTTTTCCGAAATCTGATTATTAGAAATTACATCTGGATTTTTTTTGTCTACGGTTAGATAAATTCTCATCTTCGATTTTTCTTAAAAACTTTTTTTTTTATTCGATTGAGACATTATAACATAACTAATTTATTATACACTTGAGAGCGAATAAATCGAGCCACCACTGGTTGGCCACCACACTGTTTGTATGAAAGTAATTATTCCCCTAAGTATTATATAACAAAACAAAAATATCTTTAACTTCTTTTTAAAATGATGTATAAGTTACAGTAAACTTTAACGTAAACTTTAAGTTACATCATTAACTTTACTTTCAAACACAAAAACAGTGGCTCGATTTCTATTTTCACACTACATCTTACAAATATTTTGTATGCACATCATTTCTACCACTTTATTTGTCCGATTATCTTTTTTTATTTTTATCCGGCAATTTTCTTCTAAATCCGTATATCTGTCCGAATCTAAAGGCATTTGTATTTCTTTGGAATCAGATTACGTGTAATTACCCATCCATTCACCTTGAAACACCGAGAGTAGCGACCAGACCGTTTTAATCTTTCTCTATAAATTAGACCTTTACAGCATTTGTTGATAATTACTTGAAGTTTTCCTGTAATTTTCTGCAACAATTTAACGCATTCGTATAGCTTTGTATTTCTATAAAGGACAAATGCGTTTTAAATTTTTGGCACATGAATGTGTTTTTTGCTTTGTTAATTCTTTGATTTATTTTCTCTTCAGTGCTACCTGTTCTTCTTGCGGTACAATTAAATTATCTGAATCTCTCATAATCTTCTATCGTTTTATGGTATGTTGACTGTAGTGGTTTGTCGCTTAGCTTTTGCCCTTGGTTATATTTATTTAGAGAATAATTTCTATGCGAGATTTGATAATTTATGTGCTTTTTTCTTCTAAGCCGTCTTATCTGAAGACAAATACGACAAACCATATTTAGACTACAACGTCCACATTCAATTCACATAATATTCCTTGGCCAAATCCACTTAAATTCGCAGAAGACATCTGTGGAAATTTCGAAATTTTCAAAACAACTTGGGAAAATTATTGTACAGCCACTCGTGTAAATGAATAGGGAAAGACAAGCAAATACAAACAACTTGCCAGCAAGTGGGACTGGAGCCATACAAATATATTTGAATTTTGGATTGATAGTCTAAGACAAAATTTGTGGTAAAGATGCCTTTAATAAGCTGACACGACTTGGTCCTTTCAGGAGTACAGTACTCATGTAAATCCCAAATTATTTGTACTCATTTAGTGTTCCCGACGAACTTTTTCTACTTCTTGTACTCCGTTCGCTTTCGACTAATTAAAGTTAATTTTTGATATTAGGTTCTTAACAAAATATTTCAGCGACAGAGATTTGCCTGTAATAAAATATACACTGAAAACTCGCGTGTTTACCAGAACTTCTGTATGGAAAATTACGTGTATACGTGAACTCATCTCCACTTAACTTAATTTAACCTCCAACTCCTAACTGAACTCCTTAACCATTTACACAACACCAACTCAAACTTCTCAAAATACAATTCAATCCCTAAAGTCCCAACCCTAAACGCAATCCTCAAATCAACATGGTCTGAAAAAAATATGCGTTTATGAATTCAACTCATGTTAACTGCCATTTAAATCTCAACTTAACCCCCAAATAAAACCCTATCTGGATAACTAAATCAACACTAACTAAACGCTCAAGTCAATGCTAAATTCACACCGTCCGAAAGCTGCGCGTAAACTCCAACTGATCCCCAATTCAAGCCGCAAATCGATCCCCAACACAACTCCAAACTCAACACCCAATTCAATTGTCGAACCAGCCGCCTAAATATGCAATTCGGCAATTACTGTTGTGTCGGTTGCGATTAGAACAAGAAGATACAGTAGAAAAAGGAAAACAACAACATTGTTTCCTCTGTCTTCCTACACCTTCTAATTTTAGGGAGAATGGACGCCCTAGTTCTATGGTTATGTAGCTGCCTCTTGGAAGGCGTTCCTCGTTAAAATGCTTTTTACGATTTTTAACATAACCCGCTGGGAGCAACATTTGGATCTCGTGACAAATGATATTTTTTGTGAGTTTGTTCTAAAATTTTGAAAGCGTGGACACCTATTAATGATACCCAATCTACCGGTAAATTGTAAACCGGTCCGAAGGAATAATTTCTTCAAGATGTGATTTAATCTAATTTAGATTTGGCTATGGAAAACCATAATTGGTAAATCTAATTTTTAATGTATCGTATCGACCATAGTACCATTAGTGCGAGTAGTTTTGAAAAATATCTTTTAGCGCTGGGCAATGTTTTATTTTAAAAACCTGATTCTAGCCCATCCATTCCATTATGGCCGAAAAATTCTTCAGACCATGAAATAATAGGTTTTATATTAGGAACTATTTATTGGATCAATAAAATATTTCATATATAAAATTTCACTAAAATCCAATGATAAATCTGCTTGTTCCGTTTGGTGCTGGAAATGTAGTAAAAACTTGGTAAACAATAATTTATCAAATTCGAGTAAATGGTAAACAATAATTTATCAAATTCTCTTGAAGAAATCACCAAACGTCGCGAGCGTTTAATGGATGAGATATTTGTCTTCTGAGATCATTATATGACGATGTTGAATATACAAGCAAAATATATATATATAAGCCCTGGAACCGATTTTCTAATCCAAGCCAAAATTGTTATTGTAACTGTAACGGGCCATATACAGTTTGGCATGGTTATGTTTGGGCCTGCCAAGCCAAAATTTAAATTTCGATTAACGCAACTGGTCACGACTAACAAACACTTTGACATGAGCAATTCAATCATTCTGTTATATTGGATACGCAAGCTATCTGCAGCCTTCAAACAGACCGTTCGGTAACCAGACGCAGTAGAAGGACGTGGCAGCAATACTTGTATTAATAGAAAACAATCGAAAAAAATATTGTGCACAACGAACCAAAAAAGATCACTTCATACATCAACAGTGAAGATCAAATCCTTCTAACCGAACCATTTGGAACATTACAGAGAGCAGCACTTACATTGGATCCCGACCAGCTGGTCGTGAAACTTGCAGAGATGAACGAAGTTCATAGCGCCATCTGAAGAAGGGGAAGTGCCTCTATTTTTATGTGTTGTAACCAGCCTTTTCTGGATAATAAAAAAATATTCCTCGTATTGACAGACCTTCGCAGATCAACCGATGATTTTGCCGAAATACAGTATTTTGTTTTACCCGAACTGACCAATAAACAAATTTGTCTACCGTGGAAATTCAATTGACTTTGATATAGACAACTGAGCGGTTTTATCTTTTGGCGACTGGCAAGTTTACGGATGGGTTTGTAGAATGTGATGTATTGCGACCGACACTCGATGCTGTTTTCCGCGCTACTGTGGTTCATACTAATGGTATTTTATTTGCTTATATTTTAAGGCTGGTTCCTCAAAAAAAAAATTCCCATATAACGATTTTTTGGGGTTCAATCCGAGCAAGGAAGGTTCTATAATAGATGCACATCGTAGTTGGTGGTCGTTTAAGATATTGGCTGCAGGTTCTAACTTCCAGAAATGACATTCTCCATTTGTGCATTCTAGCGCAGTGGATTTATTTGGTGAAAAACTCATAACACGAATCACAAACCAGTGAGACCAAGTAGAACATAAAACAGTGAGCTTCCGCAACCGTTGTTGTGTTTTACTTTTGCATTATAAGGATTACTTCAAACTATTGACATCAGAGGTAGTCCATTTTACAAGGATGCAAACTTAAACAAACATCAGATTTAAATATATTCGGGAATTGGGTGATATAGTCGAGTATAGATCTCCTTGCACTCACTTGAGTTATTCGGGTTTTCAGTGACGAGACCTGGACTAATAAGATAATGAACTAATGTTTGACTCGGTACAACCTTATTTTAATTGAGAATATCAGAATGCATGAAGTTTATTTAAGATTTATTTGAAACTATTTGGACAAAAGATTACGTATTGTTTTAATATTGTTCTTGGAGAGGTCATTCAAATTGTAAACATTATAACTAAAACTGTTCTTCACAGATTTTGATTATTTAATATGAAATCTGCTTTATGTTACGGTATTGACAGAATTTGAAAAAGAAAAGAATTTAATAACTTTATTTGACCTGATAGCTAATTAAATTGCATACTGTAAAGTTATCTTCAGTTAAAAATTCTTGGAAAATGTAATACATGATTCTGTATACGAAATCTGTGTTGGTTTATTTGTACGAGTATGACATAACATTTCTAGTGGGGTGAGTTTTTCATATTTTCCATTTTTCCAAGAACAATTGATTTGAAAGTAAATCACGCAAATATTATTAAAATAAACTAATAACGTTTAGTTCAATGGGACACTTGTCAAAAACCAATACAAGTATGTATTGTATTTATTGACACTGTACATACATCATAGTCATAACAATAATAATTAATGTTCAATTGAATACACTTTGTCTCGATATCTTACATAATTTAATTACACGATTGGAGTAAACGTTTACACCACAAATTCTATTTCATCCGACAAAAATTGTATTCTTTGTGTTATATAAACCATATCACGTTCTTAATCACGTGTTCGAGAGGGAGTTTTTAATGAAAACGTGATGTTTACAAGAAATTCTTCGTTTTCTTGGGAAACGTTTTTCTTTTTTGTTAATTTCTATATCTTCTATACAAAACTTTTGATGATTTGTTCTTGTTTTATAAGAATCCTTCTAAGTTCAAATAAAAAAATACATTTCTACATTTATTTAGATCAAAACAAAGTTTTAACATGTTAAAACATATTTTCATCGCCAGCAGGATGTTATTTATCGTAAACAACACAACAATTATACATGGACGAAGTACGACCGACTTTTTTGTTAAATTCATATTTTAGATCCACAACATAATATGACACATAAAAATTATTATTTCTAGTATAATATATATACGTAGGTAATTATGTTTATATAAATCGTTCACAGTCTTCTGTATTGTATATAATATAGCCTGAATTATATGATCTAATTAATATCTAGAGATTATAAATTATCTATATTTTATCTTATTTCATTGTTTTCAAAAAAACGGGTTGAATATCAGCAAACCAAGCGATTTCTTCTCGCACCGGTGCCGGCCCATCACGACATGTCAACCAATATGTGTCCATTAATCCTTTGCCCTGTATACCATAAAATATAAATTTGTTTGGTACATACACAGAAGTATAAAACATACTAATAATAACTATACCTTAACGTCAATAAGTCCACGATGGTCTGTTTTGAATCCGCCAATTGCAGTCAAAGCTACATTCATTTCTGAGGTAATATGGATTTTAAGTGCTTCACCGGTTGACTCCATTCGAGATGCTGTATTTACTGTGTCACCAAATAGGCAATATCGTGGCATTTTTGTACCAACAATCCCAGCAACGACTGGGCCCGTGTGTACACCACATCGAATTTGTAGAGTTTCTGATGGGCTGCAATGACAATGAAAAATATACAAACAAATTAACTATGAATGTTTTTTTATTTTGTTGTTTTAACATTTATTAAGCTTAATTGACAGAGGTCTAGCCATTCTTATATAGGTATATCATAGCCGTAAAGTAAAAAATATAAGCTTTCTAGAAGGAGTGAACATTTTTCTGTTCCCTTTACGAACCAATGATTGATAGTTTTGATTTAAAAGTTTATTAATAAAAATTCAATGAAATGTAATCATCTGTTTGATAATTTGCATGCTTAATATATTTCTCAGATATGGTTTGAAATCTGCAGAGGAAAATATCCTACATTTTCAATTGAATTGAAAAAACCTTTCCATTTTGAAAAACTATACGACTCCCCAGATGGCACTTTTCCCAGAAAGCATCTGTTAAAGATCACCAAACCAACCATTTATGTTTTACAAACATTTCCGTTATTTTGGGCAGGCAAGGTCCTTAAAATATTTCACGGCACAATTGATCACGACTAGGCTTAAGATTTTAAGGTTCTAGAAAATCAAAAATATGTACCTAAAATAGGTAACTAAATTTTTTTTTTTAATTTTATTACCCCGACTCCGATGTGTCAATCTTTAATAAAAAATGTGCAAGCTAGATGAAATTATTAAGAAATATCTCTTGTAACGTTTATCCCATCGTTAAAAGAATATTAAACTAATCTCCTAAAAAATTAGCAAATTTGAAATAACTCACTTTTCCTTGAGAGTAAAGAATTTTATTATTAATCGCAACATACTCAATTTAATTAATCATAAAAAAAAGTATTAGGACGTCCACTAATTTAGACAAGAAACTTGTATTGGTAAACATGATTTTACTTCTTTTTGTATGGAAAAGTAATCAGCGCTACCCAAGCGTGGGGACAAATGAACTAAAATCGATATTGGGAAAGTCCCTCATTGCATTTTCTATGTTTTTTTAGATCAACGTACTCTTGTTTGATTCATTTAAATTTCGAAGGAATCCTTCACATACATTTTGAAAATTTTCAACTAATCAGATAAATGTCTCACTGGACGAGAATTATTTCATTTTTGAGTCTAAGAACTGGTGAAAATTTTATTAAAATAGTTGTATACCAGTTCAAAATTTGTGAAAAGGTGGATTTTTTTACCTTAAGAATTGTATCGACAACCAGTTCAAAATGAAGTACACCGCTGGAATTTTTGTAACATATATTTTAGACCTTAAATGATCTAGGTCGATCTATCTACGGCTGGCTGGAAATATACTGTAAAAATAGCAGGCGGTATAAAATATTTGAAATGTAATACTCAAAGCAATTTTACATTCGCGTTACGACAGGTTAGGTTAAGCCAAATCGCTTGTAAATTTGTTTTATTACTTAAATATGTCTAAAATACATGTTATAAAAAATTCAAACTATATGTACATCCCTTGCACTGCGTAAGTTCTAATGAAACTTTGAACAATTCTGAGGCTGCTCAGGCCCGGAGTTGTCTGGCCAGATTGTCAGTACCATTCTTAACGATAGAAGTTACCTTTTCACAAATTATCAGCAGGTATAAACTCTCTGAATAAAACGCTCAACAGCCCTCCTGCTTGAGGGTTCAAGAATAGAGACAACAATCACCAAATTTGTATTTTTAGACGAACTCCGGATTATCAAAGAATGTATAGGTACAGTAAACCTCAATAATTAATTTTAATTCTACATTTTGTTTTTTTTTTGCTGCCGCTACACTCCATAGAGGGATTTAGCCCCTTCATGATGAAAATTCGTAATCATTTTTTAACCGGGGCGGCAACCCATTCTACGTTTGGTTTGTTCGTAATTTATTGATCTAACTTAATTATGCAGTTTAGGCAAAAGTAAAATCTTTTTAGTTTCTAAAATAAATATTTGTTGAATTAAATGTCTTGGCTTTATCAAATAAAGCTAATTAATAAAAAAATATTAAAATATTTGGAAAAAGTCAAAAATATTTGCTGTAAAATATGGAAGGTGAAGTCAAGCCAATACCCATTCGAAGTAGAACGTGCGCCGCCAAGTTTGTAGTGGTTTATTGGGTGAACCGCTACAGGACTCTACCGCAAGTGAGTTATCCCCTGCGAAACGTGATTGGTTTCTGTCTGTCTGTGTTCAGATTAGCTGAACAAAGGTGGCAATCGCTCAATTGAAATGGCCCATCCACTGGACATTAATTGAGACCATGTGCAGAGACAGAGTTAAGAAGGATGTTCGTCGAGATGCGTACTGCTTATCTTCCTTCACTGAAGTGTGTTGTGCTGCAGACAGAGCTGTATTAAGATGTCTGGTGATGCAAGTGAGTGAAGGATCGACCGATTTTCCATTTCGTTCAAAGCGGTGACATGACAGACCAGAAAGTGATTCTGAAGTCTGGAATCGATGAGCTTTGGAGCCAGCCGCTTGGGGGCTAGTTTCGATCTAGACTATGGCCGGAGAAAGTCGACGTGAGTCTCAACTTTCTCGTGAGAGGGTGGGACAGTCGAAGTGAGTCTCTAGTGTGTCCCAGTGACATGGAAAGTTATACGGCGGCAGTTGAAGTGAGTCTTGACTGTGGCCGTATAAAAGGCGGTGGAGAGTACGGTAAGGAATGGCTGGGTGGTCGCTTTGCTATGCGAAATTTTATTTGAGCCATTTAAATAAAGCAAAATGAAAAAAATAGTTTATTAAATGAAGAAAAAAAAATGAGTGAATTACTAACTGCATCACTTGACCAAATTTGTAGATTAGAAATCGGTTTCGAAATTAGGTTCAATTCTGAATTGGACGTAATGATTGTGAATGAAATTTTAAGTAGAATAGCTAATTAAGTAAAATTTTAAATTTAATTTAGAATCAAAATTAACTCAGAATTCAAACATGAATTTTTGTAAAATATTGAGTGCCATTTGCGTGAGAAAAGTCAACATATTGTGTGTCAACAGACATTTGTGAATTTCAACATATCAAATTAAAAACAGAATTTCAAGCAAAAATCTGAAAGAGAATTTGAATTCCCAAATGTAATTGAATAAATTCTTGAGTAGGTACTTAAATTAGATTTAAAAATTTTAATATTTTGTGTTTAGTATGAATCAAAAGCTAGTCGTAGTTTTCATAAATAGGGTTTGAACTCCAATCTTTGAATAAAAATTCCAACTGGGACTAATTTAAAAAAACCTTCTGTGTTAAATCCATAAATTTGCAGTTTGAAATTAAACAGATACAATTTTAATAGAGTTACAATTCGAACCACGACGCCAATAACAGTTTTAGTGAAATTATTACACAAATAGTACAAATTGTTGTACAGTGTTACTTGGGTTAAAAATTGATTTGGAAACTTATATTAGAAATCGAATAGGACGTTCTTCTTGGTTTTGAGCAGAAATTTTAGTTTAAATTGGCATCCATATTCCCTTAGTCGTGTCACTTGTCACATGTACCGACAATCAAATTTTGGCATTCTCTTAGTCGATCGAACGACAATCGACGTTTAAAGTGACAAATATCCTTTTACGCCGCATTCTCTTATATTATTACTTTGATCGACTAAGAGAATACCAATTTAAAGTTGAAGTGAAAGACAATTGCCACGTCGAATGAAGCGACTTGACTACGGGAATAAGGGTATTGGTGTTCCAAACAAGATTTATACATAATTTTAATTGCAATTAGGTAAGAATTGGGTTGCAATACGAGATTTGATCGCAAACAACTAACAAAATTTTCTTTGAATTTAGTTTAGAAATTTGTTTCGAAATATTGAGTGAAATTTGAATTAGGAATTTAAATTTAAAAAATGGTTTTGGCACTCCAAACCAGATATAATTTTGGTGATATTGTAGGAATTGAGTTACAACTCAAATTTTGATTTGACAAAATTTTGAAATATAAATTTACACTGGACAATAGATGTACTGATAGATATACTGAAAAATAGATATGCCTAGGGAAAACCAAAATACATATCTTGAAACCAATTTGAATTGGATCAAAAAATTAGACTGGAAAAAAATAGTTTTAATGGATTCGAATAAAATCATGAATGCATCCAGAATAAAATTAGATTACAATTCCATCTGGATTTGAATAAATTCTGTGTGACATTTTAATCCGAAATTGAGTTAAATTTCCAAACTATGCTTGAATATGGATTGTAATTTTGATCACGCTCATTGAATAATAAAAACTTGAGTGAAATTTAAAGTTTTAACAAATATTTAGGTATTCTACTAATTGATTATTGTAATTTTCCTTTTAATATGTGAGTGGTATTCATTAGTAAGCTGTTTTCGAAGTTGATCAAAATGATAAATGAAATTTTGAACATAAATCTAGTCTAAATTGGTCAACTGCATTCGACAGAAAGGAAATTGATTAATAGACCGAAATTTTAAAGAGAGAAAATAATCTTGAATTCTAAAATCGATAATAATGAATTTGAGTGAAATTTTAAGTAGAAATTGTCTTCTTTATAATTGAATTTGGGAAACACATTTTGAAAACAATTTTACCAAAATATTTAATGCACTTTTTGTTACTGAGTTTAAATTTTAAACACGATTTCAACAATTTTTTTAGTTCAACTAGAAAATCAGGAATCGAATAAAATCTTAAGTATGAACTTACTTTGGAATCCGGACTGCATTTAATAACAGGTTGAGTGAATTTTAGAATTCTAGATAAAATTATTCGAGCACAATGTTTATTTAGAACGAGAAAAATTCAATTTCAATCCAATCGAGAGTTTGAGCAAAAATTTGGATTTTATTTGTTTATTTTTTATTTTTGCAATCTTTTCTGCACAGTTGAAAAAATTGCTTTAATTTTTAATATAGGCGTTGCATTATGGGTTATGTAATATAAACAATCATTAAATTATAAAACAGAACTTGCAATGAAATTAATTCCAATGCCAGTATTTCTAATTTTAAAGCAACATTTGTATTAAAATGTATTTTAATTAAAATTGCTAGAATTTTTAAAGCAATCTTGGCAATAATCAAAAATTAAAACCAATTTTAAAGCAACTACTATTATTTTTTACAGCAACTTATCTATGTTAAGAAATTTAAAAGATAATCGTAACAAAATTTATGGTTATTAGAAGTGCATTTTATAGAAACCATTATTTCTCAACAAACAAATATATGTATTATACATTAATTAGCATGTACACTATCTAGGTTTGCGACGCTCCAATTTTATATACAAATGGCAATGGTGCATTATTTTTTTATTTATTTTCATACATAACGAAAGTGACGACTATCAAATATTACAATGTATTTTTTTTGTATTTTGCTTTTTCATTATTGTACGACTTTGCCGTAATTTTGATCGTTATTGTTTGGTTGTTGGCTAACCAACAAATTGTTGGTTTACTTTTATTTTTTGGCGGAAATGTAAGTACTTTCATACAACCTACACACTATTAAAAGAACATTCCTTTAAAATGTTGTTTCGTTGACCTTGGAATCTTAAATCATAATTATAGATAATTTGAAATATTCATACAAATGAATTTTATTTATACATACATATATTCTAAATAAATCCTTACATATATTTTTTGCTTTCTTCTTCGAACAACAGCCGAACAGCGATACTGTATTCTCTATCGTAACAACTCGGTTTACCACACATCCATATCAGGGATGATATTTGTAGTGGAATAGTACTTTTTTGCCTCCTTTGGATTTCAAAAAGTACTTAAGTACTTTCGACTCAAAAAAAGTACTTTCAATATTTGTTGCACAATATTCAAATCTCTAACAAATATGTAATATCAGATTATATTGTATGTACATATTACTTCGTAATCATTATGTTGAATACTTCTTCGTAATCAATTAGCAATATGTTGAATGTTGTTATTTGCTTGCAGAATATGTTCGAAATTGTTTATGTGTTTGCTGACTTTTTGCTGAATATATTGGCAATAAGACTGCTTTAATGGATTTAAATTTTGACGTTATATTTTTGTTTAACGTTTTACTTTGCTTTATCCGTGTTTAGAGAAATATGGTGTACAACTTTTATAAAAAATTACTTACAATGGATAAGTAAGTTTTCTTTTAAATATTTTAAAATATTTGAAGTAAAAATCAAGTATCACGTATCAATACAGTATTTTTCAAATGCGAAATAGATGGTTGATAGTACGACTACAACGCCTACATAATAAAGTCGCTGTCTGAAACTATACCTGAAGAATCAATTCCAGTATTGGTGGAGACAGATATAGAGGTTACCAAAAATAAGTATGTCGTAACATTTAATATTTTTGAATCGGAGACGGGAAAAAGATTTTTATTATGCAACATCTCATCAGTTGGAGTAAGCCCATGTGGAAAGGCGTGAACTAACAAAAGCACATAGAACAGCGTTCAACGCTGCATTATATTCAATAAAAATAGATGTTTCGCACAACCATATTATCCAGATTCAACCAAAGGATGTTACTGACTCCCGGATCTTAAAAAATGTAAAAATAAATGTAAATGTAAAAATAAATAGAATAAAAAATATCCACAATATTTTTCTTCAACTATCGACGAAGGTACAGTATACAGACAGTACGATGGCGAAAAATCTTGCTCTAATTGTTTGAGTTTTTGATAATCAATAGATTTCTTACACTAGCTTCTTTAAATGATTGTTCTGCTTAAGGGATTTTGATACAGTTATTAAATATTAATGCCTTAAAAGAATATAATGTGTCAATTGTTATAATATGTATAAAATATGTTTTTGGTTTTTTTTATAAAAAGTACATTCGAGTACAAAAAGTACTATCTGATGCATGGAAAAAAGTACTATTGAAAATGCTCTAATATCATCCCTGATCCATATACATTTGTGTTTTTTGGATGACGAACGACTACTCGCCGATCTTTCATTTTTTGCTACAGTCGATTATTGTAGAACAAACCAACAAGTAGTGAAGGACTAAATGAGTGAATTCAATTTATAATTAATATTGTGTGTACGTGATTGCACCAACTTTTTATTAAATTAAAATAGTGAATAGATGTACAATTAATTGTACTTAATACAGTGCGAAGGTATATATGTAATTTAAGGATAAGATATATTTTTTTATCAAAAAATTAATGTGTTAAGCGGAAAACAAAAAGACAAAAAACGCATGTTCAGAAGTCTTCTATCAATTTCTACGTACATATTTAATGTGAGTGTAGGTACGTGATTTCACCAAGTTTTTTTTTAACTAAAATAGTGAACAAAATAATGTACAATTAATTATACTTAATACAGTGCTAAGTAATAAATAAATTTTTTTATCAAACTAATGTGTTAAGTGTAAAAAAAAGACAAAAACGAATGTTCAGAAGTCTTCTATCAAGAAGCCGTTAGGGACTATTCACACCAAGTGCGAATTGCGCATGCGAGCAAACAATTTTTCTAAATTATGATATAAAAAACACTTATATCCAAAATGCTTGTCTATTTATAAGATAAGTACGATATTTCCAATCAAATGAAATTTAATTAGGCCCGAAAATTATTTCAAAATTAGAGAAAAATGTAATTCATGTAAAGATTGTCATTTTTCACGCGAATTTCGTTTTTCTCTAATTGTGAAGTAATTTTCGGGCCTAATTAAATTTCATTTGATTGGAAATATCGTACTTATCTTACAAATAGACAAACATTTTGGATATAAGTGTTTTTTATATCATATGTAATTTAGAAAAATTGTTTGCTCGCATTCGTAATTCGCACTTGGTGTGAATAGTCCCAAGTTCCAATTACTATTTAATTTGTGCGTGTACGTGATTGCACACATTTTTTTAAACAGTGAACAAAATTTACAATTAATTTTACTTATTATTGCATTGCATACATAATTTGTGCTTTAATATTTAATGTTTTATAATCTTTTTCAATATGGAGAAAATTAAAATTCTCTGTAAAGTTAAACTAATTAAAACGGGTAAAATTCAATATACCCAAATAACCAAAAGAGGAGATTCTTGGAATTACACGGATTTTATTCTAGCACGTAAGTTGTTTTAATGTTATCAAATTTGTAAAATAAATCAGCGCATGAGTCCATCGAAAAATGTTGCCCTATTCATAGGTTCTCTCTACTAGTAGTCAAAATTGAAAGTAACTAAAATAAAAAACAAAAAATTTCCTTTGTTGTCTTTTTAATTATTTGAAAACACTTAATTTTTAATTTATTTTGCCTCTGATTCAATTTAAAACTTGCTGCGCAATTTCGAGAGGTTTCGTTTTTTTATTCCGGACATTCCGAAACTAACATAAAACGTCCTTTTATTCATTCAATTTTTATTTATTTTTTCAAATTAAAGCAACCATTTGAGGAGTGTCCTTATGACGTTTATTGATACTTAACCGCTTTAAAATCGTAAAGAAAATTTCGGAATAATTTTTCGAGTATTAAAGTAATTTCCTTTAAAATTTGTTAAGGTTTACAAAATGAACGGTTTAAATAGCAAATAATAATTTTTTGTATCATATAATTTTGGAAATGTAAATTATTTTTAAAAACAATTTTTTGGCCAAATTATTTTAAATTTTTAAATGAAGAAGAATATTTTAGTATCATTTAACAAAAAAAACTAGAAGCTAGAGACTTGAAAATGTTTACAGTTACTTTTGTCCAGTGAAAATACTTGATATTAAAATTTCAAGTTGATCTAAAACCGTCAGTTTAAAATATTCCTAGTACCAACATTAATTAATTTTTCAATATTTTTTATTGCTTATTTTAGTTGGCATTCTAAACGATATATCGGTATATGACATAAAATGTATTGGCGATGCATCTTGTGTAGAAATACCAGAAGAATATTTTCTTGATACCGTTTTCGAGAGATATCTTCGTGATGATTTTGTTTTAACGATAATAACCAAAAATGATAGCACTGACCAATTAATACCGGCAACAAAGGTGGCAAGGCAAAATTGTCGGGTGGGATTCGAAATGTACATTTCATCTAAGGTAATAAAATCATTCTTATTTTACTTATGGTATGTTATGGGTGTGTCGGAATTTTTTATTTCCATTAAAATGCACATTTCGAAAAGACACATGCAAAAAACTATGCATAATGTATGCATTTATTGGTTAATTTAATTTGTTCCTTTTTCAATATACATATAGATTTATTGGAAAATGGGTTTTTAAGAAACGTACATTTAAATCATTATTTCGGACACATCCTGCTGCGAATTAAAATTTAATAATACTATTTATAATTTGTATACAGGATTTGGAAAGTTTTATAATGGAGTCATCTAACTGTTACGTCCTTTCAAAAAAGTTTAACCCAACAAAGATCGATAAATTACATGATTTATCCGATGTTGAAAGGCGGGCTGTAATAAGAGAGGCAGTAAATTTGCTCATAAAAAAGTTTACGTACCATCCTGAACACGACCATAAACTTTCTTTGGCTCATGCAGTTATACAACTCTTTCCCCAATTAAAAACTCGCGACTCAAAAATTGGAGGAGTGGTAAATTAAAATAACATTTTATTTTTATTAAAATAACTACACTATAATTTATTGAACTGAAAACTTCCAAAAGTGACCACCATGTTGACTACCTTGGTAAATTGGCCACTTTTAGCCAGACCCTTGAATATTTCATAAATACTTTAACAACATAACTTGTTACAGTTGAAAATTCTTCTTTTTAGCCTGACTGAATTTTCAAATTATTCCATTTGTATTCGTTAAACTGGCCATTTGCATAAAGTGATCAAAATGCCTGGGTTCCTTGAGTGGTCCCTTTAGAGAAGTTTCACTGTATTTCCAAAAATACACTTTACATTTTTGTTGTCGTCGTGCTCAAATGGGTATTTACTCCAAATTTTAAAAAAATAATTAGAGCACTAAAACTACGAAAAAGATACGCTGCACAGCGAAAATTATTTATGAATTAAAGTCCACAAAATTTAGTAGTCGGGAATGAGTGAGCCGCAACTGCAATCATCATTTCAGTGGCCCTTACATTCATTCCAAACTAGTAAATTTTGTAGATTTCGTCTTAAAATTATTACCGCGTTGTTCCTACTTATTATTTTTTTTTGAAGCTTTATATCTATGTTGAATATTTGGTAAAAATACATATTTTTGGAGGTAGAGCTTTCAATAATTATAACAAACATTTTATTTATGTAGTTGGAATTAATTGATTAAATATTTCATTTAAATGAAGTTTCTGTGAATATGCGTTTTAAATAACATAAAATTTCAAATATTTTTATATTTAGGACCTATTATATAATCGGGAAGAAAATAGAGGTTATATTTTGAGTAGACTGAACCACATGCGGAACAACTTATATAAGCATGAAGCCGAAATAAGTGAACTGAAAAGACGCAGTCAATCATCAAAACGAAGGCAAAGCCAAACTGAAAAATCGAAACGAAAAGCAGAAGCCAGCGAACCTCCAACTACTTCAAAAAATATAGAAGAAGAACTTCTTATTTTATGCCATTTAAATGTGGCAACTCAAAAGGATAAAATAAAAGAAAAATTAAAAAGTACACTAATTACTCGAGACCAAATTTTAAAAAGTAAGGAAGCGCCAAAAATTTCTGTGAGCTGTCCATATTTTATTACATGCCCAGATTTAGTAAGTTATTTTGTTTATTAAATATAAATACTTAACCCAAAATTAATTTAAAATATTACTTGTAGATTTTATTCGACTACGAGCTGCGGTTTCCTGAAAATTGTCTACAATTTATTGACAATTGGGCAAAAATATCAGATATTATAGAGGACGTTTGGAAAAGTTTCAAACCCATTGGAGCGGTATTTATAGAAAACGATGGTAAAAATATTTAATTTTTTTTAATTTTTTTTTGCCAAAAAAACTACGTTTTATATGAAAATTTACAAAATATTTATATTTCAATTTTAGGTTGGCTTCCTTCTTATCAAAAAATTTTTATTTTATTAAACCTGTTACCAGAAACTTCATTGGGCAAATCTTCGGCACACAGCAAACGACTAACATTTATTGAATCGATGGGGCGTATTATAATTTTTAAACCGGTAATATATTTTAAATTGAAAATGTAATATAATCTAAAACCTAATTTTAAAATTGAATAGGTAAATTCGACATCAGAAGAGCTGAAAGACAACGGAATAACTTCGCCACATCTAATTGCCGTAGGAGAAAATAATAAGTCAGTTTGTGAATTCTTACTTTTCGTTGAGGGTGAAGTTATACCTCTTCCATCTAATTTTGGGATTCTTGAATCGATGGACATTTTGTTCAAATCCCACTACGTTTTTAACCAAAAATTCGACAAAAGCCTCAACAATTTCTGGAAGTTTATTTCTGTTTTTTTCTTTAAATTTCAAGAAAAAACCTTACCTACAAAAATTCGAGCTGTTATAAACAAAGTAAATATAAAATTAAGTGATTATGTCAATTTAGAAGCCGGTTAAACAATTAGAGCTCTTACTAATTAAATTTAATAAAATAATAATTGAATAACAAATGAAGGTCTGTGCAATAATCGACAATTCTATCGATCGGATTTTAATTTTGAGTATTTTTAAATCATATTTTTAAAAAATCGGAGCTCTTATTCAAACGATCTAATGAAATTAATGATTTTTATTATTTATAATTTTTAATTATTTTTAAATCATATTTTAGTAATTACTATACTAGCGACGATAATATTGTCACCAGCAAAAACAGCTTTCATCAAATAGTTAATTCTAAATAAATTAACGATTTCTATTATTTATAATTTTAAGTACATATTTTTAAATCATATTTTTAAAAACTCGAAGCTCTTATTCAGACAATCTATTGAAATTAATGATTTCTATGTTAAGTAATTTTAATCATATTTTAGTAATTACTATATTGGCATAAGAAAATATTGTTACCAATAAAACTTAGAGCTTTTATCAAAGAATTTTAACAAAATTAATTATTTCTATTATTTATAACTTTCAAGTATTATTAAGTCATATTCTAATAACTATTATTGTCACACGATAAAACGCTACCAGCAAATTAATGATCTAACGAAATTAATCATTTCTATTACTTATAATTTTTAACTATTTTTAAATCATATTTTTTAAAACTCGAAGCTCTTATTCAAACAATCTAATGAAATTAATGATTTGTATTTTTATTATTGTTAAATTTTTAAATCTTATTTTAATATGATAAATCAAATGGAGTTATTGAAAGTAACAACGATATTTTTGAAAATATTTTGTACTATTTAAATTACCAAACGATAAAATTATAAGTACGTAATTCGATTTAATTAAATTGAACAATTTTAAGCAAATTAAATTAAATAGGTTTTTCTTCATAATGGATTGTTTCTGTTTTTTGTGCGGAAAAGAATTTTTTAATATTAAAACAACAATCAACCATTTAAAATTAAAAGAACATTTAAAAGAAAAGAGCCCTATTAAAATTAGATGTGTGATTAGTAAGGAATGCAATCGTGTTTTTTCAACGTTTTGTGGTTTGATAAAACACGTTAAAAGAAGAAGCTGTAAAATACTTTCCAGCACGTCATCCAGTATAGAATATAATACTTGCTCAATTAGTAATGTTAGAAAAGAGCAAGAGGAAATCCCACCTTGTGAATATATAACTGAAACAGATAGCACTACAACCAGTTGCGAAATAAAAATTAAACTATTATATAACACGATGAATCAGTTAGGTTTGCCTGAAGAATCAATTTCTAAGATATTCTCTGCAATAAAAGATTTAGTAAAAGAAGTCCTAATTTATCTCAATGAGAGTGATCAAAAACAAAAAACCAGTGCAATTGAGGAATTACTCAATAAATATTGCTCAAAGTACAGAAGACGCAATAGTTTTAAAATAAATCCATTTTTTGTTTCACCTATTGCTTATTCGGTCGGATTTAGATGGGAAATGCGTTTTAATCAAATTTCAAATGCATACAAACGGGTAATTGTTCCAAATAATTATTATCTTGTTCCTATAACTGATACTTTAAGTAGGTTATTTTTAAATAATCATTTTAAAAATGCGTTCTTAGAACATAATTCTAGGCATAAGTGCGAAAGTAATGTATTTAAATATCCATGCTGTGGGTCTACATTTAGTTCAATTAAAGCAGAATTTAGTAATTTACTCTGGCTACAAATCCAATTATATTATGATGATTTTGAAATCACAAAAGTTTTAGGTAGCAAAGTA
Organism: Tipula helvola; assembly: GCA_963556165.1. Taxonomy (NCBI): domain Eukaryota; kingdom Metazoa; phylum Arthropoda; class Insecta; order Diptera; family Tipulidae; genus Tipula; species Tipula helvola. Next base: position 260,266,049 of record OY744483.1, on the reverse strand, counting down.
GTTATTCATAAAATTGGCGCAATATACTTCAACATACAAAATTATCCCAATCAATTTAAATCGCAATTAGCCAATACTTTTCTTGTGTGTTTGTTTTATGTGAATGATCTTCACGGTGAATTTAACTTAAACAATATTCTAAGTCCAATAATAGGTGACCTTAAAAAACTTGAAGCTACAGGAATCTTTGTAAAAGACATAGGGCATATACGTGGTACACTAGTGTCTCTTGCACACGATAATCTGGCTGCAAATGATTTATTAGGCTTTACTAAATCATTTTCTGCAAATAATTTTTGTCGAATTTGTACTATGGATAAAAAATCTACAAAAAGTGCAGCAGTTGAAAATTCTGCCCTACTAAGGACGCAATCTTGCTATCTGGTGTTATTACAGCAACCTGCAGATCAAAAAATAAAACTTTCTAACACACAGGGTATATACCGTAAATCTGCTTTAAATGACTTAAAATATTTCAGTACAATGTCAAATCATAGCGTCGATTTTATGCACGATGGGCTGGAAGGGTTTGTTTCTCTTATACTTAAATACACGTTCGAATTTTTTTTAACTGAAAAAATATTTATTAATATAAATAATATAAACGAGTACATATCAGCTTATAATTTTGGTTATAATGATAGAAAAAGTAAGCCGTCAAATATCAATCTAGAAAAAAGTAATTTGGGACAAAATGCTATACAAATACTGTGTTTGGTAACCCATTTCCCAATTATATTTTCAAAATTTTTTAAGTCTGAACATGCCGAACAGTGGGCAGGGATATCTACGATTTTAAAAATCATTAAAATTATCCTATCTTATGAGATAAGTGAAAGTGAAATATCTATCCTTAATAACTTAATAAAGATACACTTAAATATAATTATCAATGTTTTTAAGAAACAACTAACTCCAAAACAACATTTTTTGACTCACTATCCGAATATTATTAGACGGATGGGCCCTGTTATTTACATGTGGACTATGAGATATGAATCAAAACATAGATATTTTACCCGTCTAAAAATGCAAAACTATATAAATGTTTGTAAGACACTATCTGAAAGACATCAAGAATACATATCGAATGTATGGAGTAACTCGAACTTCGAAAGCAAAATAATTTTAGGCAAAAAAAAAAAAGTTTTAAATAACACTGATTCATCCGCAGTTTACAGCTTAAATTTCTTTACACATGATTTTCATTATAGAAAAGGATTTTTTTTAGTTAAAGAGAAAATTAGCGATTTTCTGATTTATTTTTATAAAATCACAGACATAATTGAAAAAGAAAATGTGATTTATTTCTATGTTAATGAATTTATTGGTACTTACGATGAATTCTTTTGCGCTTATAATATTTTTGAAAAGGAAACTGAATGTGAATGCATTAAATATTTGCAAATTAAATATAAAAAAAGTTATGAGTCTAATTATTGTAATCATAATAGTAAGCATTACATTTTAGCCCATAATGTTAATTTACTATAAAGTTATGCAATTAATTTTAGTAATTTACATTAAGTTAAGTTATATTTTGTAAAATAAATTTTGAATTAATTAAAGTTAATTATTTTCTTATTTAACACAAAAGGCGTTTCATTTCCAGCTTAAACCAGGGTACATATCTACACTACATGACTAAATGCATCTAATATTAAAACTGGTGCTAATTTTTATTGCAATGCAATCTTGTATTTTAATATGACTTGCATTAAAAACTATTATTTTGAAATATTAGCTTTTAACATTCTATGCGATAAAATCAACAACAATCTTAAATCATATTTTAAATTAAGTTGCTTTAAATTCTAATATTTGTAAATATTAGCATTTAATATTCCATGCGATACAATCAACAGCAATCCAAACTCATATTTTAACCTAGGTTGCTTGAAATTCTAATTTTTTAAATGAAATTATTAATGCAACCTGTGATTTATTAAATTGCAATCTAAAATAAATTTTAATACAACAGATCATTTATTTTAATACAGTTTGCTTTAAAATTTAATAATATGTATTATGTTTTATATTAAAGGATCCTGAGATATATTCTAATACAGCGTGTTGTATAATTTAATGCAACCTTTGATACATTTTAATGCAGTTATATAGTTTATTTTTAGAATTTGCTTTTTAATTCAATGGAGTATTACACTAAAATGTAATGTAATTACTGTTTTACAAATTAATGTAAAATGTATTACTATCACTTTTAATGCAATGCTTGTATTATTTTGTAATTCAGTCATCCGTAGGATCTATATGTAATGCAATTTGCATTACATATTCACTTTTTTTCTAACTGTGTGGGGAGTGCTTGTTGACAGCCTCCTCGTGGCGCATCCTGGGCAATGTGCTGTAGATCGAACGGTTGTGGTATCCAATCCCTACGTAGTAGAGAAACAGTATAGCAGATAGTCAACAAAAAGATGAAATGTCGGGTGTAAACAATAATTTACTCCAGGTGGGTCAGAACTTAGATTCTAAATCCCGCCCCGGTCTACCGGGCTGCTCCGCGGATTCTGGAGGGAGCAACACGACATTGCAAGGGAAATTGTCGGTAGGCAACCAGGCTGACCCTTTTCCTAGTACTACTGGAAGCACGGAACAAAACATAAATGTATGGCCCTTTGGTGGAAGAAGTACGGCACTTCATAGAACACCACCGTCAACTCCACCATCAGGGAGCACCACACTGTTCAGTGAATCTAACAATGAGAAGGAAAATACCTCTCCTATGAAGCAATCAGTAGTCAATCAAACTTCTGAAGTCGCGCAAAGTGCACAAACTGATACAATAAACAACGCGGATTTAATAAGTAAATTTGAGCAAATGGAGAAGTTAATCGCGCAGCTAAACAATGAAGTTGTCGTGCTAAAGAAAGAAAACATTATGCTAAAGGAAACAGTAAATAGAAGTAACAACGCAGGAAACTCAGTATTAATGAACAACCAATTTCAAGTACTCAGAGAACAAGAAGAATACCACACTGATGAAGATGAGCTTGAAAGAGAAACAAACTGGATACTACAGAGAGCCAGGAGAGCAAATAAGAAACCTAGAAAAGAATCCAATCCAATTAAGAGGAAAGCTGAATCATCACCAGAAGTTGAACCAATTCAAACTCACTCTAAAACTACCAATGCCAGGCATGAGCCAGAAAAGAAGAAACATGTTCCACCCCCGATCAATATTCTAGGAATCTCAAATTACGGTAGTATTCAGAAATTGATGAAAGAAGTAGTACGAAATGACTACAAAGTAATATCGCTCAATAATAATATATGGAAAATTAATACAACAGAGCCTGACGACTATAAAGCTCTAGCTAACAAATTAAATGCTGATGGTCTCCAGTGGTACACCTACGAGGATAAAAATGATCGATCAATTAAAGTAATGGCACGAGATCTACACCCAACTTGCTCAAAAGATGAAATCATTAAGGACCTGCAAAGCAAAGGTCTGAAAATAGTTGATGCAGTCAACATCATTAGAAAAGAGAGAAGAGATAACAGGGAGGGAAATGTTGAAATCAATAGAAGAGGTCTCCCACTTTTTATGCTAACCTTCGACAACCAAGAAAAAATAGAAAGTATCTATAATATTAGGGCTATCCTTGACCTCAGAGTTAAAATAGAAACACCGAGAAAGGTCACTCGACTAATACCACAATGCAAAAACTGTCAAGATTATAATCATACACAGAAGTACTGCCATCGAGAAGCAAGATGTGTTAAATGTGCAGGAAAACACGCAGGAAATGATTGCATAGTTCCCCGAAATACAACACCGAAGTGTATAAACTGTAATGGCCAGCATCCGGCAAATTACAGAGGATTTGAAGTTGCAGTAGAACTACAAAAAATGAGAGATAAATCACGCAAACCAGTTGCATCAAGAAATGTACAATCTATTTATAAAAAAAACCACGGAGCCAAAATGGTTGACTCCTAATCCTAACGCACAAAGAGAGCCAGTAAATGAAAATGTTACTTATGCACAAGTAGTTCAGCAAACAGAGCAGAAACAGCTCAAAGTGGATCTTGTTTTACAGGACATACTGAGAAATCTAGAGAACCTCAACAAAAGACTTTCTTCACAGGAAATGAGCCTGCAGAACGCGCTAGAAGAAATGAAATCACAAACTAGTTTCAATAAAAAAATTGAAGGAAACTTTAATCGAGTGTATCAAAATATAAATTATATAAAATCGAATTATAAAATAAAGAAATGAATAAAACATTACGAATTGTAACCTGGAATGCAAATGGGCTATTGCATCACATTCAAGAACTAGATATATTTTTAAACATGTATAATATAGATATATGTCTTATATCAGAAACACATTTCACCAAAACTTCATTCTGTAAAATAAAAGGATATTATTGCTATCATGCATTACATCCAGAGAACAAAGCTAGAGGTGGATCAGCTATTCTGATAAAAGATCATATAAAGCATAACGAAGAACTTAAAATTGAGAAGCTTTCCATGCAAGTCACAACAATCAAAATACAATTGAACAATAATAAAACTTGTAGTATCTCAGCAATCTACTGCCCCCCAAGATACAATCTCAAACAAGGAGATTATACTAATCTTCTCAAAATACTAGGAAGTGTCTTTTTAATTGGAGGTGACTTAAATGCAAAAAATACCTATTGGAGATCACGGTTAACGACCACTAAAGGAAAAGAACTTTTCGCAGCAGGCAAACAACTAAAATGTGAATTTCACTCAGGCACCACCAACCTATTGGCCCTCGGATATCAGTAAGACTCCAGATCTTATAGACTTCTTTATTACAAGAGGAATTTCAGATAATTATACCCATATAGAGAACAGTGAAAGTCTATCATCAGATCATTCACCAGTTATTATGATACTTAGCCAAACAATTATTATGAAACAGAGCAACCCGAAATTAACGAGCTTCAAAACCAATTGGGATCTCTTCCAAACACGGTTAACAGAAAGAATTAATCTGCAGAACCCAATTCAGGGATCAGTCCAATTAGAAGAAGAACTAGATAATCTCATCTATAATATCCAAAGTGCTGCGTGGGAAAGCACTCCTAATAACAATCAGGAATTGAAGCGCAATGCTAGCTATCCGGAGGAAGTAAGGGAACTACTTAAAATCAAAAGAAAAGCACGGAAGAATTGGCAAAAACATCGAAACCCGGAAAATAAGAGGGTATTTAATCACTTGTCAATCAGTTAATAAATACCTCAGCACTCTAACTGGGCAAAAAGATACTGATTACTCATTATGGAAAGCAACTAAGAATCTTAAAAGACCCAAACTTCAGGTTCCTCCAATTAAAGATAAAGACAATTGGGCTCGAAATGCTAAACAAAAAGCTGATTTGTTTGCAAATCATCTTGAAGAAACATTCCAACCTTACCCAAAACAAACGGAAGAGGAAAATATTACCCCGATAAATAAACAGGATGAAATAAAAATTACACCAATAACATTGAAAGAACTAAAATGAGAAATCAAGAATAATCTCAATGCGTATAAGGCTCCAGGATATGATCGTATAACGGGTCAAATAATAAAAGTGTTACCGGAGAAAGCATTGAGGAAACTAATGCATATAATTAATGCAGCATTTCGACTAAGATATGTACCAAGACAATGGAAAGTTGCAGAAGTAATTATGATACTTAAGCCGAACAAACCTCCGAACGATAAAGCTTCATACAGGCCGATTTCTCTGCTACCAACATTATCGAAACTATTTGAAAAGGTTCTTCTTAAAAGACTAAAACCAATTATCGAAGAAAGGAATCTTATCCCCTCACATCAGTTTGGATTTAGGGAAAAACATTCTACTATAGAACAAGTACATCGAATTACTGATGTAATCGAGAAATCACTAGAAAGCAAACAAATATGTTCAACTATATTCCTTGATGTAGCGCAAGCATTTGACAAAGTATGGCACCAGGGGTTAGAATTCAAACTTCATCGAGATCTTCCGGAGCAATTTTTTCAAATTCTAAAATCCTACATATCAGAGAGGCACTTCCGAGTAAAGTATGAGAATGAATACTCCCAGCTAAAACGAATAACAGCAGGAGTTCCACAAGGGAGTGTTCTTGGACCAATCCTTTATCTCCTATATACTAGAGATATACCAATTACAGAAGCAACAATGGCGACTTTTGCAGATGACACGGCAATACTTGCAACAGCAAAAAACATCAATGAATCCACTAGGAAACTACAGAAGGCTACTAACCTGATATGTAAATGGACAGAGAAATGGCGAATTAAATTAAATGAAGCAAAATCAGTCCAAGTGAACTTTACCAATCTAAAAGTTAATCATATACCAATAATGATAAACTCTATAGTAGTACCACATGCGAACACTGCTAAGTATCTTGGCATGACTTTAGATGCTAAACTTAGATGGAAAGAACACATAAAAAAGAAGAGAGAAGAACTAAACATAAAATTTAGAAAGATGCATTGGCTCTTAGGGAGACAATCTGAACTAGCGATCCATAACAAACTGCTGTTATACAAACAAATCCTTAAACCTGTATGGACGTACGGTAGCCAACTCTGGGGTTGTGCCAAGAGGACAAATATTAAAATCATACAAACAGTTCAAAATAAAATCCTGCGATGTATTGTTAATGCACCGTGGTACATTCGAAACGACAACCTCCATCGAGATCTAAAGATCGAGCTTGTCGTGGATGAAATTAAGCATCATGCAACAAAACACCTACAACGTCTGCACCAGCATGAAAATCTGGACATACGCTGTATGCTGACTACCACACCAACCAGAAGACTACAAAGAATAAAACCATTGGACTTATCGCGACCAGGAGGTCAGTAGATTTGCGGTGGCGAAAATCCAGGGGATGAGTTACACGAAATGGGGGATAATCATGTGATTGTGCCGACTAATCAAATACTTTATTATGCAATGTAAATTACTAAATGGGTGTAAGACTCTGTCGTAATATAAATAAAACAAAACAAAAAAAAAAAAAAATCTTTTTTGGGACTCTAGCACTCAACTCTTTCGCAGTTCGCTTATAGCGTCCTACCTTAATACAGGTACATATTTAGCCAAATCGACTACGTACGGCTATAGACTTTGCATAGACCACCTGCACATTGCATTACTTCATGCCAGCCTATAGTACTGACATGAAAGGTGGATCGGAGCATGGATTCTGCACTCACAACAGGGGTGATCTATGACCCCTGTCAATAAAATATGAGTTAAAGAATATGAATTCTAAACTTTAATTGAATATAATCTTGATGTCAACTTAAATTAAAAATTTTGTTTGAATTACAATTTGATTGAGCAAAAATATGAGCGTAAATTAGCTTTTTTAGTTTAGAACTTGCTATTAAATGTGAATCCTTAAATCTCAACCATCACGATGTTCTTTTGGATTAAGTATCGCTTACTAGTCCATACTTTTAATATATATGGATGCGGAATCATTTTTGGACTACTTCTCCAGCACTTTGTAATCGAGGAGAGCTAGTTTATCCAACTTTATAGCCAAAACTTGATATTTAGTTTTGTTTTATTTTTCAAAATTTGACCACATATTTGTCATTTTAATCACATATTATACCACATATTTTGGAATTTTATTTACATATTTTAAGGACATATGTACATATTTTTGTTTTTTTAGAACCTAGGCTTAGGCCTAGTTATTAGGTTACTGAAGTGTGCAACTATACGATGCATTAACGTGGACCGAAATTGTTTTAAACGATTCCGTGTATGAATTCCAAAAACAACTTTGACTAAACTTACCTATTGTAATAAATGCGATAAAGGACAACGCTCCAGAACTGATTGAATTTTATACTACTCGTCTATAGTTATAATTTTGAATTGAATTTATTTTGTTATTTAGGTTTTATTAATAAAAAATATTATAAAACATTATAAATATACACTTCATATTGTATATACTTATGCAATGAATTAGAAATTCTATTTTCTGGGAAAAGGGAACTTTTGATAAAGAAAATATTGCCAGTTGAAAAATAAACAATCAAGGAACGAAGGGTTTAAACGATTATAGTAATTCATATCCGTAAAACCACCCCTTTACACAAACATTGGGTTTGAAATATACATACGTTCTGTTAAGAAAATATAATTCAAATTAAAATTGTTTGCTTTACTTCAAGACTTCCGTTGGATGTATGTATTTTAACAAACTTAAACAAATAGGGTATATGCATATTCTTCCTAGAATTTTTTTTTTAGATTTTACTATATCCTGTATAAGAGAAAATGTAGATTTGCTTAGTTATTTTAGATCCGTTTCCTTTTCTTAGAAATGTAGGTTTTTGAAAAAAATAAAATTAAGTCTATCCGACTCCTTGGATATCACTTTCTCATAAAGCGTCATCAAAAATAAAATATTTTATACTTCACCAAACCACCAACTTCCTTTCCCTAATATCATAATTGGTGATTTGAAATATTAGGTTCTTCCAGATCATTGGCAGATAATTTTATTGATGAACAGCGAAATTCTCGAGAGTTTTGCAACTTCAGTTTCGATCTGAATGAGAATTATGAAACATTTATTTTCAGAATCCCACAAGGCTACAGCGATTGAATTACTAATTACACCTTCGATAAGTTTATATACCAATTGAAAATGGAAAATATTAAGAGTTTAATTTGTATTGCGTATAATTCGCTAATATTTAGACTACATGGATGCTTTCTATATATTTATAGTACATTCTTTCTATGTATGAAAGGTAGAATTATCGATTCAGTAGCTATAGCCTGATGAAATTGACTGCTTTCAAAAGGTTGGCCTATAGTAATAAAAAAAATTATATTTGCAAAAGTGGTAGTTAAATTGAAAGAGATGTTTGTTTGCAGTCAAAAAAATAATTAACAAATAAATTACATAACTTTTGTATTATGTAATTAGGTTAGCACTGGTAGATAAATTAGTTAATCAGGTCATCCAAAACATTCAATCCGAAAATAATATGGTTAACATAAGAAATACGATCTATCAGTGAAAGAATAAGCTGTTTTCAGTAAATTATGCATAGAAAAGATATAAGTACAATTTTATTCTATTAATTAGAGCGTAATGATTCTTCCTTATTAAATTCAAATTTAGTTATGACCCGAAATAGTATAATGTCATTTTACTGGACGAGTAGACAATTTCCCAGATGAGCAATAGCGAGTTGTGCTAGCCTGTGAGTCCTATAAAATGCCTTATGTCGCATAGTAGAAAACTGTCGATAGTAATTTGACGACGAGTAATTTTTTTAGTAAATTTTGAAAAAAATAATTTCGTCAAGTTCTTCTATTGCGAAATTAGCAAAAAAGTTACTGCCGACAGTTTTCGACTATGCGGTATTAACGGGTAAGCGCAAATTATATTTTATTTGCAATCAAACCAAAAGAGAAATAATCAAATTTACAACATTGTTTCCTCTACAACTCTAGCTTTAGGGTATATCCTCCAATCGGAGGAAAAAATCAATCGAGTTGTCATATTTTGTAGTGCAAGCAATTTATTTGCGACCGCTTGGAGGATATGAACCTTAATCCGCTAATAAAATATGGCATTTTCTTAAACATCTTAAAGAAGACAATGCAGTATTTGTAGAAACTATCCCGCCTAGTAATAGCAATGATTGTGATAAATTTGATAAAGTGCTAGAAAAGTCTCAATCAGATTCCGAGGCAGAAGTGACAACTATAATTAATAACGATAAAAAAACGAAAGCCCCTATAACAGAATTTAATAGAGGCCCGAATTGGATCTACATTTTTACGAAAATTTTGAAAAATTTAAAAATTACACGACCGAATATATATTGAATTATCTTAAACAATAAATTAATTGATGCAGCAAATAATTGCCTTTCCACACCACTCGTAAAACGATTTATATGGTAATGTAGTTATTTCAGTGCATGTAAAACTCTTTAGCAAAAATATAACATAAGTTTGTTGTTAAGAGTGAACCTTGATAGTCAAGGGAGATGACGTGGAGAAGAATACGGGCCCACTGGCTTTTAATCAAATAAGAAGGGGGAAACATAAACAATTTGGAAAAGGTATAACCATCAAAATCATGTTCTTCATAAAATACGATCGTCTTATTTAAAAAGAAAAGATGTGTAATAACCCTCTTTTATTTTCTGATTGTGACTCTGTATAAAATAAAACAAACAAATCAATATTTAAACCAATCATCGAGGTTTAAAATAATGATGTGATCAAAAATCAGGTTTTTAATTGGTTTTAAATTGATATCTTGATATTAATCAAAGTACCGGATTCGATTATATTCCACCCAGTTTTCTGAAATTAACGAATAATGGGATTTCTCCATTTTCCTTCCTATTTAAGGAAGCGAAGTCTCGCTGAAGGTTGCTTCCCTATCTTATGGAAACGCTCTCTTACTAAGCCGATTTTCAAATCTGGGTCTCGCAGCGATGTGGAGAACTATAGAGGTATTTGCATTATTTCAGTTTTACCAAAACTATTTGGGAATCTTTATAGAACATTTGTGGTTTCATGTTAAGACTTTTATTTCTCCCAGACAGCATGGATTTTTCCCTGGTACGTCAACCGTTACTAACTTAGTTTTATTTACAAACTGTATTTCAAATGCATACTATTAAATGGTAACATTCTACAGGTCGTTTACACTGATTTCTGCAAGGCCTTTGACAAGATCGATCGTGAATTGCTGCTGCGGAAACTTAGCTCTTTCTTAGGTCTTATATAGAATTTAGAACACAAATTGTAAAAATTGGTAGTTTCACCTCAAGAGTGATTGATGTTTCTTCAGGAGTACCTCAGGGTAGTCATTTGGATCCCATGCTCTTTATTCTTTTTATAAATGATGTGGTAAATTGTCTGAGTCACTCCGACATTCTTATTTATGCGAACGACATAAAACTTTCAAAAATATTTCTTGCGCTAATGACGCGATTGACTTTCAATGCAATCTGACCTGACAAACTTTAAAGCTTGCGGTGTACATCGCATAATTTAATGCTAAACATCTCTAAATGCAAAATTACGCTAGTTATGATTACTTTTTTGACGGTTGTATTTTTGAAAGTGTCAATATGTTTAAGAATTTAGGTATAACTTTTACTCCGAATCTATCGTTTCATAATGGGTCAATCAACCTCAATATGGGTTGCATTTCTAAAGTGAATTCTATGCTTGGGTTTGTTAAAAGGGTTTCCAAAGATTTTCAGGGTCCCTACGTGGTTAAAACTTTATTCGTTTCGTTTGTTCGTTCGTTGTTGGAATATGGTGTTGCCGTATGGAGTCCGTATTATATGAAATACTCCGATCGCATAGAGGGAGTACAAAAGCGCTTTTTAATGTACATTCTACGAAGGTTACCTAGAGATACAAGCGTGCCTGCTTTCATACTTCCAACGCATCGAGGTATAGATGTAAATTAATAAATGTTGAGCCTCTTTTTATTCGTAGGATAGAAATTAGCGCAAACTTTGTTCGAGACTTACTAGTATCAAAAATCGATTGTTCAGAAATATTGTGTATGCTCGATATATAAACTCCTTTACGTGTGCTGCGCGATAAAGATTTCCAAATCAAGCTTCCACTTTGCATACAAAACTACGGTAAATGAAAGCCAATTTATCATTTTGTGAAATCTAGCATCGATCAATTTGATACTTAATGAACAAATCAAATTTTTAGATTCAGCACTTAAAATGATTCAGCAAACAACATACAGTATGGCATCCAAAATTCACTTCACTCTAAGTTATTGATGATATCGCATATCATCTAGATCGAAGTAATTCTTTTGTTGTATTAGTATTGCTCGATTTTTCCAGAGCTTTTGACTGTCTAAATCATATTTTACTGTTGCAAAAGTTGATATTTTTTTTCAACTTTGATAAAACTGCGCTTAAACTTATTGTATAGTTATTTATCCGACAGATATCAAGAAGTCATAATAAAGGATCAGTTGTCGGCTCCGCAATCAGAAGGAAGGTGTTTTCCAGGGAAGTATCTTTGGACCATTATTATTCTCCGTATTTATCAATGATGTACCACCGATTATGAAATACTCGAAATGTCATTTGTATGCAGACGATTGCCAAATTTTCCTCGGGGGCATTAAGGATAATATCTCTGAAACCTTTAATAAAATTAATAATGACTTATCCAACATATTAGGCTGGTCTATATCTAATGGAATTTCATTGAATATTTCAAAGACGCAAGCAATCTACATTTCAAAGCATGATTTTTTAGTCATCCCAAATATTTACACTGATAATAAGACAATTCCATTTCAAAACCACGTTAATAATTTAGGCATTTGTGATGACCCCAGACATAATCTAAAAGTATGAAAGGCATATTTAGAATAGCAAAAACGAACCGAGAATCTATGGCGAAATATTAAATGAGAAGTCTCAGAAGGTTTGGCAGATCCAACGCCAGTCCAAAATGCCTCTCTTTCAAAGAGTATATAGACAGAAGGTGAAGTGTAGTCTTGAACCAAAAGGGTTTTCCAACCAAATATTGATTTTTTTCTAAATTATTTATTTTTATAAGTTAGTGGTTTAATTAAAATATCAGTCAAAACCACTACTATTAATATTTAAAATAAACAATAAATAAATCTGAAATGAAAACCTTACTTGGAATTTTACAGGTCAAAATATGTGTTCTACTAACTGAGGCTAAATTAAAATGACACCACTGTATATATTACTATAATCTGTCAAATTCCAATTCGCAAGTTGTAAAATATAACTACTCTATCAATTTTACCAAGCTTTGAATACAAATTTTTATTTAGGGCTGATTGTTTGAACACCTAAATGAAAAAAAAATCCGAGAGTAATGATTAACCACTACTCAAGGAATTTAATTTTCGTCGATTGTATGAACGACGTTAATGGTATTATGACACTCGCTTTTTTGCGACTTTTTAAGCGCTGCAAGAGTATCGCGAAACAGGGAGAAAAAATAAGTATAGACAATTATCGAATGAATGAGTGTATACACAATATAGGGGTAGTATAGACAAATACAAAGCAAAAATCAATAGCTCATTTTAACAGCAGTTATCCTAGACACAATTCTAGTAAAAAAGAATCATGGCACAGTATTTTTCAGCGCTTGTTGTATGCTTTTTGCGGACATATCAATAATTCAATAGTTTATTTTTTTTATTTTATCAGTAGGCCATTTTAGAAATATCTAATTATTTGACTTTTGTAAATAAAACAATGTTGTTTCTTTCTACCTCACTATTTCTGTCCTAGTTACCCATTGCTTATTTTTATTGCACTTTTTTCAAGCCAATGTCATAATACCATAAAAATTTAGCCTCTCTTTTATTGCAGTTTTATGGCAGTTTTTTGTATGACTGGAAATACTTTTTCTGTGACGCTTACTTTGTTGATGTTTATTAAATTTTTTTTTGGTTATTTAGAGGAAAATAAAATTTCAATATCCAAATTTGACATTTTCTTCCATGTTGAATCCATTTTTAATAATTACGTTCTTTTATAAAAATGTTTCATTTGTATGATACACCACATTTGAAATGTCAAAAATACAAAAACAAATTTTTTTAGTCTCTCATTCAGTCACCAAAAAGAGAGGATAAAACGGATGGTAAAAAAAAATTACCGATTAATTTTCTGATTTAACATCGTTCATACAATGCAAACAACGCTAATCATTTATCCTCGTTCATACAGTCGGGCGTTATTCTCAGAAATGTTTGTTTTTCAAAAAAATAAAACGCTAACAATTTTTCGGATCCGCAAATAAAATGAGGAAATCAAAACTAAAAAGTGATTCGCAAATATTTTGCTTCTTGCTAAACTATCTACCCCCACCCCTACCCCAGAGAAATAAATCTGCGGTGTAAGAGTGTACTCGACACCCTCGCAGGTGATATTGAAATATGAATGGATTACAATAACTGCAACTTGCCGTGAAATTGAAGTGCAGAAAAATAATTTCATGAAAAACTGGGATCTGCAAGAACATTTTCAGTTACTGCTGGTCGATCCCAACTTTTTTATGAAATTATTTTTTCGGCATAATTCAGTACAAATTGTATAATTCGGCTAATATCGGATGAACGGTACTGCCTTCAGCAGCTCTGTGACGAGATCAAGCAAGCCACATATTTCTATTATTTTTGAAACAAGTTGTTTTATAGGTTTGTTTCATTTGAAACCTTGAAACCTCCCTGAAAAAAATTAAGATTTATAAAACAGAAGCAGAATTTGTTTTTTCAAAGTACCCATATCAATTTGCATATAATTTAAAATTGCAAAAATTGTATGCGTGAAAATTTAAATCAGCAGCCGCCACTGGAAATAGTGTACAGTTTTATTCTTGAAAAAAAAGATCTTAATCCAAGAAATTTGGAAATATGAAACACATTTTTTCAGGCTTACAACACTTACCCATTTTAACTTCGTTATAGAGAGAAAAGTAAAAATTGTTTGCTTGTTTTATAAAATAGTTGTTTTCTTTAAGTTTTCTTGATTGTTAGTATATCAACATATAATTATACAAAGAAAATATGAACTACTAATGTGCTAACGTATTTATACTTCTGAAAAAGGTTCATAAATAAATTAAGTCTGCTTTACTTTCAAAAAATGTTGAAACAAAAATTTTTCCATTTATTTAACTTGGTATCGTCGCATACTCGCATACACCGTCTTCACAAATAACAATCATCTCATTTATATATTCGAAAATCAATAATAATTTTTTCATACATTTTACCTATTTAGTATTCCGTAAACACGATGCAATAAAATTATAAGTTAACAAAGGAAAAATATTTGTATGTGGGTGGGTTACATGCAAATCCATTTTCTATAGCTCAACATTCGAGAAAGAACATAAATTGAAAATTGTTCGTTTAACTAAAGGTATTTATACAATATTTATGTAAACTTACCGATGTGGAACTCGAAATAGGCCTGACGCATCCAGTAGATCCAATGCCATAGTTGCAATCTCCGATATATGTTTATTTCCTAATAATGAAAATAAAATAAAAGTTTTCTATGAAAATGTATTTAGTTAATTAATTTTTGATTTTTATGTTGATACTCGAACATAAATGAATTCTTCGAAATGCTGATAATATAAAAACAAAGGAAACCATAGAGCTTTGCGGTGCAATGATGAAATCAAAATTTCATACAGAATTAAACAATGGACATAATAGAAAACTATAAAATGATTTTAGGACTAATTAAAACTAACAGTGACGCTTGAGACTGGTTTGAAGCTATAAAACTATTTGCAACTAATTAGATGTGGTGTCAGTATTTAAATTACTATTTAACTTAAAACGTGCTACTATAAGAATAACTTTTTAACAAGATGGACACTTGTCGAAAAACTGTCGCATTAATTTTTGTTCCAAGAAAAGTGTAAAATAATTTATAGAAGTGCCATTCGTGTGGTATACCGAAAGTTAATTATTTTTGTCAATATGTAAAGGAGAACATTTCACTTATTATAAAAAAAATGTGACGTATTAAGCACTCACATTTCAATTACAAGAAGGAAATGATTTCAGAATTTTGATTGAAAAACGACAATCCAACGTAAATCCAACATTAATTAAAAACATAATACATAGTATTTATGCAGGACATTTTGTTTTTTCAGCAGCGTTAGGCCATTAAAGGTGAACTTTCGTATTTTTTTCTGCCGAAGCATATTACAAAGAATATACAATATATTTTGTGCTGTGGTGGAGAATTGAGCGAATACGTATTCTGACCCAATTGTAGCTTCTTGGCTTGAAGGTTAATATTATAAAAAAATGTTAATAAAATATAAAAAGTCCCATAATTTTGCGAAATATTTAACAAGTGATTTTAAAAAAAAATTAAAAATGTGTGTATAAAAAGTCCCGTATAAAACCGATGCCATAGAATTGATAAGTTCAGGAATTTTAAATGAAGTTATCGCTCTTTTACGCTCCGGGTACTAGTTTTTACGTTTTTTTTTACTTACAGATAATTAGATGTTTTAGAGATTTTGTTGGCTTGTTCTGTTAGTCGAAAATCTTCGAGTAGAGAGAGCTAGTTTGATCTTACAGATTTACATATAATTGAAAATTTTCGAAATTTAACGGGTTTTAGCGGATTTTTTAAAATTATTCTTAAAATTTTTCATTTCCTGGAGCTTTTAGGACTTTTTGAGGTTTCTAGTTTCACCTAAGAAATATCCCGACTATGCTTTAAGAAAACTGGGTAAAACTGATTAGATGAAATAAATAGACCAAAATTCCATATACAATCTCTTTTGGGTTAAATTAAATATAACTTTGAGAATGGATTAAAATTAGACAGTTTTTAATTAGTTAATATATTTATTTGAAATAGTACATTGTGTCATTGGGACAATTGATGAGCAATTATGAACAAGGGCAAAAATTACGAGTCAAACGAAGTCACTTTTGATCCGAATAACACATACCATTTTTTCTACAATGAAGAAAATTCATTGCGTACACTAATAAGAGACTCATTATAAGTGCACCACTTTAAATTTCAAGATTGAACATTTTTTTGAAATACATATTTTGTGTAGCTAAGGGTGTCAATTATTTTAATACTGAAAACAGTTACAAGTAGTTTTACGCCTAAGATTAAAAGTGTAGCCTAGCAAACTTATATTGTTATAATCGTAACAAAATAATTAACGTTAATGCGCCAATAATAGTATTAAAACAAGCTACTTTTAAGACGTTCGAAGAAAAACATCTTTAGAGGTAGGAGTATCAAAAAACAACGTATAGAAATCATGATGCGAGAGCACCTACGAAACCAGAATTACAAAATGTCAAAAACATTTGCAGCGAACACGTAAATTGTTTGTATGTGTGAATATTGACATTTGTTTGACATACTTCTTATACTTTCTGCCGTAGGCACTTGGCGAAACACACTTAATACACACATTTTTAAAAATTTTTAAAAACACTTGTTAAATATTTCGCAAAATTACAAAAGGTTTTTTAAAAACCTTTTGTAATTTTGCGAAATATTTAACAAGTGTTTTTAAAAATTTTTAAAAATGTGTGTATTTGTTTGACAAGGAAAAATTTAAACAAAACCTAAAATCAAAGCAAAACCTACGAGTACATAATGCAATACACCTTTTTTCTTACTTGTAAAAAAAATGAGATTATGTTAGTCAAAAATATCTGTAGGCCAATGTAATATTACATTTTCGGGAAGGATTTTCAATAAAGCAAAATAAAAGTGATTAATAAAACTAAAAAATAAAATGATCTGCAAGTAACATTTAATTAAATTTTTAATTGAATATTTATGTTGGTATTATTTTAAAATGGTCTTAAATGCTATGTAATCAGTTGTTATATAAGAGCGGGCTTTACAATGCAACTTTCAGCCTTTCCTAAGGCTCGCTTAAAATATTTAAAACTTGCTGAAGAGAGGCAAAGGGGTGGTGGAAGGTAATCAATAGAAAACATTTCAAAGTTTCATCGCTGAAGTATACTATAATATGTCGAAGTATTTCCTCTAGAAGTGTACTAGGTAGTATTAAAGATGTTTTAGATCCCGATTGAGTTTTGTCACTTAAATTGGCTTTTACAAAACGGTACTCGATCAACATCTAAATAGAGATCGATATTACAGAGCGATTCTAAGGACAAAATTGAAGGAGCTATAAAAATGCCAGATTGGTTGCTTAAATTTAAAAAAACAGTAACCTGAGGATGAGCATTTGGCTCGAAATATCGATAACATAAAAGAATGTTTATTAAATTATAATTAAAAATATTTATAACGCTGAATAATATGTTCTTATAACCATTTAACATTAATAAATTTTTCCAGTAATATCTAACTATAGCCAGCACATAATAATCAAATTGTATTAGCTAAATCACATTTTTAATTTATTGTCTCACAAAATTTACCGTCCAATATGATTTAACATAAATGACCGATTCATAAAAGTAAACATATGTATTAACCTTCATCCGTCCCTTAAAAAAGTAACACTAAAATTCTAAAAAAGTAATACCAAAATAAATTCATCAGTAAATTTACGCTAAGCAAATACAAAATTCACTTTTATTTTTAATTTTATTTATTAAAACGAAAGATAACGATTTAATAAGATATTTGAAAAATAAAATTCGATTTTGGTCATAAATGACGCGAGGGACGGGTGAAGGTTAATGAGGGTTAATAAAATCTTAGAGCAAACAAAACGATACCAAACCTGGAGGTAGTTGCAGTGTGATTTTATGATGATGCCTTATCATTGTGAACTTGTGGTGGATTCACACCCACTTAATGGTGATAAATTTTAAGCCTGGGAATGTAGCACTTGACCGCCAGCAATGACTTTTAACTGCCTCAATCATCTGCAGCGCAAAGTAGCCTTGCGGCCGATCCGGTAACTAGGGCAATATCAGTTACAATAGTTACCGGATCCGTCACACGGCTACTTTGCGCTGCAGATATTGGAGACAAGCTATTTCTCAATTTTATATGCAATTTTATATACTTTGCCAAATTTAAAAAATCCTTTTAAAAGCTTCTTCCCGGCTGAATACTGAATCCAGTCGCTTTGGTATAATCATGATTTTTCTTACTTGTACAAAAAATTCGAATAATTTTTAGTTTTACTCATTATATAATTAAGTTTTCTCTTATAAACACACACATAAATTTAAAAATAATTAAAATACTTCACAAACATAAAAAATCACAAATAATTATCTTACGCACAAAAGATGTATTGGCCTATAGATATTTTAACAATTGATTTTGGGCCAGATACACGATACTCTAGCAATTCGCAAATCGATAAATATGGCGGATTTGCTAATCGAAAATTTGCTGGCGTAAGCTACTCGATTATTTTAGCAAAGTAAAATATATTTTTGTATTTAGCACAAACGATAAAGTGCGTTAAAGTACATACATATATCATTTTCTGAAATTCAGAAACAAATTGGGTTGCTAAATTATAGTGTATAACATTTCTAGCAAATTCGCAAAAATTAACTGCTTATCTGCTTATCTGAGTATCGAGTATCTGGCCCTTTAACTGTCAATTTTTTTTTTGCGAAAAAGATCTATATATATAAAGCAAGCCGAAAAAACATACAAAAACCGCCTAAGCCTATTTTATATTTTATCGGTTTGTTGAAAACGCCTATATGGTGGCAACAAGTATTTCTATAATGCGAATACAAAATGAATTGAAGGAACTTCAAGGGCGATTTATTAGGAATAAAAAATAAGTGTTTCTCATCTCTCTTGGTTTTGGTGGGTTCAGTTATGGGAAGCTTAGGGAATATCATAACTATAGAACCGTAAACCGAAACTGAAACGAAAGAAATAAAAAATGATGAACTATAACCGTAACCGGAACAATATTTCCATTCGGTTTATTTCGTTTTTTTTCGGTTCAGTTCAAGTATTTTTTCACGAAAATTTTCTATCATTCATAAAAAACAATCACTCAGTAAAAACCAAAAAAAAAAAAAATCTGCATTTCGTTTTTTCGGAATAATTCCCAACCAGTTGCATAATTTTGCATAAAACTTTCTGGAACTTGGTCGTATAACACTATTTTAATTTTTAAGTTTTTCTGAACTAAAAGTATTTTTCTGACAGAAAATTAAAATTCAATTTTCTGAGTCAATTAAAACATTTTCTGAACAGTTTAAATTAAAATAGCACTGCTCACGATTATTTCCAGAAGGGTTTAGCGAAAATAATACGAAGAACTGAGAATAATTGCGAAAAACGAAATGCAGTTTTATTTTTCGTTTTTCAGTGAGTTTAGTACTTAAAAATTCGGAAAAAAAATTCACTGAAAGGAATATTTCGAATAATTTGCTTGTATATACATAAATTTAGTAAGTAAGAATTGAAAACTGTTAGGTCCCGCGCATATTTTCAATTATCTCTGTTACTTTTAAATAACATTTTTTACGTAACTAAATAAAAACTAGAAAAACTTATTTTTTATCGTGTATTTTTTTTTTTGTTGAACCGGTTTTAAATCCGTTTTGAACCCGAACCAAATCAGAGAAAAATGAAAAACCGGAACAGAACCGGACCGAAAAAATAAATTTGGGACCATAACAATAAACCGGAATGAAAAACATTTCGGTTTCACTCCCTGTAAAACCCAACATATGCTATTTATAACCATGCATATTTTTCAGGCTTGGATGGTAGACAACATAAGAACTAAAAAATGGTATGAATTAATTTTATTTTTTCTCTCTGGTGCCGCGGCACCACTTTCCTCTTTAAATGTGAAGCCTATTTGTTCTCTTACTTGTTTAGTGTTCCGTACTGAGGTAAGAATTAGGTGGGTTAACTTTCCTATCTAAGTTTAATTTAGACTCAAACGTGCCACTTCACAAATAATTTCAAATTGTTTGAATTTATACAATGTGTGCATTCGCGCAATACAAGATCAACGTGTTCGCACATGGCACGGCTTATGCCATTTAATTTCCAAATTAACAAAGAGGTAAACACATTCATACAATTTCCACAATAAACAATGTTGAGCACACATGTTGATCATGTACGGCTCTGATTGTGTTGTTGTATAACAATTTACAGAAATTTGAATACATTTGAAATGATTTGCGCAACAGTAACCGTTGCGCAACTGTTTTATACTTGTATGTAGAAGTTTGAGAGTGTTTTAAAGGGGAAATGGCAAATGCTTTATTTTATTTTTCGTTTTGGGCTGTCATCCATAGCACAAACAACTAAATTTCCAAATTTGGGCCTTCTGCAGACATCTACATTATTTAATAACTATCAACTGAATTGTTCGAAACTGATGTTGTTGCGTAAGATTTTGCATATGTAGGTATTGTTACAAAGAACAGAAACAATGTTCTGTTTATTTAGTCGGATTTGTGTGTATCTGAACGTATCGAGAAAGTTATCAGGGCTTTTTTTCATGAAGCAACCCTGGCAGGGGGTTTTAGCAGAATTTTTAGCAGACTCAAAGATCCAATAATATTTTCATTAGTGCGTGCATAATATTTACATATAAGGTTTTTAAAAAAAAATTTAGATGAGTCATTGATAATGATATAATAATATATCGAAACGTCTGACAAATAATAAATCATCTTGAAATCGATCTAATGTTGTAATGTTTAAATGTGCGACGTCTCGTAGGGCAAACCGTTTCCCGCGCCCATAATACGTATTTGGACAGAAAACACGAAACAACAATAGTTGTGCAAATTTCATTTCTAAGTTTTTTTATGTTTGAATTTATTCAAACTGGTGTTCAACAACACCAACAGCTTCTTACACAATCGCAATAAAAATTGGAGCTATCTTTCGACATTTTAGCAAAAAAATAAAAATATCTGGTTAAAACGACAGATTTAGGCTCGTATATACCAAATTTTGAATGCAAGGCAATTTCGGCAGTTCTTCAGTCCTGCCAGATAATACTTGTGGAAGTCTGCATTTTATGGAGCCTGAGACGGTGAGGCTTTAGTCGTACAATTTTCCTTGAAATCGCGACTTTAAATATGTACCAGCCGAAAACCTTGGATCCAGATTTCCTGATTGTAACATTAGACAATTCCTATAGTTTTTTAACAGTATGAGATCCGAGAAAGGTATAAGGAATCTATTACACATATCTATAATTTCTAACATTTCTATCATAGGATCATTTTGCATTGACATTTTTTTATGTTTCACCAAAATATATAACAATTCTCAAAAATTAGTATCAATAAATAGCAAGTATTTAATTTGATTATTTTGAGCTTTAAAATAAATAAAACCAATTATAAATGAGCCTTCGGAAAATGATGTTAATAAAAAGCTAGCATATACATAAGTCTCTTTCCAGCAAGAAAATTTAAGTCAACAGCCGCCACTGTTAATAACCCTCCAACCGCAGCGATACCAATTTGGTTAGAAATTGAAAATGCTGGCTCTAGAAATAACAATGACTTAAGAGCTAAAATATTGATCTCGAGGGTGGATAAATTTTTTGAAAATAGGATAAATCTGAAAAAGTTAAAAAATATGGATTAAATTAAAAAATACATGAAAATATACAAAAATATGTGCTAACATACATAGTTCTAATATTTGATGTAGAACAATTAGATTTACCAAATAATTTTTTTTCTACTTAATATAACAAATAATGTCAATAAAAGACTTAATTTTTCATATAGAAAAACAACTTATAAAAGTTCACATAGTTCAATAAAATTAAAATCTCTATGGTTTTCATCCAAACGAAGGTTTAAAAATATTAAAAGGGTTTTCTTATTGACTGCATAAAATGTAACTGATAAAAGTAAGGTAATGGGATATTTGAAATATAATGAGATTGTCCTTTGGATTTAAATCGAAGTTCCTTTTAAATATTATTCCGATTTTCTTTTTGAATAAACCAAATTAAAAGGGTGAGGGTGGTTTCAAATATTTTTTTACGATATAGAACCACTGTGACCAGAAATAAAAACAAAAATATGGCTGGCAATTAATGTCTGTGAACTTACCACGAAAAGTTTGAACGAAAAACGCAATGGCAACACCAATGGTTTACATCTTTAATATTCTACTTTTAGTACAAGTCAGCACAAAAATGGTTTAAAAATTAGCTAAATAGTAAAATTTTACATGATATAAAGGAACAACACAAATACATTTTTAAATATAAGTCTAAATAATTGAAAAATAAAACAGAAAAATACTTTTCAATTTTGAAAAACATTTCATGACCCAGAATGATCCAAACGAAATAATATATTCCTTTAAAAACAGATTTTTTTTGTATCGACGTTAAATGAACGTTCAACCATAAGTACTAATTGCTTTCAAATTATTGAACCCTTAATTTGTCAACCTCATTTTTTATTTCATTGCATAGGCCGACGATTTACCATATTCCATGGAAAAATTCAGAAATTTCGTATGACCCCTTCAAAAGTTATAAACCATTTAGCATTATATTCTGTGAAAGAGCCGAGACATATTCTGGAAAAAAATTGAGAGCAGTTCTTTAAAAATGTTTTGGAAAATGGGGAATTTACTGCTCTTTCCAGTATTATATTCTCAGGTTATTATTATCGGGTCTTTTCCAAAATCATTTGAAAAAACAACATTTTAAATTGATAATAATTTAAGCTAAAATGTATTTCATTTCGTTTTTCTTAATAGTTATTTAAAATTAATGCGCTAAAATTTTAATTGGTGTAACGATGAAGTACTCATCGTTATCAAGAGAAAATAAAACCACTACGTAGGCTTGGGAAAATTGTTTCTTTGTCTGTGTTGTGTTTGTGTCAAAAAGGAAAAGAAATTTTTTTTCCAGTTACAAACCTTAAAATTTGTATAAAAAAAACAGTATCTGGTAATATAATAAGTGATTCATATAATATAATTAGTGACCACGAATATAAAGGAAAAAGACTAAGACTAACAAAAAAATAAGGAGGAAAAATACCTAAATAAAAGTGCAGTGTGGGAGGGTCCCTTTGTTGGTTCGCCGGGGTATACCCTGAAGCATAAACCGTAAGTCCACAGTACTGGCCCGCTAATTGACAAATTAGACGGGAGATTGAATGCGAGTCACTATGAGGAGCACCATAAGGGCTGTGTTGAATTTTAGGGATTAGTGAAATTTGGTTTTTAGAGCAGTTGATTTTTTTCCCATAACATATCGGAAAGAACCTCCCCAGACTGAGCTGTAGCTGGCACAAACTGCCGTCCATCCGGTCCAGATGTTATGGGGACTTCTTTGTTCACAACGTCATCGTGTGTTAGGTGTGTAGAAACTGACTTGATGGTAGTGCAAGTGGGTTACCTGTTGAACGTTTTCTATTTCAGGTCGAACATTTGGCCAAAACTTTAAACATCCCAGAATCGTCGTTAGTTAATGAATTATGTTATGTTTTGAAGGGAACGGCGCAAGAATGGTATTGGTCGCACTTAGAGCTGAATCCTTTTATCGCGTAGGCACAATTTAAACTAGAAGCCTATATTTCAAGTCCTAACCAGTTTCCTACGAATGTGAATAAGTTTGAGTTTCCCAGGAAGAGTGCGTCTCACGATTCTAATAATTTGAATATCTGTTGGAACTGCCGCGACATAGGTCACGTGTATAAAAATTGTAACGTGCCCATAACAAAAATGTTTTGCTTTGGATGTGGGAAACCCAACATGCTTAAACCAAATTGTCAGACATGTTCGGAAAACTCCAAGCGGGGAACCAAAGTGTTGGGAATTACGGCCACCCCACGGATGAACCACCCCAACGCAAAGACAAACAGGTTCAGCAAGAACGAACCGTAAGTTTTCAGACTAGTTCTATATCTAATTTTCGACAAAATAATATTTCTAAATTTAACCCAATTTTATCTAAATTTTCAAATAATTCTAAAATTAAACCGGTTCGATCAATTCGAGCTAGAACCGTAAGATATTTTAATAATCGAAAATCCATTAAAGCTTGCATTTCGGAAGCTTGTATTGGTTATTCAGATGATAATAGACCATATGTGGATGTTTTGGTGAATGAATTACCTTATACGGGTTTATTAGACAGCGGAGCTTCAATAAGCGCATTAGGGTTAGGAAGTGAACATTTTAGTGACAATAACAACTTTCGGTTTTATCACTTACCAACCAACATTCAAACAGCATCAGGTCAAAAGCAACGAGTGTTTGGTTACATATGGGCAACCATCAAATTTAATGGCGTTGTCAAGAATATGAAATTATTCATAATACCAAGCTTGAAACAGAAATTGTATTTAGGCATAGACTTTTGGAATCTCTTTAAAATTAATTTATCTATATCGGAATTCTCTACAATTGAATCTTCCGAATCTAACCTTTCTAGTCAACATGACTTAACAGAAAAACAACAGTTGGAGTTAGATAATACAATAAGTCTATTGCCATCAAGCGAAAAGGTGGGCCTGGGCAAAACTACATTACTTGAACATAATATCAATATTGGAAATCAGACTCCAATCAAGCAGAGATATTATGCAGTTTCACCGGTCAAACAAAACGAAATGTATCTGGAATTAGACCGTATGATTTCCTTGGGGGTAGTGGAGGAGTCACAAAGTGCATGGAGTTCACTAGTTACCCTAGTCAAGAAGGCAAATGGCAAAGCAAGACTGTGACTTGATGCCCGCAGAATAAACGAAGTGACGATCAAGGATGCCTATCCGTTGCCTTTGATTGATGGATTACTTGGACGATTGGACACTACTAGATATATTTCCAGCTTCGATCTTAAAGATGCCTTTTGGCAAATTCCATTGTCCAAGGAATCCAGAGATAAAACGGCGTTTACCGTCCCTGCACAGTTAAAAAAAAATAGGTTATGTAATGCAAATTGCATTACATGTAGGTCCAGTGCTAGCTTCCATCACAAAATAATGCTAACCTTGCATTAAAATAGGTTTTAATGCACAGTGCAATCATTTGTATAGCAGAATTTATATTAAATTTTAATGCAACTTTCCATTAGAATATAAAGCAAATTGTAAAAGAACCATCAAGCAACTGCATCAGAATTTATCAAAGACTGCATTAATAAAATATTTTAGAAGTATTAAATTTATATGCAAGTTGCATTAAAAGTTGTGTAACTTTAGCCACCATTTTTGTTTTTTATTTCTGTTAATAAAATATTGGTAGCGTGGTTTTTCTGATGTTGGTCTTAGTTTTTGGCGCCTTGAGCTGAGGGTCGAGACCTCAGAGATTCCAACTGTTTTGCGGTTTGGCGGGCTAGATCACTTTATGATCGCCCAAGGTAATAAATTATATTTTAAGAAATGAAAAGTTTACCTGTAACCTAATTAAAGTCGGCTTGAGTTAGTGAATTTTATATTAATAAAACAAAATACGTGCTTGAATTTATAATTCATATATACATTGAAGTTCGCTTGTTTTAGCGAATTTTATGTTGGTATAATTTTTTAATTTGAGGAGGTTACTTTAAAATGTTTAATAAAAAACTTTTAATGCAAATGCTGCTTTAGAAATCTTCGTAATTGCGTTAAAATTCATTTTAATGCAATCATTACTTTACAATTTAATACAACTTGCTTTACATAAGTAGTAATGCAAGGCTTGTATTAAAAATTAAAGTTATTTTTTCAACTGTGTGGTCGGCCACTTTACCAGTTTACGGTCATGCCATTTGGTCTATGCAATGCGCCACAAACAATGTGTAGGCTTATGCATCGAGCTATTCCTCATCAACTACACTCTCAGGTATTTGTTTATTTGGATGATTTGCTCATCACTACAGCTTCTTTTGAAGAACATATCAAGTTACTCGCCTTAGTAGCTAGTTTATTGACTGAGGCTAACTTGACTATCAACATTCAAAAAAGTAAATTCGTCCTCAAACAAATCGAATATTTAGGATACATAGTAGGTGAAGGGTGCCTTAGAGACTACTCACACCAAACGCGAACTGCGAGTTGCGAATAAATTCCAAACACGAATTCGCAAATTTGATTTACACTAAACGCGAGCGAATTTATATGTCAAAATCAATACCATACATGATCAGATATTTTTAATAATACGGTAATTATTTCCAAAACCTGTTTTTTTATATTGTTCGTTTTGACAAAGCTTAAAATACATAATTCGATATAAATAATATTAATTTAATCTTTAAAAGTCATTTTGATCGTATTTGAAATGATTTATAAAAAGATACTCGTACGAATGTCAATACTCGTACGAATAAAAATTATGTAGAACACGAGTGGAACCTAATTTTATTTTTTAGCGAATGCGCGAATATTTCATCTTTGTACGAATTTTGTATTTTTTGTTATTTTAAAGCATTTTTAGGGCTTAATTTAGTTTATTTTGAATTAAATAATCGTAATTATATTATAAATGGAAAAATCCGTTCTATTTAACTGTATTTTATGTTAAAATTTTCTGAAAAATGGTTACTCGTAATTCGCTACTCGCGCTTGGTGTGAACAATCCCTTAAAGTTAACCCATCCAAAGTACAAGCAATTAAGGAATTTCCGGTTCCAAAATCATCCAAACAAATTAGGCGATTTTTAGGCATGGCTGGCTTAGATGGTTTAGACGTTTTATATACTCGTTTTCCATATTAGCTGCACCGTTGACGGATCTTATTAAGAAAAATCAAAAATTAGTTTGGAATCAAAACGCTCAACAAGCATTTGATAAATTAAAACAGGCCCTAGTTAACGCACCAGTTCTTGTTAATTCAAATTTTGACGCCACTTTCTATATTCGTTGTGATGCAAGTTCATCGGGAGTTGGTAGTATGTTATTTCAACGATCATCCGAGGGCGAAGAACATCCTATTGCATTTATGTCCATGAAGCTGAATCGAGCACAAAAGAACTATTCTGTGACAGAACTGGAATGTTACGCTGCCGTTCTCTCCGTAAAAAGTTCCGGGCGTACATCGATGATTACCGGTTCGTGATAATTACTGACCATGCTAGTCTTCAATGGCTTATGAATCAGAAAGATTTATCTGGTTGATTGGCGCGATAGAGTTTAAAGCTTCAAGGATTTAACTTTTCGATCGTGCATTGCAAAGGTTCAGAAAATGTAGTAGCAGATGCCTTATCGCGAACCAACATGGAAGAAATTAATACACCGGAATCCAATAGTAATAATAGCGATTGTATACTACCATACATCGATTTAAATTCCGCGGCTTTCAAAGATGAGGAATATCTAAGAAAAATTAATGAAATTAACACTCTTAACACGGCAACAAATTTCATAGTTAAAGAGAGTCTGATCTACTTAAACCCACAGTTCAGTTGGAATTGTAATCCTGGAGTTTCTTCGGCTCTAAAATTATACGTCCATGAAATATTAAGACTTTCGGTTATTCAAAATTCTCATGATCAGCCTATTTCAGCGCATTTACATAGGTATTGCAAAAACTTTGGAGAAAATACAAAGGTATTTTTATTGGCCAAAATTAGCTATTGAAGTCAAAAATATGTAAATAACTGTTAAACGTGTAAAGAAATCAAACCACCAAACGTTAGGTTACAACCCCCAATGGGGAAATTTCGAGAATCGTTTAGACCAATGCAGCACTTGTTCATGGATTTTCTTGGACCGTATCCTGGAACGCGATCGGGCAACTGTTATATCCTAATCATTTTGGATATGTACACTCGATTTCCCTTCATTCGAGCTACGAGGCAAGCTAACGCGACGCAAGTGTGTAAATATTTAGAGAATGACGTTTTTAGTGTATTTTCTGTCCCAGAATCCATTTTAACCGATAATGCTACTCAATTTAATTCTAAATTACTTAAAGTTTTATTATTTAAATATGGGGTTAAACATGTTCAGACCGCTAAGTATTTACCGCAAGGCAATACTTCAGAGCGAGTAAATAGAACATTAATTTCGACTATACGCGCGTATTTAAATCGGGATCATAGAAATTGGGATTTACACCTAGCTGAAATTAGCCTCGCCTTACTCAACTCGTTTCATGAGTCAACCAAATTTACGCCCCATTTTCTTCTTTTCGGACACCACATGATAACAAATGGTGGAGATTATAATTTGCTACGGAATATAGGGTATTTTAGTGATTTCGAAGTAGCAATTCAAATCAAAGTAAATCAGCTTACCGATGCTCAAAAGTTTGTCTTAGAAAATTTGCGGAAATCATTGATCGCAATGAGAGGCTGTACAATTTACGAAGTTGGGCCAGAAATCTTGCGATTGGGCAGAAGGTTTACGTTCGAAATTTTACGTTAAGTAATGCTGCACAGTACTACTCTTCAAAATTAGCTCATGAAAAGTTGGTCATGTGGCGTATGAATTGAAAGACAGTAACAACAAACTTATCGGTGTCTATCATTTAAAAGACATTAAAATCTAACAGATAGAAGAGTGAATCCATTGAAATAGGTCAGTACATTAGCCAAGTATTTAGCCCGGCTTTGAGACTATCTCAAGGTTGTGGGACGTCCCCACGATGTAACGATGAAGTACTCATCGTTATCAAGAGAAAATAAAACCACAGCATAAGGGCTGTGTTGAATTTTAGGCATTAGTGAAATTTGGTTTTTAGAGCAGTTGATTTTTTTCCCATAACATACCGGAAAGAACCTCCCAAGACTGAGCTGTAGCTGGCACAAACTGCCGTCCATCCGGTCCAGATGTTATGGGGACTTCTGTGTTCACAACGTCATCGTGTGTTAGGTGTGTAGAAACTGACTTTAGTTTCACACGTAGTGACGAGGTGTTACAATGGTTTAGTTCCAGGATTAATTTTTTAATAATTTCGTGCTAAATTTTCGTGCTAGCTTCCTACCGGTTGACAATTAAATTATTTGTTTTACAGGCATCTATATAGAATTCTATACATTTCCTAGAAAATTCAATTTTATTGAAAATCAACTGAACTATAGACCACAAATTCAGATTCCGAAAATCGAAAATCTGCAATTGTGCTCCAATTTCGATGGTTGATACCTCTATCAATAGGCATTGAGATCTGTAATTACCATGGAAACGGGCATTTCGATCGATTAACTATTTCTACACATTTCCTAGAAAATTCAATTTTATTGAAAATCAACTAAACTATAGACCAACCGACCAAACGGCTCAGTGGTTAAAGCTGTGGCGCTTGGATTGTGAGGTACCGGGTTCGAATCCCGATAGGGGCGAGATGCAAAAGGGATTTTTCATCATCTGATTACGATCGGTGATGACGATGAACACAACTATGACCCCCTGTTGAGAGCGCAGAATCCATGGGCCGACCCATCTTTCATGTCAGCACTATAGGCTGGCATGAAGCAATGCAATGTGCAGGTGGTTTATACAAAACGGGTCTATAGCCGTACGTCCTCGATTTGGCAACTACTGCGTAAAGTAGGACGGTAAAAGTTAACTGCGAAAGAGTTGGGAGTGCCTCGAGCCCCAGAAAAGATTGCATAGAATAAAACTGAACTATAGACCACAAATTCAAATTCCGAAAATCGAAAATCTGCAATTGTGCTCCGATTTCGATGGTTGATACCTCTATCAAAAGGCGCTGAGACCTGTAATTACCATGCCAACGGGCATCTCGATCGCTTAACTACACTGCGCCAATTAAAAAAGGAACAGAAATTTTCTTCGAAAAAATACCCAGATTTGAACGCTTGTATCTTGGTGAAACAACACCTTTCAAAAAAAATTTTTTGTTTCTAGTTGAAGGAAATTTTGTTTTCTTTTCGATACTGGAAACCGTTTTATTTTATTTTTATTTTTTATGACTTTTCTGAGTAAAACAAACGGTGCCTAAAAAAAAAAAAAAATTTGTTGCTGTTTGAAACTGTAAACGAACTTGCTCGATATATCATTCAAAAATCCAATTTGGCCGTTTTATAAAGAATTTCGAAACGTTTCAAAAAATGATATTAGGAAAATTTCTGTGCGACCACCCCTTGCCGAGTTATTGCAGTTTTATAGAAAACGTATCAAAACGCGTAGAAGTAATTTTTTTTATCTTGTAAACTTAGCACTCTACGATAAAATGTTAAGTCACTTTAGCACTAAAACTTCAGTAACTCGACAAGGAATGGTCGCACAAAAATGTTCCTAGTATAATTTTGCAAGGTTTCTAAATTCTCTATAAAATGGCCGATTTGAATTTTTGAATGATATATCGAGCAAGTTCGTTTACATTTTCAAACTGCAGCAAATTTTTTTTTTTTTAGACACCTTTTGTTTTACTCAGAAAAGTCATAAAAAAACAAAATAAAATAAAACGGTTTCCAGTATCGAAAAGAAAACAAAATTTCCTTCAACTAGAAACAAAATTTTTTTTTGAAAGGTGTTGTTTCACCAAGATACAAGCGTTCAAATCTGGGTATTTTTTCGAAGAAAATTTCTGTTCCGTTTTTTAATTGGAGCAGTGTATTTCTACACATTTCGCAGAAAATTCAATTTTATTGAAAATCAACAGAACTATAGCCCACAAATTCAGAGTCAGAAAAATCGAAAATCTGCAATTGTGCTTTGATTTCGATGGCTGATACCTCTTGCAATAGGCGTTGAGACCTGTAATTACCATGCCAACGGGCATTTCAATCGCTTAACTATTTCTACACATTTCCTAGAAATTTCAATTTTATTGAAAAACTCACAAATTCAGATTCCCAAAATCGAAAATCTGCAATTGTGCTCCAATTTCGATGGTTGATACCCCTATCAATAGGCATTGAGACCTGTTATTACCATGCCAACGGGCATTTCGATCGCTTAACTATTTCAACTGTTCGTCAATGTTTTTATTCATATAAACTATAATTTTTAAATCGTCAAAGAACTAACTAGCAACTTTAAATTTTGCGTATTTAGTAATTTCTGAAAATTTTTTCAAAAGAGTCTGCTGTAAGGTTTTCAATGTTCTTACGGAGACATATTTTAAAGAAATAAATCTGCAAGTGTACTCTTATTACATGTCGACGACTGGAATATGGAAAAGGTTATATTTTGATCAAAACAGAAAATAATTTAACATATTTATGTCAAATTATTGAGATATACATATATTAGTGTCTAATGATACGCCTTATTTGATCTGCCAATTTTGGAGTGTTAAAAAATGTCCTCATCATATATTGTTGAACGCCCATTACATTATAATTTAGTAAACTTGTAAATTTTGACCGCCAACAAATTTTGACGTGCTAAATAATGGGCAAAAGGTAGTCCGTCCTAAAAAATATTGTTAGTGATTAATATTAATATTATCAGGGGTACAAATTGAAAATGCGGGATTGATAACAGATGGCGTTACTAACGCTATACGCATCAGGCAGTACTGTGACTATGTTCATGTCAAAGCTACGTCTTATAGCTTTAATTTTCAGTATGTGTCAATTTGTAGCAGTGTCAAATTCATAGTTTTTTTGAGCTCTCAATATGTCGAGTTTCGTGCCAACAAAACAGCATTTGCGGGAAGTTTTAATTTACTTCTTTAATTTGAAGAAAAGTGCTGCTGAAGCACATCGATTGGTCTCCGAGACTTATCCGAGTCATGTTCCATCGGTTTCAACGTGCGAGAGATGGTTTGTGCGGTTTAGAAGTGGTGATTTTGACGTTGAGGACAAAGAGCGGCCGGGCCAAGTGAAAAAGTTTGAGAATGCTGAATTGGAGGCAATACTCAATGAAGACTCGTGTCAAACTCAACAAGAGCTCGCAGATTCATTGGGAGTGACACAACAAGCCATTTCCCATCGTATAAAAGCCCTCGGAATGATCCAAAAGCAAGGACATTGGGTGCCGTATGAGCTGAAGCCGAGAGACGTCGAGCGCCGTTTTTTTGCATGCGAACTGCTGCTCGAACGGCAAAAACGGAAGGGTTTTTTGCATCGCATTGTCACTGGTGATGAAAAGTGGATCCGTTACGATAACCCGAAGCGCAAAAAATCATATGGTTACCCCGGCCATGCATCATCATCGACGGCCAAACCAAATATTCACGGCGCCAAGCTCATGCTCTGTATTTGGTGGGACCAGCTGGGTGTGGTGTATTATGAGCTATTGAAATCGAACGAAACCATCACAGGAGCACTATACCGAACTCAATTGATGCGTTTGAGCCGCGCACTCAAAGAAAAACGGCCACAATACGAGCAAAGACACGACAAAGTAATTTTGCAACATGACAACGCTCGGCCACATGTTGCAGCGCCGGTCAAAACATACCTACAAACGCTGAAATGGGAAGTCTTACCCCACCCGCCGTATAGCCCAGACATTGCTCCTTCCGATTACCACCTTTTCCGATCGATGACACATGGCCTAGCTGACCAGCGCTTCCATTCTTACGAAGAAGCCCAAAAATGGGTCGATGACTGGATAGCAGCCAAGCCGGCCGAATTTTTTCGCGACGGTATCCGTAAATTGCCAGAAAGATGGGAAAAAGTTGTGGCTAGCGATGGACAATACTTTGAATAATTCATTTGTTACCATTTTTTCAGAATAAACGTTCAAAAATAGAAAAAAATCCCGCATTACATATTACATATTACATATTATTGAATTTCTATTTACACGCAAACGATAATTTTGTTAATATGTATTTTGATTCCATTTCAAATTAAATCAAAAGATATGATTTTTTAAGATAATTTGTTGTTGAAGATATTTACTTTTGGTGAAATTACCAGTTTTTAAACGAAATTTAATATATTACGTGTGATATAAAACGATGTTTTAGATTTACAAATTATAGTTTATATGAATAAAAATGTGTTTAAACAAATAATTTAATTGTCAACCATATTTTTGTCTTTATTCTTGGTCACAGTGGTTCTATATCGCAAAAAAATAGTTGACATCACCCTCACCCTTTTAATTTGGTTTATTCAAAAAGAAAATCGGAATAATATTTAAAAGGAACTTCGATTTAAACCCAAAGGACAATCTCATTATATTTAAAATATCCCATTACCTTATTTTTATAAGATACATTATTATTCAGTCAATAAGAAAACCCTTTTAATATTTTTAAACCTTCGTTTGGATGAAAACCATAGAGATTTTAATTTTATATGAACTGTGTGAACTTTTATAAGTTTTTTTTCCCCTGTGGAAAAGGAAACAAATATTGACATTATTTGTTATAAGTAGGAAAAAAAAATTTTGTTTTGTGAATTGAAATTTTTCAATTTCTGGTAAATCTATTTGTTCCATATCAAAATAAGTACTAGTATGTTAGCACACATTTTTACATATTTTTCCGTATTTCTTAATTTAATGCGATATTTTTTCAGATTTATCCATTTTTTTCAAAACATTAATCCGCCCTCGAGATCAATTTTTTAACTCATTGTTATTTCTAGAGCCAGCATTTTCAATTTCTAACCAAATTTGTATCGCTGCGGTTAGAGGGTTAGTAACAGTGGCTGCGGTTGACCTAACCCTCCCAACAAAAAAATGTATACGTCAAATAAGTAACAGAAAAGTTACGTTTACGTACATTTTTTTAATGGTACAGCACTGCCTCTCGTGAGTGGTAAAAAAAAGAAGCCAACCATATTTAAATACGAAAAAAAATGACAACCATTTTTGTTTTTGCTTTTGTCGCTGTATAGTAAGTAACAAATTCAATTGTGGAACACCGTTAGATTTTAGTGCCGCTGATATTAATAAATTTTTTAATATTTTAAGTAATTAGTTCTACTTTTGTGCTTTTGTGTATTATACTTTTTTTTTTTTTTTCGCTGGCGCAACATCCCATAGAGGGATTTGGCCGCTTCATGCTCAAGTTTCCTAATCATTTTAATTTAGATTAATTCATTGATCCTATCCTTAACCAGCCGTGATTTTTTCATCACCTGCGGGGAATCGAACCCGGGACCTCCGGAGCTTAAAGCAAGCATGCTAACCACTATGCCACCGGGGCGGTGTATTATACTTAGAATATAATAAATTGGTGATAGTGTTGTAAAAGTTATATATTTAAATAAAGAACAATCAAAGTTTAAGTGAGTATATACATAATAAATTGTAAATATGTCGATATCGAAACAGAAACTGTACAGAACCCGAGAACCGTACGTCGCGAAATTGACACACCTATTAATCCCAATGTTAATGTGGCTCGCATAACGCCCCTGAAAATCCAAATAATATTAAACAAAATAATTACGTTCTTGAGCAAAATTGCGAATCAAATATGATTACTTTGGAAAATGAACTTGAAGACCCATTTTCAAGCACAACGGCTACAAATACCGAACCAGAATTTTACGAGGACTACGTAACACTTGATTTTGACATAGAAGCCAATATACAGCGCGAAATTTCTGAATGGAGTATAAAATATAACCCTTCGAATGACTCCGTAAATGATTTGCTCAAAATACTTAGAAAGTATCATCCTAAACTACCGAAGGATGTAAGAACATTAAAAGGAACGCCAAATAAGGTTAAAAGAATTACACCAATGGGACAAGGCCATTATTTACATATTGGGCTTCAAAAACAGATAAAGATCATCCTCAAAAATACGAGATTTTTAGAAGATTCATCGACCATTGACATTGGTGTAGACGGAGTGCCATTAACAAAGAGTTCGACCAACCAAATATGGCCTATTCTTGGCCGAATCGTTTCATATAATGAGAGGTATTTCATATTGGAATATTTCACTGCTATAAGAAACCCTACTATGCCGATGAGTTTCTACGAGAATTTATCAGAGAAGCAAAATTTTTAATGAAAAATGGGTATTGTATTCAAAAAAATATGTGATGCACCAGCTAGATCATATTTATTAGGTAAGTCATGCATAATCTATAATTTTTTTTTTCCTATCTTAATTAAACTTTATTTTGCAGGAGTTAAATCACACTTTGGTTATTTCTGTTGCACCAAATGCAAGATAAAAGGAACTTATTACAAGCACAAGGTTTGTTTTCCTGGAAGAACTGATGTGCTTAGAAACAATGATGATTTTCGGAATAAATCGGATGAAAATCAACATATAAAATTTAAAATTTAATTGGAAAAAATACCTATTGGATATGTTTCCCAATTTCCAATTGATTACATGCATTGTGTGCTTTTAGGAGCTACGAGACAAATACTAAATCGCCTTATTAAAACAAGGAAACATTAATTTTCCTTAGCAAAACATCAAATAGAAACTATAAATTTACTCCTACAACTGCCTCGTAAATGCGTTCCAATGGAATTTCAACAAAAACAACGCACATTTAACGAATTAGAGCATTGGAAAGCTGCTGAATTTCGCTTTTTCTTATGTTACACTGGCATGGCTGCGTTTAAAGAGGTTCTCAATGATGAGTTTTATAATCTGTTTCTGCATTTGGTTTCTGCAATAAGGATTTTAGCACATCCCGAAGATTGTCATCAAAATAATGAATGTGCGGGCCAGTTTGCTCGAAATATTTTACAATAAATTTTGTTTGTTATTTGGAAAAGAGAATATGTCTTATAATATTCATAGTTTGTTACACCTAGCAGAAGATGTGAAATCGTTCGGCCACCTCGATAATTACAGCGCATTTGTTTTCGAAAATTTCATGCAACATATGGAAAAATTAATAAAAAAAACAGCACTTACACCAAGTATATAATAGGTTGAAAGAAATGGAAAACTTAAATTTAAGTTATCAGCGATGTTCATCATCCTGTATTTACAGTCTGTTCCAAGTTTCCGGATAATTACTGCCTTAAAAACAATCAAATATTTAAAATACTGGAACATAATGAAAATCAAATTAAAGGAAAATTCCTTGCAAACTTGGAAATTTTTTTGTGGATTCTTTACATTCGCAATAGGTATTTATAGTACCGAAGATGAACAATTTGAAGAACATACTTTTACCGTATTAGACGTAACTAATAAAATATTAAGTTTAAAACTACCAACATTTACTGTTTATACCAACGTTTACTGTTTATTTCACGTGAAATTCATTTTAAGTTTAGGGAATAAATTTTGTTCGCCAATAGTTGGTACCGCAATACCATTTTTCAAAATTATATCAGATGTTGAAAGTGCAATTTTTAATTTGAATGACAACGATCGAGTAAACATTCGGAACAATTTTATAAATATTATAACAAATTACAAAAACAGTACGAATACAAGAAATTTAACACCTCTAGAAAAAAGAATTGTCTCATACTTAAAACAAACAAAGACTTTTTCAAAAGACAACCCAGATATTTTAGTCACAAGGGCAGACAAGGGTAATACAACGGTGTTAACTTTACGAACGGACTACAGTGAAAAAATGTACAACCTACTAAATGACAACTCTACTTACGTACAGATTTTTAAGGACAACTCGACACCAATACAGACAAAAATTAATACTTTAGTAAGGGACTGGGAGAAATCAGGCAACATAAATTTAACTACAAAGAAAAACTTAACAAGTTACACACCAGACATACCATTCAGACCAATAGTAAATTCCATAGACAGTCCAACATACTCTTTATTATCATATTTAGGCAATATTCTAAAACCTAGTGTCGGGAAAACAAAATCTTTCATTCAAAATTCGGTAGATTTCAAAAATATAATCAGTAATGTTAACCATCCCTCCAAATTTTCTGTTAATCTCTTTAGATGTCACCTCTTTATTTACTAATGTCGATAACCAAATTGTAAAAAATATTATTAGACAAAATTGGAGAAATATCAAAAGAAATTCTAAATCAAAATTAACAAAAATACAATTTTTTACTGCTTTGGATATCGTTTTAAATAATTCAGAATTTTCTTTTGATAACAAAATTTACAAACAAATTTTTGGCTCACCTATGGGTTCACCAATAAGTCCCATTATTGCAAATTTACTAATGGAAAATTTAGAAATTTCAGTTTTAAATTCTTTAGACTTTCAACCTTTGTTCTATTATAGATATGTCGATGATATAATTACAGCGGTACCAATAAACAAAATTGATTCATTTTTAGAAGCTTTAAATTCAAAAAACAGCAGAATTAAATTTACTTTAGAAAGAGAAACAAATAACGAAATTTCATTTTTGGACATTCTGTTGATTCGTGAACCAAACGGCAAAATTTCCTGTGATTGGTACCACAAAAATACTTGGTCTGGCAGATATCTAAATTTTCACTCTTGGCTTCCCACATCTTACAAAATTAACACCATTAACCCAAAAAATTCTTAAACTTTCCGATACTAAATTTCACAATAAAAATCTTAAAATTTTGAAAGATACATTATTTCGCAATCAAAATCCTGAAAAACTAATAAATAACATAATTTGGAAACAAAGATATTTTCATATAAATCCGGTTTCCCGACCAGAAAATGATATGACAAATTATTTGGCCATTCCTTATGTAAAAAATCTTTACGAAAAAATTAAAAATCTTTTCAAAAATTATAATTTCAAAATTATTGAACGGGCAGCCACAAGTTTAAACAACGAATTGTTTTCTAAAATTAAAGATAGCATACCTTTAAAGAAACAATCAAATGTGGTGTACCAGGTCCACTGTAGTTGCAACGCTACTTATACAGGACAGACTAAACAATTTTTGGAAAGAAGGTTTTACCAACACAGAAGAGACGTCAATAAAGATCAAAATTCAAACATTAGTGCACTCTCACGACATTTGAAAGATACAAATCACCAAATTAGTTTAGATATTATCAAAATTCTCGATAAACAAAACAATTTTAGAAAAAGATCGATTTTGGAAATGTTACACATTAAATCAAGTGCAAATTCAATAAACATTGTAGAAGAATACGCATATATCGGAAACTCATATGATTTGTTCATCTAATTTTGGTTTTGTCTCATCAAATTTATTTTTATTCAAATGTACAACCTTTTTTACGTGAAAGCGCTTTAGTATACAATTTTTTTCGAAAAATTATATAGCAGTGCGTTTCCATGAAAAGTCGGTTTTCAAAAAGAATTTGTGATTGCCATAGTTTTTTGTTATATGTATGAAGGAAACAATTTTTTGGAAAAAATAATTCATTTTGCTTTTGAGAATGAATCCGAATTGGATTCGAAAGCTAAATCTATAAAATATTTTGTAAATAAAGAGCTCAAAACCAATAAAAAATTTGTTAAAATTATTTAAATATTGGCTCAATAAACATAAATATAAGTGAAAGCAAATATTATTTTCTTGCCAGCAGTGGACCAAATAACATCGAAGTCATTTGGTGACCTCAAGTCAGTATATTCCTAATTAATTTTATTAAATAAATAAATAAATAAAAATGTGATTAGGCCAATTTTCTATTTCTGCGAATGTATATATCACATATCTGCTTGTATTACCAAAGCAACCTTGATTATACAAGCCATAATCTAAAAAACTAAGCTTTTATAAGGGAATTAGAAACGAGGAAAAAACCAAAATTTCCATAGTAAAACACATAAAACATATGGGAAATCACTTTTTTTCCCACGACAAATTTGTAAATGAAAACGTTGCAAATTCTTAATTATGATTTCTGAAATATTTTCATAAATGTTTGAATTTCAACATACATGAATATCGTTTAAGTAAATCGTTTTCATTTTCTTGTAATAATTGATTTATTTAAACCAAAATATTAAAAAAAGTTCATAACAACAGCTTTCTGGTCAAATTAAAAAGGAAAGCTTACTACAAATCGTGTGCATTAAGTCAATATACATAGATGGCAGTGGGTAGCAAACATTTTGAAAAATCGTAGCAAAAATTGGGACCTTCGGGAAATTTGAGTTCAAAAATTGTAGGAAAAGCAAAACAAATTCACAAAATATTAAGAACGTGTCATAATTGGTGTCATTAAATAAATTTTTTTCGTATCTCGCTGCCAACAATTTTAGACATCTAACGTATACTAGTAAAACTAAAGATAAATTTAGCAAGTATTATTTTAATTTGTCAGAGCCAACTTTGATGTATTTTTCAAAATGAAAGTTCGAAAAATATATTTTAGAAATAATTTAATTTTAATATTTCTGCAATTAATATTTACTTAATACCAATATACCCTTCTTGTATATTGCTGCTAAAGATATGTAGATCACTTTTGTATAAACATTTTGTAACATTTTTGCTGTTTTCATTGAAAAACTTGAAGCTAAAAAACACCATTTTTATTATGGATTCCTATGGAAATCAGTGAATAGTTATCCCACTAAAAAAGCTTCTAAAAAATACGTCATAATGATTATGGCTCTATACTCTAGAAGGCTCTGGTATTACTCACATTACATGCACACACCACAGCCCAATTTCAAAAAATATTATCTTTGTTTGCCGAGTACCGTTCGGTAATGCAATTATTATTAGCATAATCTAAACTTTAGGATTTATTCAACGTTCTATTGACAGCTCTTATTATTCTACCAATACGCCATTACACACCCACAATATAAAACCATCCTATATAGGTCTGGGCAACATTCATACATTTTCTGTTCAGGAATCTCCCCATTTGGCGAAAATTATTGTATTTAGAATGAGATACCAAATATATGAGGACGAGAACTTTG
Source organism: Tipula helvola (assembly GCA_963556165.1). Lineage (NCBI taxonomy): Eukaryota > Metazoa > Arthropoda > Insecta > Diptera > Tipulidae > Tipula > Tipula helvola. The sequence continues at coordinate 260,225,894 of OY744483.1, read as the reverse complement.
CCCAAAAATTACTACCCTATTCGGACAGCATAATAAAAAATTGTGAAAGTAGGCGAATATTTTTCAAATAATGTCGGACACAGTTTAAAAAAAGTTTTAGTGGTCATCTGTTTAAGAAATTATGCTGCGTGCCTGCAGGTTGATTTTTGATGTGAAAACATCTTTAGCGGCAGGAGTAAGTAAAAAATTGCATAGAAATCGGGTTACGGAAACAAAAGTGCCGAACAAAAAATATTGCAGGTATGTGTGAATATCGACAAGAACAAAAATAAGTAAACCGTAAAATCAATGCAAAATCTACGCATACACATGCAATATACAACAACATCCGGCATTTCAAAAACATCGTGAGCCGAATATAAAAAAAAAATCTAAAACAAACCGCCTACTTTAATTAATTTTGTTGTGAAATATCTGATATATGGCCGCAGCAGCCAGTGTTTTTCAAAATGAAAATTACATACGAGCAAGAGGACCACAAATTATGATTGTGTAGTGTAAAAAAATTAAATTGAAATAGCTAGCTGATACATAATAAAATAATAATTTTAAAATTGTTTAATCGGTATTCTTTGTTATTAGTATTGCTCTGTGCTCATGCTGTTGCTGAGTTTGGTTATGGGGGATTTCGCGCTACTGTCTTTCCAATTGCAATGATTTTACGGTCAACATTGCGCCCCCAAAGAGAACCGCTCTATTTAATTTATTTTAAACTCATCAGTGATAAAGCGATGCGATTTTGCTTTGTTCAGCTAGTTTGGCGTGACCATTTACTACTATGGAATCTTGAACAAGATTGCTATGTATGAGTAATGGTATATTTTAAACAGCGTATATGTCAGGTTTAGGTGATTAACTTAACAGAACTGTACTTTGCTCATGCTCAATTAATGTCAGTAAGGTTCGTCCTTCAAATTCAAAATAGAATAACTTATTGACTTTTTGAACCAAAAATGTAACTTAGTTTAAAAACTGAGCGAACAACATCCGTCTTTATGGAGGGCTTCCTCAGCCTTATTGAAATGGCTTCAAATAATTTAATAGATATTTATACAAAAAAGTTTTCACATAAATCTTTTACGAGTTGAGGGTGAACTCGCTCGTTGTTTTTTTTGGCTAAATTTTCGACTTTTCTAAATAGTTGGTTAGTTCGTACCAGTCATTCATAGATGACAATAGGGTCAATAAAATACGCTGTGTCTGACTTTTCATTTTCCTAAATTGTGCCTTTACGAACGTCAACCGAATAATATTGCTATTTGAATAAAACAACCTGGCACGCCTGAAATTTCGCTTGTATTTTTCCTTTTTGTGTTGTGACTTTGATTGTACCGACCAAACAGTACAGTGTTTAAATTTATTGTGTTTGAATCTGAACTTTTGTTTAATTACATGGCTTGTCAGACAGATGCGTGGCCATATTGATCCCGAGCTGACGCGGCAGAGATAACTTTGGTGGACAAAAAAAATGATTTTCAATCGCCGACAGTTTAAAGTTTAGAATTTTCCTGAATGGTTTGTCGTGAAATGTTGAGTAAATCGGCGCGGTTGCCTTATAAAACAGAAAATTCTCTATCTAAATATTGTATAATTTAGTTGTGTTATTACCTTCTATATAATAGTTTTAATAGGGATGATCTATATTTGGTTTGTGCTTTTAAAAGCGAAATGATGAAACGAACCTAAGCAGTTGTAAACACACATGGGGGCAAACACCATCAAGATCGAATTAAAATTATCGATATTCTGATTATTTAAATTATGTGCTTTTTTGCAATGATAGCCAAACAACATTTTGCAGCTACTTAAAATCGACTAATTAAAATAATTAAACAACGAAATAAATAAAATTAACATTAACATTGTTAAATTTCACAATTTATATGTATTATTTATGTTTCAGATTTTTTGTTATTTTTTTTTTATGTTTCACCTACATAATTTTGTGCACCTTACTCAGGTTTTATCATCCAGTATAAATTCATTGCCCCTATACACAAAAAAAGTTACATCGGTCGAAATACAAAAGGCAGATAGGTAATCACTGAAAATAGGGTTCTTATACCTCTTGAAACTATTGAAATTCTTAATTTTTTAAATATTTTGATATAATTAATTCCTTAAATTTCTTGAATTTAACAAATTCTTGAATATTTAGTTTCGTAATGCGACTAAAATTTTTGAAATTCTTAACACAAGAATCCAAAATTTCTAAATTTAATAAAATTCTAAATAATCATAAAATTGAATTTGAATCCATAAATTTCTTGAAATTTATTGTAATGGGATTATCATCAGGTTTGTTAAGACAACTCAACATACATTTAAAATCTTTTAAATTCCAATCATCATTTAATTTCAAAATTCATATTTATGTAATCTAATTTAATTTTGTTTAACGTGCAGCTTAGCTTATTGACAATTACCCATTTTGTACTTATATACTTATATTTTAATTATAATTAATATTTTGTAAATGTACATAGGATATGCTACGCTTGTTTACTCTAATTCTGGTTGATTACGTTACTTTGATTGACAATGTATTGGTGACAAGCAATGAGTTGAGTAAATAGGTGTAACATATAATATGTATATAATACATTTCATCTCCTTCTGAGTACTGTAACTTTTTGAACATTATTATTATTATTTGAACTTGCGTCCGATCAAGACATTAATTTTGTAATTAAATATGTATTTTTCGCCTCATCGGCTCAATAAAATAAAATAAATTAAAACTAAAAATCGCGGAGTCTATCGCGGAGTATTATGTTATTATTAAACAAGGTTTTTGAACCTTTTGAAATTAATTAATTAATTAAAATTTTTAAATTTCTGAAAATTCCTAATTTTTTTTATCTAGGATTTAAAATTTTTAAAATTCAAGAGTTTGTTGAAGTATTTAAAGGTTTTTCAAATTGAAATTAATAGAATTTCTGATCATATTCTTATCGATACATATGTATTATGTTTATCCATATAGGATTTACTTTTTATAAAATTGAAGCGTTGCTGAAGTTTTTAAAATTTGTTGGTCCTTAATTTTAGAAATTATTCAACTGTAATTCTTAAAATACTGTTTCTAAAAATTTTGAAATTCTTAAAATAAATTCAATTTTTATAAATTTAAAACAAATTCTAATATTTCCAGTTATTAGAGTACCAAAATTTTTTGAACCCAATAATTCAAACAATCATCAGGTGGTTGAACCTCTTGAAATTAATTAAACTCTTCAACTTCCAACAATTTTTTTTGTTTTTTTATTTGAAATTCCTAACTAATCAACATTCTGGTTTGGGTGGGTTCATAGATCTTTAAATATTTAAAATTCAAGCAATTGTTGAAATGTTTCAAATTTTGCAAACAAATTTAAATTTTCAATTATTTTTTAAATCAACTGTTGAAACGGTTTTGATTAATTAAATAATTTTTCAAAAAATTCATAATTTTTGTTTATTTTCTTATATTATCGATATTCAGATTATCGAAGATTGAAAATTTTTAAAAGTTCAAACTTTTATTAAAATTCTTAAAATTTGTCAAAATTCTTTAATTAGTTCATTTTTCAAATCCTGTTATTATAAATTCCTTAAATTTTTTGAATTGTTCAACTCTATAAATATTTATTCTCGTGACGCTCTTAAAATTTTGAAATTCTTAATGAAATTCCTAATACATATTTCCCAATTCATAGAATTATACAATTTTATAAATACTTCAATTGCTTGAAATTATGGTCATAACTTTATCATCAGGTTCTTTACGTTTTGAAACCATTTAAATTCTCAAATTTCTGAAAAATTTTATTTGTTTTTTTTTGTTAATTCTTAATTTATCGATATTCTAACTATTTAAGACTGTACATTTTAAAAAATTGAATTTTAAATTTTTTAAATTTTTCAAAAAAATTTTAATTAAAATTTTTAAATTAATTCATCTCTGAAGTTTTTAATTTTCAGCAATTTTTAATTTTTTTTTTTTTTGAAATTCTTAAATCTCATATTAAGTATATTCTTATATTATCGATATTATCTGCAGGATTAAAATTTTTAAAAATTGTAGTGTTTGCTGAAATTTTTAAAATTTCTCAAAATCCTTTAAATTTGATTTTCTTAAAATGTATTTGAAATTATAAAACTGCATAAAAAATGTAACCCGATAAATTTTTTGAATTTCATCAATTCCTAAAAATTTTGAAATTCTTAAAAAAAAATTCAAAATTTATAAGCTTAATAAAATTCTAAATATTCTCCAATTTTTAGAATAATAAAACTAATCCAACAGTTTCTTGGAATGTATTATCATAAGATTATCAAATGGTTGTTAAACCTCTTGAAATTAATTAAATTCTCAAACTTCTTAAAACGTCTTAATTTTTTTTTCTTGAAATTTTGAAATGTTCCAAATTCAGGTTATTAAATATTTTAAACGCATTCAATTTTTCTAATTTTTAAAATTGTACATCTCTTTAAGAGGTTTTAATTAATTTAATTTTTAAAATTTAGGAAATTCTTAAATTTATTTGATTTTATTATAGTATTGATATTCAGATTATAAGCATTGCCACATAAATACACGAGAAACTTGCAACATAAACAAAAGAGAAACGATCGATGATTGCGCCATGCAAAAAAATTGGTTTGTTTATAAAATTATCGCGACTTTCGTCATTCCGGACAAAACAACTAAACATAAAATAAGAGAGCTACCATTAAAGAAAAAATAAAACCAAACAACACCAGGTGAAAATAGAACGAATAAAAAAATTCGCCAAGAATTTGAGTTTGGAAGGTGTTCGATATCGAATACAATCATATAGTATCATCTACTCACGACATAATTGTTCAATTAAATTTGTAAAATAATTGAAGTTTTTGTAGTTTAGTCATTAATTGATGTTACTTTGTACCGTTTCTGTACAATTTTTAATTCTCCTAAAGGATAAAACTCTAAGATGTTAACTGATTGTGCTTATCGACAAAATTTTTGATCATTCCTTATTTGAAATTGTTTACATTACTGCAAATAGTCTTTCGATAATTGTTGTTTGCTGCCAATTTTACCCATTTTTTAAAATAAAAAATAAACAGTGCAGAGTATTAATCAGGCGCGTTGCTATATTTGGGAGTGTCAGTTGGAGGCTGATGGAAATAAATGAGTAGACATTCGAGAGGCCAGTCATGAGTGTGAAATTTGGCTTTAAACCCGACGATGATTTAGAAATCAGGAATTTGATTCGAATGATGCAGTCAGTATACATGAAAGATAAAATTAAAGGACAGCCCTACCGCTGCTCCGATCATTCAGTGCTCTAAGTTACCCTCTTTAATATCTGTAGAGATGACGATGGTGGCCCCTCTTCTTCCATTGGGCTAATAAAACTTGTGAAAACCTTTTTATTATTGTTATTATTGCTAAAAATGCAAAACTGCACTCATCACAAGGCCTTTTAGGAAGGCAAATTTCAATTCGTCAAGATTATAACTCAATAATAATGAATTTATTTTTTTAATGTTTAATGCATTTTTCTAAATGAACGCAGGCTACAAACGAATATTCTAAAAACGCTGTAAAAAAGGAAAACCTCGATTATTTAAAATATTGTGTTCCAGTCAGTTTTGTCTGAAAATAATTCTGCTAAAAAAGATAAATCCGGTCAAATATCCGGTGAAACAAAAAAATGTTTCAAACCCAGTTAAAAAATCAGTCAAAATTATTTTAGGGCAAATGTATTCGTAAATTTAAGGCGAACTTCTAAGTCTAGTCTAACTCTCTCTCTAACAAGATTTTTCACCATGTATGTATGTAATTTGCTTGAATTGCTGTTATAACTTACGAGTTGCGCATGAATCTCTGCTTGAAATTAGTGCACATTTTGACTTATCGCTATCCCTACCAATATGTGCTAATTTAACGGCAGGTTGAATATTTGAGCTCGAACTCGAATTAATTGTTTGATTTTCTAGAATCAGAAAATATTAAAATACCCCATAAAAATAATATAAAAATGCAATACCGTTAGAAACATAGAAATGAAATATTATCTTGTATTTTTTACGTTGTCAAATTGAAATAAAATAAATGCTCAAGAGTATCTAATATTAAGTGGAAGACTAGAGGTAATTACCCATTACCGGTAATTGAAAATTTGTTAGACTATTTACATGGAAAGGTTTACTTTTCCGCTCTTGATTTAAAAAGTGGTTTTCATCATGTTGCTATGGCTGAAGATAGTATAAGATTCACCAGTTTTGTAACATCACTGGGCCAATTTCAGTATTTGAAAATGCCATTTGGCTTAAAAAGAGCCCGCTGTATTTCAAAAATTTATCAATTCTGTATTTTCAAAATTACTACATAGATGAAAATAAAGTCATAATATACATTGACGACATTATAATAGTCACAGTAGCAACAGAAGAACATTTGCAAATTCTTAAAGTAGTTTTAAAATTATTGAGCGAAAATTTATTAGAATTGAGGTTAGCCTAGGGCGAGTTTCCCAAGAACACTAGAGAAATTCAAAGATTTTTAGGAATGTGTTGGTGGTTTGGCGTCTATTGGAGGGAGGGGGTACCAAATTTGAGTAGATTAATCTACCAGCTCCATAACCTTCCAATAGGGTGCGCACCACGTGAGTTGTTCTGGTCATGTATTAGGCAGCTGCATGATGGATACAATTGTTTAAGCGGTAACCTGGTCATAATTCACAAGTATACGTGCTGCCTCCTCGGGGCAACCAATGGTGTGTAATGGCATTTGGCACATCGTGGCCATTTGGCACTGGCTAGAGTTCGGCGCTAAAGGAGAAATCCTTGACAAAAACCCTAATCTAAGGTGGAACAGCATCTTCCAATGGATGAATGGCTGATAGGTTAATCAGTCCAAATATGCGGACTCTGGATACCAGGCACCCTCCAGTTTTATTTAGCCTTCATGTAATATAGCTGGATGACCTGCAGGCGACTTTGCATTCCCAGCAACTCGTACGAGTAAAATCAAAACGGAAGACGGGGCAGGGGTACAAATATACGGGAGTGGGACTGCCCTATTGATGTATTTTTGTCCCAATGCTACCGTTTTTCTAGTAGAAGCAAATGCTATAGTAAACATCTAGGACGGAAAGCAATGAGGCCAGATAGTCGCGAACCAGCCGGGCAGCGTTATCAGGTTCATTAAGAGCCTGAATATTGACTGGACGGATAATTAAGCAGGGTCCAAGCACAAAAGATCTTTTAGGTCGCAATGCGAGGTAGCTGAACGCCCACATGGCCCTTCAATAATAATAATAATAGGAATGTGTTCCTACTTCCGAACATGTATACAAAGTTTTAGTCATATTGTAAAACCTTTGCAAGACCTTGTAAAAAAAGAATCCAAATTTGAATTTGGTCCTAGTCAAAGAGAATCATTTAATTGTTTAAAATCAAAACTAGTAGAAGAGCCGATATTAACTATATTTTCATCAAAATACGAAACAGAACTTCACTGTGACGCAAGCTCAAATGGATTTGGGGCAATCTTATTGCAGAAAAAGACAGATCCAAAATTTACGCTATCTATTATTCATATACGAGTTAGAATGATTGGCAATAATATATGCGTTACGACGCATTCGGTTTAGAGTTTATCTACATGGACGAAAATTTAAGGCAATTACCGATTTTAATGCAATTACACTAACTCTTAACAAAAAATTGATTAATCCCCGAATTGCAAGGCCATTATTTGCATCGCAACAATCCACTACTTTTAAACGACAAATTGAAGGCAAACCAATTGTATAATTTTATTGCAAGCAAAACCAAGCTGAGTTTTAAATAGTAAACAATAGTAGTTGAATGTAAATTAACAAAGAGCGAATGCTCGAAACATGCCTTTCAAATAAATTAGCCTAATATCACTTATAATGAAAGTTTCTCAAACCAATAAATTATTATTAGTACTAGTAGCCTGCGGTTTCCACGCGTAGGATAATTTATGAACGTGAATGTGCACTTAATAAATGGTATCGCAGATTAACTATTTATCAAGTTCATAGTTACCATAAAATTGGAATATTTAGGGGAAGAAACATTCCGATTTGTAATATTGGGGCTTCACTTTATCAGTATAAGATTCGAAAGATTGATTTCGGTTCATTTAGCAAAAACCAAAAATTTGCCAAACTTATTTTAACCGGCTGTAGTAATAAACATAATAAACATTAATAAAGGGTTTAACATTTCTGCAAACCTCATGAACTTTTGGATAATTTTTTAGTTTTTTATGTTTTATTAAAAATTTCAGTTAAAATATTCTATATACGCAATGTTTTGTGTTCTATGATCACTAACGCCATAGAAACATGTACTATGGAAATTACTTGCACGTGATAATGCAACGTATAGTTGCCCATGAGAAAACAAAGGAGAAGGTAAATAAATTCCCACATTCTTGATTTACTGTCTTTGAGATTTATTTATCGAAATCGCAAACGCTGGCCGAACTGGAAATTGTCTATGTCCATGACCTTTCAATTTTTGCAGCAACTTCTACTACAAATTCGTGGAACAGTCGACCCAGCCGATTAATGGAATCGCTGTTTCAACGAACCATCATTCGATAAGAATAAAATGCCATTTGGCTAACTCTTTTCGTTGAATTATTATAAAATATATTTAAATCCCAATCATATTCTCCAGACGGAAATAATAATACAAAATGTACTGGATTAAAAGACGGATTCATATCTGTAAATTTTTAATTGCCCATCTCGCTTTGACAGCACTATATCTCGAGGAAACGTTTGATTGCCAACCATAATAACTGCTATTTCCGATGTATCTGGTCTACTATATCGTCGTCGATCTAAATTTCCATCAGCACAAATTTTTAGACATAAGTTTTGTGAAGGTGAACCTTTCATTGCCTGTTTTCATATGCCTGTTTGAAATTTTCTACAAATGGATTAAGCTCATGTAGGATGATTTAAAGCATGGCTAAATGTGTTTTATTGAGGTAACGTGCAATTTCATGTTTATTATTTAATTTGTTTTCATAGTGTTGTGAATGTACAGCTGAGCAGCTTTAGGAACAATATTGTTTTCAGGTAGTACGGATCCCATTAAGTGATATAGAGAACCTTGAATTTTGAAAGAATTTGCCCCGTGTCTTGTTTGCAAAGTTCTTCATTGATTTTTGCTCCAACTGAAGCAAAAGTTAACGCACTATTGTAGCCTCGAATATTTCGTTTATAGTCCTTGCATAAATAATCATTCCCCGATAATAAATCTTCAAGAGGTTGTGGAATTGGATTGAGACGTAAAATAGTAAATTTACGCCTAGCACAACACATCGAAAAGGTAGGATTTTCAAAAGTGCCACCAGTTTTCTCGTATTTGAAAAATTTAGCCTGACAAAATATGCCGACCTACATATGTATGTATATTAGAAAACTGTTTATTAAGGGCACTTTCTTCGGCGAACCTTTCCCTTCTTAGGGAATTTTGTAATCGCGATTCTTCGCAATTTATTACGGAAGGCCGTTTACCAGCCCATTTTATATTGTCATCTTAAGTTAGTTAATACAGGAAAACCTCGATTTACGTCATTCTTCGGTTTTTGAGACGACTTAAATCGGAAAACGTAAATCGAATCCCGATAGGAGCGGAATGCAGCAGGGATTTTCTATCTGATTGGACGATTGATAATGTCAATTAACAGAATTTTGACCATCTGTTGATAGTGCAGAATTTATAGGCTGACCCACCTTTCATGCTAATACTATACTATAGGCTTACATAGAACAATGCAATGTGCAGATGCTCTACGAAAAACAAACCTGTAGCCTGTCGTCCTCAATTTGGTAATTTAATGCGTAAAGTAGGACGTTTAAAGTGAACTGCGAAAGATTTGGGGGTGTCTTGAGTCCCAGAAAATGATTGCAAGCTAAAAACAAACAAATAAAATTCAGTCAGAATTTTCAGGACCAAACGTAGTATTTTAAACATATTTGAGAATACATTTTATGGCAACGTAAATCGAAAAACATCGGTGTTTTCCCTGTACATAACACTTGATATATTATCTTTGCAAGTTTGCAATTTTAATAAAGGAAACATGTGACCCCAACTTTAATCTTCTGCTTACCATGACTAAGCTGAGACTAAACTTACTCCGATTAATATTTCCTTAACCTTCATTTGGTTCAACAAACATAAGACTTGAATTTATTATAATTTAGAATAATTTAAAAAAACCATCAAATTTTAAACTCAAAAATTACCATTTTTAACTGGAAGACCTGATGCCACCATATATGAATCACCAATTGTTTCAACTTTATAAACATCGTAACATTCCAGTCGTTCGTCAAACATTTTATAAATTGAATTCAAAAAGGTTACAACCTAAAATAAAATAAGAACAATTAGTTTAATCAAAAAAATTGATAAATGTCATTCATACTTCTAACGGTGAACATTCCGCTGCAATTTCCGTAAATCCAACAATATCACTAAAATATATCGTCACAGATGCATAATATTCTGCCGGCACCTTAAAAACCGAATACTAATTTTTATTAGAAAACAAAATGTATTTCGAAATCTCGCATACGGTAGCGCCAAAATAACGTTACCTGTTTTGTTTGCTTCAATTGCATGGCAACGCTTGGCGGCAACATTTGAAATAGTAGTGTATCACTTTTACGCTTTTCGCGTTTCAATTCTTTGGCTTTAAGGGCTAAATTCATGGCGTACACCTGAATTGTAGCCACAGCATTCCGAACTAATATTATAATTATGGGTGAGACGACGAGTACTAAGATAAGTAGGGCGATACCAATTGCTTCTCGATTGCTTGCCTCCTCTAAATTAGTGTTCACGTAGTCTCTGTAAAAAAAAAAAAAAAAAATATTGTACCGTTAACTGGATTAGTAATTTACAGATAATTTCGCTTTTAGTTATTTTGTCACTTTTGTGGCTTATTCAAATAATTGTGTAAAATAAAATACGAAGATATATTGAGTGAAATCATCAACGTGTAAGGTAAATAGAAAATTGAAATTCGTTTATTTTCATGCATTTTAATCTACAGACAGATTTTAGTTGTTAGCCCCTAAGATATCTCTGAAAGAAATGTCAAGCCTATTAGGTTAAGACTGGCCCATAGTCATACCACAAATTATTATTTTCTACTTACTCATTGAAACCATTTTGAGTTGTTGACAAAGGGCTGCATACTATTTACGCCATCCTAATTAGGTCCGTCAGGTCATTAAAAAGGGTTACGCCCTGAAACTTTAGCCTATTTTGGGCCAGACGAGGACAAGTGCAAAGAAGATGACTGTTTTTGTTCGTCTTTACAACTGAGACCGTAGTTATGTAAGAAGAATCCAAGTTTACTCGCATGCCTGCGTATGAGACAGTGCCCTGTAATCACTCTGACAACCATCCAGACCAGACACCGCTGAAGTGAGATCAGTTCCTCACCGTGAAAAATATACCACCGCGTTTCAGAAATACTGGAGGGAATCACAGTCAGAAACTTTAAGTCAAAAGAGAGTGACTTAATAGTATAGTCGGTAGTCTTAGGAACGTTTACACAGAATAGAAGAGTACCCTGCATTGCTACAGGTCCACATTGATATCGATTTCAGTCATATGGCAGTAAAAGCTGCCAACAAATGTAGTTAAATGCAGCAGAGTCTCCTGGGTGAATATGCAGTGCACCGTTAATCCTCAGGGAGACGGTTCTCTGTCCCAAATGCTTCGCTTTATCTATAAAGGTTAAGCTGGTACTATTTAAGGTGGGAGGATCGATTTGAAGAAGTTTGTATTTTCTAGTGAAGAGAACCAAATCAGTTTTGGGTGGATTTGCATTCAGCCCGCAACCATTGATCGATGTGGAAGGGACAGGAACAGGATATTTTGCTTGAGTTCACTAAGGATACTGGGATATTTAGCACAGGTGGCAATGCAACATCATCTGCATAGGCAACCATCTTCTACTGCACTCTAGTTTTAGCAATAGGTCATTATTGACAAAATTTGAGAGGGCTTCTTGTGTTTAATTATTTCAGTCCCTGAGTGATCCATCCATCCACTCCTACATTCAAAAGGGCTCGAGTCACTATAGGATACTAGATGGCCCTCCGACCATTGAAGACAATTTGTAATGGAAGAGCCAATAGATAGTACTTTGCGTAGCCTTAACATTTATGAAGACTCCTAGATTTTACCGCTGAATAAATTCCTAGATCTGTTCTTGGCGCTCCTTAATCCACATTTCCATGTTTTGAGTATTTCCTTAAAGGAGTCCTAACCCATAGCAGCTCTTGTTTTTCGTTCTTTTTAAAGAGCCTCCTGCATTTTTGACGGGTTTACTGAAACTCCTTGGTCCACCAAGGTGGTGAATGATGATGATGATATTGTGGCGACCTCATTACAACTACCCAAAAAAGGGTACTAACCATTTTTTGGTTGTTTGGGAGAATTATATTCCACCATAGTAACTCAAGGAAAAAAATAAAAAAAGACAGTCAGATTTTATATAGCTCGCTAGAAGTAAAGGCGTGTACCAAAAAGATTCAATCAAATAAATAAATAAGTTTTTACCATTAGATATCGGTGAATTCGCATAACCTCCACACTGGTGACCCCAACGTTTGAAAATTAAACGCAATTATTTTGGTAAAAAACGCGAGACAATTACGCAAAATTTACGCGACATTTTTACCGCAAGTCGGAGGACGCATACATTACCGTACGGTACAATTCGAAGAGAACACAAATTGTTATTACAAGGCGTACATCATCGAGAAGCAGTTAATTACAAATAAACCAGCAGATTATCGTGTATTACATCGCCGACACGTGTAAAATGTCTACGACTAGCGAATCTACATCCAGCACCGACACAATAGTTACTTCAGCCGCAGCAATGTCAAACAGAGTGAAAATGCAGTTGTACAAGAAATAGTGTCAACTTCAACGACAACGGAGTTAAATACTGTTGTTCAAACACAACAACCAGACACATTTAACGTAGCAGAAACACAGGAAGCGGAAGTACGTCACAACCCACCACGCTACAGTTCAATTTACGGCGGTAGAAACCAATCCGGGGATGTTGCAACAGGCATTTCTGTTCGACCGTTAACATTAGAAGAATTGCAAACTCAAAACACGCAATTAGGGCAACAGGTTGCGCACTTAACAGGGTTAATGCAACGACCCATTACGACCTCCTTGTCAACGTAAAGAATAACGTTCTCATTGGTAAGCTTACGTCACTCAAGTCGACGGGATGCCGGTTAACAAGTGCTTCACTACAGCACAAAACGTTCAGTATAAACGATCCAATCGTCGATCTGCTCGAAGAATTTAAGGATGTTTCCCAACCAACGTCATCACTATGCCCGATCGATGGTGTGACACACCACATCGTCACCAAGGGTAACGCAGTCTTCGCTAAGGCACGTCGTCTATCACCAGACAAGTTCCAAGCTGCAAAAAACGAGTTCGAGTTCCTGTTAAAGCACAGCATATGCAGACCCTCAAAAAGCCATTACGCAAGCCTACCTCACATGGTGAAGAAAGCAGATGGTTCCTGGCAACCTTGCGGCGATTTTAGAGCGCTGAATGCAATAACAGTTCCGGATAAATATCCCTTGCCGTATATACACGACTGTGCTAACGCAGTGCGAAATAAAAAAATATTTTCAAAAATTGATTTGCACAAGGCATTCCATCAAATACCTATAGAGCCGGCAGACATACACAAAACAGCCATAATAACACCATTTGGGCTGTTTGAGTTCGTATACATGACCTTCGGCTTGTGCAACGTCGCCCAGACATTCCAGCGGTATGTTGATCATACTACAAGAGATCTACAATACGTGTTTGGTTACATCGACGATTTTCTCATCGCTTCAGAAAACGAGCAACAACATCGTGAACATCTTCGAACGTTTTTCCAATGACTTCGGGATTTCGGACTTCGAATAAACATCGCGAAATGCGAATTTTTCAAAGATGAGATAGAGTTTTTGGGTCATGTGGTCACACCCAAAGGTCTGAAACCACTACCAAGCAAAGTCGAAATCGTAAAAGAGTTTCCAAAACCAACGATCGCCAAGCAGCTAAAAAGTTTTCTAGCAATGGTAAACTTTTACAGAAAGTTTATCCCTCATGCTGTCAAGCACCAGATTATCTTACAAAATCTGATCAAGGGCAACGTGAAGAACGACCAGAGTAAACTTGAATGGACAGCGGGAGCGGAAGAAGCATTTGTCAAATGTAAAGAAGATTTAGCAAAAGCAACCTGCTCGCATATCCCATGCCTAACGCTCAATTGTCACTAAACGTTGATGCCTCCGACTATGCGATCGGCGCGGTGCTACATCAGACCTACGATGGGCAAGCTCAACCATTGGGATATTATTCAAAGAAATTGACCGACACCGAACAGCGTTATGCCGTCTATGACCGGGAATTACTGGCCATATATCAGGGCGTTCGCCACTTCAAATATATGCTCGAAGGTCGCAATGCCATCATATACACTGACCACAAGATGCAGAAATCGGACAAGGCCACTCCGCGTAGAATTTGCCATCTGGACTACAGCCAGTTCACCACGGACATACGGCACATAAGAGGAAGAGATAATCACACAGCAGACTTGTTATCGAGGATTGAAACAATCGCACAGGAATGGAGTTACGACGATATTTCGATTGATCAAACTACCGATTCAGAGATACAGACATTGCTTAGCTGCAATACGACGTCTTTCCAGTTAAAGTCAATGCATTTTCCGGGTGTCTCGGGACCACTTATCTGCGATTCCCGAGGTGATTCCATCCGCCCGTTTGTCACACAGAAATACAGAAGTGCAGTGATGAGTCATTTCCATTCCATTGCGCACCCAGGCGTGCGAGCAACGACGAAATTAATAGCTGAGAGATTTGTCTGGCCAGGACTTCGGAAGAATAGTGCAACATTTGTCAAACATTGTCAGGCGTGTCAACAAGCAAAGGTGAGCGTTCATACGAAATCTCCGTTTTCGACAACAACACCGCCGATTCAACGTTTCGAGCATATCAATATCGATATTGTTGGACCATTGCCCCCATCGCAGGGATATCGATACCTATTGACAATAATCGACAGATTTTTTCGGTGGCCCGAAGCCATCCCGATGGAAGACATCACCGCTGAGCGCGTCGCCAGTACGCTGATTTCCGGATGGATTGCTCGCTTTGGGACGCCTCTACGCATAACATCAGACCAAGGACGCCAGTTCGAGTCGCAAATCTTTACAGAATTGAACCGACTCTGCGGCACGAAGCATTTGCGGTCTACACCAAGACATCCTCAATCAAACGGGATCATAGAGCGATTTCATCGGACGATAAAAACAGCTATAACATGCCGGCGAAAACATGATACTATTAGTAAAATAAGAATAATTCGATCGAATGGCAATGGAAATGCTAGTAGCCGGTAGTTGAGTCATGGTCGAATCAAAGTTCAGAAGTGAGCAATTTTGGTTTTGGCCGAATCCGGATCAGATCATGTTTCATGAAACAACAAACACTAAAAACAACTAATCGAATCAAAATTTGTTAATTTTTGGTTGTCGTTGCTTTCAATGTAAACTTTGGTCTGCTCTGGATCACTTTGCGTCAAGCGGCTATTGACAATTTAATATCGTGGCTTTAAGCCACCAGATGAGCATATTTTAAGAGAATCGCATTAGAAAACTTGACTTCTCTTCCTGGAAAATCATTTTGATGAAAATATGCGAAATTTAGGATAACATGGAAAGAGTAAAGACAGCCAGATTAAACTTAAAATCAAAGAATAAACGATATTCGAGTGAAGATAAGCTGTCAGCAATGAAAGACTGGCCACGAACAAATAATTTGCATAAACTAAGAAATTTTAAGCGGGAAGATGCGTTCAAGGCCCAGATAAAAGTAGTTATGTACAACGGAAATAGAGAATAATTGCAAATTATACAGCTAAAACCTGAGCGGGCTAGTCTTCAGGTTAAAGATTGCTGCATAAGAAATATTTTGAGAAGTGTGTCTTGGAGAGATAAATGCTGAAGGAGTATAGTGGGAAACAAGCGAGGGTCATCTAAAAATTGAGAAATGCCAGCTAAATTAAGACAACCATTTTACTGGTTTGAGTGGAGGCAGGCAGTAGAATATAATTGTATCAAAAGTGCAACCAACTTGCTACGCTAAGAACTCCGCACATGGTACAAAACAACATTATAACATCCAAATATGTGCCACCGCTAATGGACTGTATTTAAATGTGACCATAGGGTCATACCTAATTTTGGAACGGGAAACATGATTTTTTTAACTCAATAAACTTTATAAAAGTTCCATTAGATAAATATTGAAACATTTGTAGATTTTAAATTTTCATGTGTTTTTAGCTTGTCTAACACTCTTTGTTAAATATACAGTTGATTTTGAAGCTTTCACAGCTTAAAATATCTTGCTAAAAATGTTTAAAGCTGGAAAAACTACACAATCAACTGTTGTCAACTTTTTAACATTCTGCTTCTTTATTAACAATTAAAAGACACAATACTCAGAGCAAACAAAATATAGCTTTGCGTCAATTTTCTGCGCTTTCCGTTTATTTGACGGCGAGCTGTAATTTAAATAACAATAGTTAGTTAATAATTATCAACGACCATGTAATTGCTTCGAAGATATCTAGATGATAAAGGAAAATATTTAATGTTTCTGATTTAGTTTGAGTACCTAAGTTTCTAATTTAGCGTTTTTTGTTTAAACAGTTTAAAAAAGCTCCGTTTAAACATCGCATAGAATTGGGGATTATGGAAATAAAGTTAAATAGTTTATTTTATACTAATCTGGTTTTCTAAGTTTGATAAGCTTATAATTTTTGGAACACGGAGTTGAAGCTTATAATTATGGTAGGACCTGGTGTTTCTACCAAAATTTTATCGATATAAGTTTTCATAATTCCTCGTGTAATTGCAGCAAGCTTTTTCTATATTACTGCATTTAATTGGAAAATAAGTTACCTTAATTCAGCTTTTGAAAACACTTAACTTAGCAATTCCTTTCATGAGAAGCTTTTATTAAAACACAAATATAAATACAGCTTTCAATTTTTTTTTTAATATAACAGTGATAAGGCGAAAGTCGAACTTAATTTATAATTCACACATCATTTTTTGTTTTTTTTTATTTAAGCTACAGCGAAAATTAACTGGTCAACTGAACGAAATAATAAAGTTTGTGTTGTATAAAACTAAGATCAGTAAAATTGCATACGATGAACTAGCGTCTCTTTTAGATTTTGTTTTGTGAAGAAGCGGTTAAATAAATAAATGTAAAATAAAATCTTTGGTTTGAATTTCAAGTTCTTTAATTAAAAGCGCCAATGGTTTTTGTCAAAAATTCATCAATTTTAAAGCGTAATTATGAATGAAATACAGCGATTTTTAAAAGATGTATGAACCCCTTGCAAATACCATATATTTAACTTTGTTATAAGAGAAAAATTTGATAGATACGTTAGATAGTACCGCCAAAATCGATTTGTACGATACGCACTTTTAAGTGAATTCAGTAAAGTATAGCTTTAATGAAAAAGCAAAAGAAGTGGTTAGGCCAATATTGGTTTCACATCAAATTGTTTACCACATTAAATCTTAGTTAAAATGATCTTTTCTTCCTTCACAAGGCATAAGGTTATGTTCATTATATTTAGAGATCATAAAACTCAAGATAAAACAATTAAGCAAATTGAAGATCTTATTTGTAAAATTAATTATTACAGTTCTTGCAACAAATCGCATGGAACATTGAAACAACTCGCGTAGATACATATATGTAACCGCTTTTTTCTACATCCTTCCAAGTCTTGCAAGGAAGTTTCGCATATTTAAAGTGTTTTAGTACATAATATAACAATCCATAATTACAGGCACTTTTAAAACATCATAATTAAAAAAAAACGTAATTTAAACAAAATATAGAAAAAGATAAGTGGGTGGGTACCTTGCATAGATGACAACTAAAGTTTTCGTTAGGCATATCACGAACAAGCAAAGTTTTTTTTCTTCTTTTTTTTGAAATTACGGATTTTATTTATTATCACCTCACTCATCACTATACACTAAGTTGTTTCACATATTTTAATACCTTTTTTTAAGTATTAAGAAACTTGTACACTATCACACTATCACGAAAAACTTATCACTTTAATTGAAACACAAAATAATTTACACCATTTTTCAATATACTGAAGAGACGAGATGATGACTTACTACTAAATACACTGATCGATAAATGGCATAACAGTACGCCAAAACATTATTTGCTCTTTCGATGTGACTCTCTCGCTTCAACTTGTACTGATCATGATTATACAAACAAACAAAATCAAGTAAACCTCATGTTAACTGTAATAAGAATAAACCAATAATTTGGCTATTTACAGTAATATTTGAGTACAGACGTTTATCAAATTTTTAATGATTCTGTAACAGGGTGAGCTACATATGCATAATCTATATCTAGACTAATCAAAAATTTAAATAAAGGTTAAGCACTAGTTATGATTAATTTGGTGTTCAAGTTCATGATTCAAAATGAGAGAGTCACAATAAAATACAGAGACTGCGTTGAATTTAAAATTTCGGAAAAATCCGAAAATTTGATAGACTTTTAAATAACACGTTTAATAAACGGGAAAATAAATAAAATATAAAATAGCTTCCATAAGCCTTAATGTAACTTTAAGCGTTTACTAAAATTATGAAAAAATAATTAAAACCCTAAATTGTACATATGTATAGTACGGCACAGGCTTTACCCTCCAAGTATACCAAAACAAAATTGTCAAGAGGATGGAAATTCGGAGAATACGGTTGCCAGATTACGTTATTAACATTCCAGCCGAAAGTAAGCAAGATACATTGATTGCAATTAAAACTTTTGTAAATAGTCTCACGTGGAAAAGTTGGTTCCAACTCGTGAACAATATTAGAAAATCAGAAGAATCCAAAATATTGTAATAAAATCAGCCTCTAGAGCACTGATCGCAAATACGTGGCACGCGTGCCAAACTTGGTACGTTTAAGAATTTATCCGGCACGCCAAAAAAAATTTGAGTTAATCGGCCTTCTTTGCAGTTATTCTTACAAAAAAATGGACAAGACGTTTTGAAAGTTTTGATAAAGTACAAATATCGAAATGGTGGGAAATGGGAAAGAATGAAATCAATTTGGACATAATATAACCTTTACGAATACCAAATTTTTTTCGAGAAGTACGGAAGGCTTGAAAGAAAACTGCTAGTTACTAGGTGATTAAATATACAGTTTGACCAAAAAATCGAGGAATTTTTGATCTTCATGGGCTACACGTCCTGGGGGTCAATTCTTGTTAAGTAAAAAGTATTATGAAAAGTATTTTCAGTGAGAAATACATATTTCCGATTCATGTTCCTTGAGATGGAAAAAATGACGTCAAATTCTTTTCATATGAATAAAACTTTCTCACGGACCATTTTGGCAGTGAGGACATCATAAAAATGGAAATAAAATTTTATAAAAATCAATTTGTAATTTTAACATTAAACGTGCATTGAAACTTTAATATGATTCACTTTAAAATTAATTTATAAGTAAATTTATTAAAAACTATTCCGTTTATTTAAGAAAAGTCTCCAAATAATTAATTTACTTAAGTTCAGTCACTTTTATAATTTATTTTATATTTTGACAGGCAATGACGAAAACAATCGCTTTTAATCTACTTTATCTTCTAGCGGAAATAGATGAAACTTGATAAAATCTTGCTTACTAAGAAAACAACTTATTCAGCATTTTTTCCACGGTTCATTTTTTTAACAGAATCGAATCTTTTTCAACGAAACAAGTTTTTGTTGTATTATTGTAAACTTGTCCCTGACGTATCATGACATTTGTAGCCATATTGGATGCTTGGTTTATTGTTGGCTGTCGGAAAGGTTTTCAGAACAGGAACCATCACAAATTTTAAGAGTTTAGCGATATTTCATTCATTGGCTTAAATAGTTTTAATTTTGGGATTATTTCGTACAACAAATTAAGAAGCACGTTGCGTTTGGATTAGTTACAAGGAACCGATAGCCAAAGAGTAGAGTTGTCACTAAGGTGACCAATGGTTAGAAAACAGATGTGTAGTGACATTTCTTCTAGGAACATTTTA
Source organism: Tipula helvola (assembly GCA_963556165.1). NCBI lineage: Eukaryota > Metazoa > Arthropoda > Insecta > Diptera > Tipulidae > Tipula > Tipula helvola. The sequence goes on along the minus strand of OY744483.1, from coordinate 260,205,648 downwards.
AAACCCGCCACCTCGATTCATCATTTAAGTATGCCGCAACTAATTCATTTATTCATTCATTTATCATCAAATATGTTGGTTATGTTAGATACCAAACAATGGGATTGTTGCATAATCGCAGAAGTTCCGTTTGGAGCAGGGATTAAATTTCTTAAATAAAATATAGCCAGCATTCAACAAATATTCCGGGACACTGCTCATCATATTTTGGTGCATACATTTAAGCCCATTTAAATTTAAATCCAAGAATAGATTTGCCACAAAGAAATTTGTTTTCTATAGTTCCAGCACCAAATGGAACACGCACGTTTGTTAATAAATTTTAGTGAAATTTCATATTTAGGTAATAAAGTCGATTCAGTTAGTAGTTCCTAATATAAAATTGAATTACTCATGCTCTGAAGAATTCCTTATGTCATATCATTTGGGGTCGGATTTTTTAAATAATGATATTATGAACAATCCATTTTTGTGGATGGATTTTAATAAAAATTTACTTTGCAATTTTTTATGTAGTTCATACTAGAAAAATAATGAATTCTGGCTCTGAAGAATTCTTCCGGCCATATCATCTGGGGTCGGATTTCTTATTTAAATCATGGCTGAAATTTAAGAAATGTTGCGGAACACGGAGCAGCAAGAACACTCTAATGATGTCAAATGAAAAATTATATACGCCAAATGTATTTTTACATACTGGCAAATTAAGACGTTCTTCTCAGTATCCAGCATCAAATGTAACAAGCATATTTGTTGACGGATTTTAGTGATATTTTACTAGTTGTAAAAAGATAGTATTATAAATAGTTCCTAATATAAAACCCATTAGTTCATGGCCTAAAGATTTTTTTGGCCTAAATGTTGAGCTGGGATCACATTTTTTATATTGAAACATGGCGCAACATGGTCGATATCATTAATCAAAAACCATCCAATCAATTTTTTCCTCCTCCAGCTCCAAATGGAGCACACACATTTGAGAAATGCGATTAGCAGAAAGGATTATTCACGCGAAGAGATTTTTAACTGGAAGTTCGAATGAAGACCTAAATTTCAGAATTTCTTCTATTGCAACCTACTTAGCCATTTATTTTACGATGCCAATTATCGTAATTAACTAATAGATTTTCCTTCGACAAATCTTTGTGAGTTTCAATTTTTACAGATGAATATTATAAAAATAATTAAGTTCCGAATGGCCAAAGACAATTATCTGGGGTTCAGATATTGGACCCGACTCCGAGATAATAACATTTATCTTAAGTTATTTTATTCGCTCTCTTCCTATAAAAATTTGCGTTGAAAAATAAAAATAGAAATCTGGCGTATTAGTATGGCCCGATTCTGACTATCTTTTATGTTACACATAAAAAAGATTTTTTACGGAATTAGCTTGGCACGCAAAAAATCAATTGTTTAAAGAAATAATTTTAGTGGCACGCCAATAACCAACTATTTGCGAACACTGCTCTAGAGTGTATATCAAAAGATGAATTGTTTTTATGTGATATGTCAATAGCTATCGCAAGCAAAAAATGCAATTAAAGTTTTCCGTGGGAAATCTCGGAAAATGCGATTTTCCAAAAATTATTAGAACATTTGTATAAAATCAGCCCCTAGATTGTTATGTCTGGAGGTAGATTGCACTGATGCGACTTATAATAGCTATCGCATTAAACTCTGTAAATGTCATACAGCACTTTTCAAAGATCGAATAATTTTTTATAGGACAATGGCAACAAAGCATATGCTATCGAGAAAAGAGAATGACAAATTAGTAGATAATGAATTAATAGTTTACGGAGCACATTGCTTGACGCGTCGATGATTTTGCCCTTTCAATCATTTAGCGTATTTAGCATGTAAGTGACCTCGCCGCCACTGGAGCTTGATAATATCACGAATGCATTTCTCGTGTGTACTCACTACCTACCAAGAACATTAAGAAAATACGACCTACCGGGAACGGAATAGACGATGCAATGGAGGAAATTTACATGCATGTATTTAAAAGCATGATGTGATTAGCCGCAAAAGGATGCCGTCTTTCCTCTGTTTCAAATGTGAGTTTAAATGTTCCAGCATCTCATATGGAGCCGTGGAAATTTCTTTGACGATAAGAAACTCCATGTTGCGCCATTGCCATCGCAATTGTTTCAAAACTTGATGAGATTTGGCAGTTTGAGCAGCTTTCTATCGCGTTGACAGCAATTTGAACATTGAGCAAAGACTGCGGACAGAAATAAGTTAAGCTGTGACACCAACCTTTACCGAATCCTTTTCTCCATTATTACAGCGACGAACCTGCTTCTTGGTCGAGTTAAGCATGAACGTCTCGTCAATTCCTTTGCGTGATGTGGTTCAAGAGATTTCTCTGATAGAAACAACTGTGTGGGTTCAACATTCATCTTCGCCAGTGAGGTTTGGAAGTCGAACAAGAACGACGTCCATCGTTGTCTCCTTGATCGTTGTCATCGTCGATAACTGAATCGGCCAGCTGGATGAAATTATTAATCGCGTTTTCCAGCTGTTGGTCTAGTGTTCGTTGAATTTCCATAAGCGTGCTTGATTCATAGTCTGCCTGTAGTTTGTTCTCATCGCGGAACGCGGAAGTGTTGACGAAAGCGACATTCGACTGACCCATTCTTGTAACACGTTGCGATGCGATGACGTCATTGAACACCTTGCAGCAGAACTTGCATTTTCGGATCGTCAAACAGCTGGAATTATAATGATCGACCAATGCGCGAATGAGGTCTTCCCAGTGAAGACCATTGCAAATTTAAGAGAATTTAAAAAGGAAGACAAGGGAAATATTATCACCGAAATGGCAACCCATTTAGGAGGAAAAATTTGTGGTGCATTTCTGTTTTTCTTAGAATTATTTATCATCAATAAATCGAACAACGGACAGTCTTGGATTTACATTTTTGTGACTTCTTGTAAACTAATGACTAACTGAAAATCACATGACATAATAAAAAATTGCAAGACTACATTCATTACCTGATTTCGTGGCGCAATTGTTGCTGTAATTCCCTGAGTTCATCCACATAATTCGCCATTGAATCATAATAATTAATTGCGTCCTCCTCACTTGAAAGTCTCTTTTGATTTAGAAGTATTATACTGCTCCTATGCAATCAAAATATTTACCATTTCAAATTTTTGTTTACTAAATATTTAAAGGCAATAGCTTACCAATTTTTAATACTTCCATAATTCGCCATCCTCTTCGTTAAATGTTTATATAATTCCTTTAAAGATGGCACATAATTCAATGAAGCATTCAGCAGATCTTTCCCCAGCACGTCATATTGTACATAATTTATATAGGATCCGGTCCCCAGTGATCCACGACCAAAATAATTAATGCCATATACCGATGATATACCAAAACTCTCAATACTTTTCAATAAATTTTTAAAACTTATCAAATATCGCCACACCCCACTTTTGTCCGTCTCTTTAATTTGATTGGTCAGATGCTCCAGCATAGCAGCGTTAATCGCTCGATACCAATGCATCACCACCGATATACTACTCTCTTCGGTACTTATTTCCATTCTACAAGTAAATAATAAGTAAAAAGAAGCAATAAAACATTAAATTGTTTATTTCAAATAATACAAATTTTACAATTCCGATTCAAACGTGCAATCTTAAACATATGCAAATTAATTTCACAGGTAAATAAAAAAACAGAAAGGTAACAAAACATTGAAAATCAGAAAATTTTCCATTTCTATGTTGTACGTGAATGGAAATTGTAAAAATGTAACAATAAAACATGTACTATATACATATGTATGAGCTTATAAAAATAAAAAGCGTGCACAATAAACACAAAGAATGTTATTAAACTTCTTAGAGGTGATACTGCGTTATATAAGTATAAAATATACAGTATGTTACAAATCAATTTTCTTTAGTACCTGAAATTATTTAATCGACTCTGAAATGCTGTACGATTTAACATAACTCGTTCTCCATTTTCTTGTGATGATTCGGGCACACTTACCTCGGCCCATGTTGTCATATTATTCAGCGCTTGGTCCGTGACAGCAAAACGCTGCGTTAAATTGGACCTGTAAACAATTATTTATTTTGACGTCAAAATACAATTGAATTCATAATTTTACTCACCTTAATTTGCTTCCGTTGGTGAATATATAAAATGCTACCTCAGACCGTTCCAACTGTAGCTGGGTAACTACTTTCCCCAAATCGGTTGCAATTGTTACCTAAACGTAATAATTATAAATTACAAATGTTCATTATAATATTGAAGTATTTACTGCAATTTTGATTCCGGAACATCACCGACATTAATTTAAAAATTAGATAATTTTAGCCTACCTGTGTTTCAATATCAGACACTTCCATTCTATAAATTAATATATCATTTAATATGAATGAAGTTTGCACAATCAATGCTAGGATTGGTATAAAAGGTAAAATTATCATCTTGAAATATAATAAAATAAAATGTTTCTTAAAATCTTTAGCACTCTTTGGTAAAATAGGAAAAAATATGTATAATACTCGTAATAGTTGTAATTGGCGGCCACGTTTAATTGCCGGATTTCTCGCCTCTGCACTACAACAATGTCCCTCGTATGTGCCCGACACATCTTCAGAACTAATTGAACGGACGGACAGAGAATCATTTTGATGTATTGTACCATTATTTTTGTGTAATAAGTTTGTTGTATTAATTTTTATACTATTGGGCGATCCAAATCCATCGTGACATTTCCCATTCCTCATTTTGTTTTTGAAAAAATATACCAAAAAAAAATATTTGCCGTTCACCTAGAATGAAATAAGAAAAAAATATTCTTTAAGTTTTTAATTATACTAATAAATAAATTATTGTAAAATAACACCTAAATATCTTTATGTAAATAGAAGAACTTATATCATGTTTACACAAGTAGTATGTAGTTTCCCAACCCAAAACAGAATAAAAATGAATTTGATATTTTCATGTAATATATTATCATCAAATACTATATGACACCTGGAAATTAATTATTTCGAGAAAAGTTTGAAATATTATAAGTTTATTAAGATAGTTTTAACAACAAAATAGAAAAATTTCAAAAGTATTGAACTCTTGGCCATGTCAAATTAAAAATAATAGTCTGTGTCATCGTTACAATATTCCTTACATATTTTGAATATGTCCGATAATGATACGTTATCTAAGGTATAATGATTATAACTTTGTGTACACAAAGCAAGACGTGTAATTTGAGTCAATTTAGAGTAAGACAAAATTGCATACAAATACTGTATTATAGTTGGTAGTAGTTTATTGTGGCTATAATTATCGGTTATGACCTTTCGTTTTTATGTTGTGGGTAATTTCCATGTAATGAATGCAATAAATGAACATTAAATTTTTAAGGACTGGGTACAAACCAAAGTCGTTATCGAAACAACGTTATCTGTGTTGTTACAGATATTGATCTAAAAACGCCAAGATATATACGATTGGGGTGTCAACATTATTTGTTAAAGTCGAATAAATTATTTATGCCTTTAAGTATAGCTATGCGAAAGCTGATAAAATGTCATTTATTCGTATAAAATATACGATTGTTTGGAAGACACCACCCATATTGGTATAACTGTGTTTCGAATTTATTCACTGGATAGGGAAGTATTAAACTGAGGAATCGAAAAAACATTGCGCCAAACGATTATTCCGAGATAAACATTTGTCAACCTGGATATGAAAATATAAATGACGAGAACACTGCTCGACGGTTCTTTGAACACAATGGAATTGCTGCTATAATAACTGGAGTAGACGAAGATTTAATTCATATATTCCATGTACTATTACAAGCTTTATCATCTCATTTTGGTCTAATATAGCTAATTTTCAACAGTACACTTTGGAAATGCCAGAAATTTTGTTGATAGTACTACATGTCACTAACTATTCATAAATTGTTATTTCATTGACCTAAAATTATACCTCCTTCGCTATTACCGATTGGGCAGAGTCTAAACACCCGCAATAATCGAGTAATAAGTTTTTTTTTTAAATTTCGTGAGGATTTTCCGCGCAAAAGTCCACGAGAAAAACAATGAAAGATATATTTTTAAGATTTGTATGTAGGTACATCAGACCCGTATATACTTATCTAACATCCGAAAATTAACTGCTAAATCAAAAAAATCACTGTCAAAAAAGTTATTTGTTTATTATCGCCTCCAGCTGTAACCGTTACAGACGGTAGGAACGTTTTTCCAGAAGATTTTTCGAGTCCAGATTGTCCGACTTCAGAAGATACTGGATACGTCCGAAATTGTATCGTCTGATGATGAAATTGGTTTTTATTTCGTATTAACACTTAAATAGTATATTATTCAACGAGTATATAATGATAGCTGTTATTCATGAAGATGAAGTTTACCGAGTAAATCATCTAAGTGAATAACAGCCATTAAATGCAAGTAGACTACGATACTTTGTTCATGGCCGACAAATAATATCAAATCATTTACATAAATAATCCTAAAATAATTTCCGACATTATGACGACTCAATTTAATTATAATGAAAAATGAAAGCGGCAAGAGACTATCAGATAAAATTTCAAAAATGATTTCAATTTTTTTTTTAGTTATCACATACTGCTTACTTACAACTGTGATTGACAAATTAACGACGGTAAATCATGTTCCGTTTGTTTATATGCCTTATTAATTACTTGCGATGCAACAAAAACGGACCAAGCGCATACAATACATAAGAGATTAAATCAATATTTAGTTAACCAAAAATAAATTTAAATTTAATTGATTGATTTGTATTTAATTGTTCCATATTGCAGAAATATTTATGAGAACAAATTTGCCTGTACAAATAATTTTGATAAAAACTAAATTAACTGTAATTTTTTCTAGAATTAAAATATGAAACATTTTTTTACTGGAATGAAGCTCGGGGCTTATTTGTGCATTCGATTCGAACGAATTCGCGTCTTTAAAGTATTAGATTGTTATTTGAATTGGACCAGATTTGTTCATCTCTTATTTAAATCAAATACAAATGTTATAATTCGAAAAGTTGAAAATCGAATTCAGAAATAGCCAAAAATTAATTAATTATATAATTTAAAAATGGAGCATGAACGACAAATTTTGTTAAGGGCTGTACGTATGTACCTACATTTGGTTTTATTATATTTAATAATGACGATGTTGAGCAAAATCTACCAATACTATTGTATTTTGAATATTAATGAACCAAAAAAACAACTGAATTTTACTTAATATTTTAATCCTATTTTACGCTTCCAAAATAACACATTTACATATCGATGGCTTAGTGAACATCTGCCCTAACCCACATTTTTAACATTTTTCAAAAAATGCAAAAAACAACGCGACGTGTTGCATTCTACATTTTGGTATCAAAATGTAATTTTTGAAGAAAATGTGGGTTAGGGCGGTTATTCACTAAGCCATCGATATTATAAAAAGAATTTTCTGTAGATTCCGACCAAACTTGTATAAGAGAAAGTTGTGTGGTGGCTACACCTACATTTTTTTTTTTAAATTTGACTGTTTTTATTTCTGCAATGGCTTGTCATCTTTCCCAATTTTTATGAATAAATTATTGATCCATTTATCGTAATATATTCGTGGGAGGCGCATTGGTTTGGAATTGATTATTAAAATAGACAGTGGAAGTGGCAATTACTATTTTTATTTATATATTGAATTTGTTACGTCACCTTGTATAGTGCAAGAATGATAAACCTTATCCATTCTTTATAATTGAAGCCAAATCATTGAAGAATGAATAAGCTCGACATAAATTCGTTTTCTTGCCTAGGTCAAATAAAGCCAAAAAAACTCAAAATTCGGCAAAAAATTTCGAATTAGATATCTCTACAGGAAATTAAACGAAATTAAAAGTAAAATTTTCAAATGTTGTACCGCATTTTGACACGCTGAAATAATTCCAATTTAGAATTCAGAATTATCCATTTATTATTTAAGATTTGTCCACGTCCACGTGCATATACTACATCATTTAGTTTGTAATAATGAATAGAACGTAAATAAATGTACGCCATTATCCTATTTCCCTTCTTGTTTTTGATGCAATATTTGTTCGTAATTGGTATTCGCAAGTATGTAAAAATGGGTTTAGAGTTGAACATTTCTTCGCAAGAGTAATTTACTCAGACAAAATATTGACGTTTAACACCCAAATTGTCAAAAATAAGCAAGTGTGAAAAATTTATTTATGTATTTAGCACTCTGTCAAAAATCATCTCTGTCATCATTGTTAGTACATAGTCGATATTTTATCCGAAAAAATAATTTGAAATTATGCCGAGGCGCATACATAATAACAAATAGATATATGGCTTCGTGTAGTGTGTGGAATAAAGAAGTGCAAAATACATATGGCAGATAACTCCCTCAGAGTTGACAAATGATATTTCTACTTTTTCTAGTAGATATATTATGATGAAGTGATTGGCATTTTTATGATTTGCCAAATCGAAAATACTGTAAATGTCATTACTACTAATATATTTCCTACAATGACCTGCACGCTGCACCAACACCATTAAACATTGCAATCGCTACAAAAATATGCTGGGGAAAATACCAATTTTATGGCAATAAATACTAACTTGAAATGCATATTTTCCTTTACTAAATAGGAAGCGCTTATTACTAAAATAGTGCATTTTACTATTTTTATGGAACGTTTTACTATTTTTATGGTACATTTTACTATTTTAATGGTAACAAATTGTATTCGCATCTGTTTAAATTAACTATCATGTGTTATAGTAAAATACTTTCCTATATTAGGCCACAATCATGTGGGCTCCTATAAATTGTAGAAATATCTCCGATAATTTTTTTTCCGTGTCGTTCATAGAATCGACGAAAGAAAAATCTTCGATTGAAGATCAATCTGTAGACTCTCGGATTTTTATTTATTTATCGACGTTCATAAAATCGGGCCTTAATTTTAATAAAACCTCGCTCAAAATATTTACGCTTCTTTATTTTGGAATGTCAAAATTATTATGTCAAAATTATATCAGTACTAGTAATTGCTCGTCAAACCTGACGGAAGTTTCTGAAAACTAAATATAGCCTGAAAAGTAAAATGTTTGTTTCTAGAAGAAAAGCGAAAAAGGACAATTTAATATTGATTTAAAAATTCTTTTATCAGAACGTTTCTTGTAAAAGTATGGTTCTCATTTAATGTTGCGCATTGGTTTGAGGAATTGTTGATCAGCACATGAGCAAACACAGGTTCCGGCAAAAACAACCCAACATTATCGAACGATTGTCCCTGAGCCTTGTTAATCGTCATTGCAAAAGCCAAAATGATGAAAAATTATCGTCGCTTCATTCGAAATCCTAAGTTGCTCTCGCTTGGAGATATATTTTTCAATTCGCAATGAAATGCCGTTATAAAATAAAAAATAATGCAAAACGTCCTTGGTGAGGATCGAACCCGTAAGCTTATTGGAAAAAATTGAATATCGAAAAATAATTTGCGATACCAACCTAAATGTAGATTACAGTTTTACAAGATGTATTATTACATATAATCATTGTTTTACAATACAAAATTTTATGTTTTTCAATTCGTATTGAACTGATTGATGGGAAAAAATAATAATAAAATTAATAAGTACTTTGGTGAGCATAACCCGAAACATTCTATTCGAAGTTTCTTATTAACAGGTCAACACATAATAACTCAGACTACTCAGTTATAAAGTTCAAGCATCTAAATTGGAAATATCAGAAAATACATAGTGTTACACTGCACACTGTGAATTATATAATGTAGATTCGGACGCAAATATGAACTTATTACAAAATTATTTCACTCACGTCAAAATTATTACAAAAAAAATATTATCACAGACTTCGGACACGTATTAAGAATATATTTTTTTATTTTATTTTATTTAGTTTGTACACATATTTTATTTTATTGACTGTAATAGCGAATGAAATCAAATATCTTGATTTCTCGATTAATTGCATGAATTTAATGAATGTGTGGTTGTCCATGGAATTTAAATACAAAAAATTTCATATTTAGATCAAATTAAAATTAAAATTTGACTCGATTTGATATATGCAGTTAATTTTGTCTTATTTTATTTTTGTTAATATTTGAACATATTTTTGTATTGTATTTTATGTGGGTATGGCACAGTTAGCCGAAAGTCATTTCGCAAATAATCATTTATCCTGCTAATGCAATTTTACAAAAAAATAACAATACAAAAAGACATTTAACAAAAAATCATTTAACAAAAAATCTTTTTAACAAAAAAGATGTTTAATCAAATTACAGTTCACAAATAGATTCTTGGTAAATGGAGCTTTAACAAAAAAATATTTGGTAAATATGAATTGATGCGCATAGATTAATTTTTGCGCAAAAATTAAACTAAGTGCATCAATTCATATTTACCAACTATTTTTTTGTTAAAGCTCCATTTGCCAAGAATCTATTTATGAACCGTAATTTGATTAAATAACTTTTAATTAATAATAATAACTAAATCTCCGTCTCCTTTCAATACATTAAATTATTTTAAATTTAAATTTTCTGCTATAGCAAACAATAATTCATCTTTTGCATATGTATTTATTTTTTGGAAATTCGTTTAATTCGTAAATCCTTTTGGAAAAAATGTTTTTCTTTATAATAGGTGGTCCACGAATTTGAAATTTTTCAATTTCACTCTTTACGAAAGAAATTTCTCGCTGCAACTCTTCTATCAATCTGTAAACCCCAGTATGTTCAGCATCAATCAGTTTGTGTATTCTATGGTGCCACAATTTCGAATAGTTTTGTGTACGTGAAATATGTTTTAAATCAAGTTCAAAGCAGCTCCAAAAATTTGACGGAAATAAAGCTGGACGATTGGATTTTCCGCATATATAAATTTCTTTAAACCAAGTACCAACTTTCTTCCCGTCCTCATCTAGTTTTTCAAATAACCCTTCAAAATATTCGGGAATATCATCGGGCGGCAAAAAACTCAGAGACAAAACTGCTCACATTTGCAAAGAAAACTCTTCATTTCGACCGTATTTCGATTGTAGTCCAAATTTTTGTAGTTTTGCACACAAAATCAGGAAAACAACTTTTAACGCTTGCAGCTTTCTCAAAATCTGTAATTGAAATTGATGGCTGTAGTCTTATATTTAATTCTGCTGCATAATCATACAGCATCTGGAACAATTTTTCATATTGTACATTTCTTCGCTTTTTCCTGAACATAAGGCAAACACCAGTGGGAATGCTTTTGAGTCATTACTTATGTTTGAGTGAATTATGTACAATTCTTTAAAAATTGATGGCACTACTTGAAATGAACCATTCATCATCCGGTAGAGTCCCCGACTCAATTTTTAACCACAAAGTGTTCATTCACTTGCTCTTTATATTGAATTTTATTTTATCTATATACATACAATAGTTGGATTAAGTTCACTATATTATGTGTATTTACAAAACGAACAATAATGTACTACAAGCCTGACTGTTACCAATATTATAAATTTATTTTGCGCTTATACATGAAGGTATTCGTAATTGGATACACTGTATAAATGAGTCAGAATAAACATATATGTAAATTGTAGATGAAACAAAACAAACGAATTTTCGCACCAACACTTTCAACTATAAGGTTTTAAACAAAACCTGCTACAATTCTCTCTTTAGAGGTCGCAGGTTTTGGTTTTAAATTTAAGAGGGTATCTGTGTGCGTCATCACTAAGTCAGGCTTGTAGACATTAGTGTTGGTTTTGGCATAAGAAGACATGACACATTGATGCATCGTCTGCTACCCTAGTAGAAAAAGTTCATCAAGTAACCAATATAAAAATGCATCAATTCACACAATTCAACAAAGTATAAAGATTTTTGTTCAAGTGTATAATTTTCAACTTTTCAAGTTTAGTGGAATATGTAAAAAATTTGAGTAAGTCCTTAGTCCTTACTCGATTTGAGAAGTTTAATTTAATAACTCAAAGGAAAACAGGTACAAATTGATCATATATTTTTTCTCTCTTCTACCGATTGTATTGTAAATTATTTTACGTTTTGTTCAGTTTGCTTTTAAACATAGTGTAAATCAGTCACATCTAAATAATTTTATTTGATGAATGTATGATATTTTGTATTTTACTGCGTACTTTCCCTTCCATTTTGTTTCGTTATGTACATACATACTTTGATTATATAGAAACATTTCATTTTGGAACTCTTGCGAACTAATGCCGTGTGCCTCATGCTGATTTTTTCGATAAATGGGGGAACCAGCGAGTCAGCAACAACTTTAAGTAAAAATGCGACAAAGAGAAACTACATGATACTGACCAGTGAATCTTTAAGAACTTTTCGTTCAGTTCAACTGTCACTTAACAGAGCGAAAATTAATGCACACACTGAAGGAAATGTCAGAATACATCAAAATTTGCACAGCACACTTTTCTGAAAAATAATAATTTTGCAATTCACATTATAATTTTAATACTGCATTTGTCAGTTGTTACGGATTCGGTGACTGGTATGTCAAATATTCTGAAATTATTTCGTTAAATTCTGTAAGGATTCTTACGGATTCGCTGGTTACCCCTTGATGAATCATTGACTTTTCTAAATTGTTGACTAGTTCATGCCAGTTATTCGTAGATGGCATAAAGGTCAATAAAGCAAGCTGTACCTGGTTTTTCATTATTCTAAATAGCGACTTTTGCAACGTCAACTATAAGTTATTATTCTTTGACGGAAATAATCAGGCTTACTGTTTGAAATTTCGTGTAAATACTTTTCGTTTTGTCTTGCGTGCTGGTTAATTTAAAATGTTAATTTGTGTCTTTTGGAATTTCTCAATCGTACATAAATTGTCGTACATAAAATTGTAAATTCGTACATAAAATTGTCAACAAAATATTAAATTAATTTACCGTGCGATTCTGACGTACAGTCACAGAGGTCTTAACTAAGGAATTTTCATTAGTTAAGAGATTTCTCTTACCTAAGACTATTTTGCGATTCTGTCCGTTCTTTTAGTTATGAGAATCTCTTAAAAAATCTCTTAACTAAGACATATGAAATAGGTGCGGTCATAAGCATCACAACTTTGACGTTTCTTGTAGTCATATTAAAGAGAAACAATTTAATAAATTGTGTTTGTATCTGAGTGAATAAATAATCGTACCTAGTAAATTTCAAAATAACATTTAATGTTGTACTCGAAAAATATTATATTGATGTATTGTTTGTTTTAAAAATAATCATAACTTAAAATTAGATCAACAAAAAATTATAAAATATTTTATTCTTATAAATTATTAATTTTTATAAAACCTTTAATTATAAACTTAAAATAATTTTTTTTTATTTTCCAGTGATTTTATTTTTTTATTATTAGAAACGGCGTGTTGTTCTACGCTTGTCCTAGAGTCCCTATATTTAGTGTACATTTTCCAGATATTCCAGATAATTAAAAAAATAAACGTATTTAAATAAAAATTACTAAAATTGTTTTTATTAATCGCCAAAAATGTAAAAAATCAAATTGACAGGTCTCCAAATATTTTCCAATATATTTGGAGAGTTTTTAAGAGATATTTTAAGAGTACTACCGACAGAATACCAATTAAGAGATTCTCTTAAAAAAAACCTCTTATCAAAATTTTTCTTAGCTGTGATTCTCTTAACAGTCTTAACGTCAGAATCGCACGGTTAATATCGCTATCGGTATAATAAAATCTTAAGATTTTCAATGACAACGAGATTGAAATTCGTCCAAAAACGGAAACAGATTTTTTCAGCATTGCTAAAGCAAACTAAAGGCTTTTATTCGGCCAAGAAAGAGGGAGGTAAAAATGGATAATATACCGTGAAAAACGTATCTAAGACCGTTAAAAATGATGCGAGATCTTTTTTCCTTGGAGCGCTTTTCCATTAGACGACACAATAACCAGAAATCGACGCCGATACACCACCGATTTATCGGTGGCGAACAATGACATATTTTTATCCGACAATAAATCGGGAACATCAGTCCTCTGTTGTGTCGGTCCGATAACTGGTTGACATTCTGACAGATATTTTTCTTTAATTATTGGATGTAGCCAGAACCAACTCATAATAAGTGCAAAATGTATAATTTATTTACATGCGACATGATAGTACAACAGTTAGCAATAGTGACTGACAGATGACAGTCGTTTTTGTTTTTTATCGCCACCGAAATCGGTTAAGACGTTCCAATGGAAAAGCGTTCACCGACATTATCTTTATTATCGAAGTACCGGCGTCGAGATAAAAGTATCGGCGACGACATTATCGATATAATATGGTAAAACGCTCTTTCGATATAAATTTATTGGCTGCTAATTAATTTGGTTTGAGCAGCTTACTCGAAGTAAATGAAACCCTTTCTGCTGTAAACGAATCATCCTATTTAAGTAACACTATTTCCAAAATGATCGAAATTTATTCTGAATTAAATAAAACCTTTTACGGAATAAATGAAACCAATTTCGAGTGGAATGAAACTTTTCACAAATTAAATTAAACCTTTTCCGAAATATATAAAACCAAATTAAATAAATTTAAAACCAATAAATGTGTTATGAAATAAAACACGTATACTGATTCTCCTATAACCCAAGCGGGGAGTGCCAGCGTGTCTAAGATGAAATTTGACTAATCTGCAGCTGAGACTGTTTCAATTCTATATTTGATCATGCCTTCTAAATTCGGTTTTCTTAATAAATTCTTTGCATGTCGTTCGATGTAATTGAGGAAGGCCATGTTCTATCGGATTTATAGCTTTTGCAGCAGTTTTCCAATTTAAGTTGAACTATTGACGATTGCGTAAATTAAACTTTCTGCAATCAGCATTAAACGAAAATTAATCTATTTATTAAAGAAATTTTAATTTATGATCTTATATTTGAATAATTTAATTTAAATTGGCAAAAGGTTATTTTAATTTATAAAAGAGTAAACGCTCTCATTGAAAAAATTAATTTAATTTAAGCTGCAAAAGCAGACAGAAGGGAATAAGCAACAATTTATGATTTTGTGCTGCTTAGATAGAGTCATTCACACGCGAAACAATTCTTACACGATATCGTAAATTATTGATCATCAAACTTAATGTATCAAATAGTGGAATATATTCGATAGTGGAAAAAATACCGCCAGCAAAATAAATGTGAAATTTTTTTCGATTGTTTGTATTTTCTTGTGGTGCGTATTTAGCAGTATTTCCTTTAGTTTGGACTTAAACAACGATCATTCATTATGCTTCAAAAGAATTGAATTTATTCCTTAAAGTTGCCGGTTGATTACTACCTAAACCATATTTTCATTTTCTTGAGTTGCCAAAAATTAAACACTTTGATTCAAAATATAGTTAAAGACCAAATAAAAATATTTAATTTAACATTATAAAGCAAAATTATCACTCGAACCAAAAATAATCTCAAAGTAGTGTTATTCACACAGCAAAATGTCAAGTCAGCTTACTTGATATGAGTCCGGTTACAATATTTTCGATAGAGCAATTGATAATAAAAATGTTGTAGCGGATTGAAGAGAGCATATCGGAATGTTAAGATTCGCTGCAAAAATCATAAGGGCTCAGGGACTCAGGGTAGTGTTATGGTTCGGATATAATACTTGTAGCAGAAATTAAATTTTTTCGTAATAAACAGTATAATCCAAGCACTCTCAATAAAAATGACAACTAAAACGAAAAATATCCTCGCAAGGAGGCTTTTCGTTAGCCGTCTAGTGGTTAATAGCGTAATGTGGCATAATTTAGTTTAGTCAGAAATTTAGTCGAAAAAATCGACATGAGGCACACAGCCTAATACTTACTATTTTGCAATACACTTCCTATCCAAAATCAATAAGAAATGCATTAGTAATTATTCAATGATTAGCTATGTTGCGTATAAACCAGCAATGAGTAAGTACATTGATGAACGGCTCTTGAATATTCATATCAACCTCATTTAATTGTTCACAGAATTATTCATTGATAAAAGAAAATTATATAAATGAGTTTAGCCCGGACTCTGAATATAGTATTCATCTAATGGATATTTCATCAAGAATTCATCAGTGAATTCATCGACTACCTTCTAGTTACTAGGGTACGCGCATGGAAGATTGTACGTAAATATTTATCTTCTCTATGTGTATTAGTGGTTTAGTATTGTAATACGATTATATTATTTTTATTTTGGTGTTGTTCATTCATTTATGCTTGCCAAAAATAAATCCAATGAATGTGAACAACGTTGTTGTATATAAATGAAAATTAAATTGCCAAATATATTGAATTTATTTGATTTAATGGAGTTTAGGTTGCAGTTTTCACATATGTACAAAATGAAATTTTACTTATATGTTACAACGATAAAAATTTAAGAATATGTATAATTTTTAATGTTTTTCATTGATTTATTATTTTACTGACTATTTTGAGTTGGAATGGTTAATTGTGCGGCGGAGATCTTTTAAATAGATGAAGGATACTAATTGGATTTATTATTATTTTAGGTAGTCTACTGTTTTATATGTAAGTCTTGAATCTAGTTTAAAATATTGTTGATTGATCTCTTTCAAATAACGAATAACCAAGTAATTTGATATTAGCTTGATAGCTAACCACGTATTTGTGCAAGAAGCGCTTGAAGAGTCTGTCTAGAGTATAACACATAACTTATATGAACCGTTTATTTTGAAAGTGGTGTAAGTCCATTTTTCAAAACAAATTATATTAATGATCAACATACCTTTCTGTCGGTAAACAATTTATACTGAAAATAAAAAAAATTAAATCCCTAAGACTTGTGTAATAAACAAGAAAATTCAAAATCCCTTATACTTTGCATTGATTGATTCTCAATTCTTTCATTTCAACAAAATATGGACTTACATCAGTTTCAAAATAAATGACTCATATCAAAGAAAAGTTACGAATTTGGTAGCCTTTTAAATATAATATCATCACAACATGCATTGAATGATTATTATTTGTACATGCATCAAAACTGGGTCATACGTATGCACAACATCAAATCGATTAGTCAAATTCGTTTTAATAGATTTACATAAAGCCATCTGCTTATTGAAATTCAGTATATGTACATTGTACAGACAACAAACCGAAAAACATGTTGAAAATAAGGTTTATATACTTCTATAGATTGGATGAAAGTTTAGAGTATCACTAATTCTAAAAGTATTCGAAACACAGGTAACACAGCGAATTATTATTATACGCAAACTGTCCGTAAAGACAAGAGAAAAGCATTTTATCATTTTCAGCGCGCGCTAAAATCAATAATATATTCATTGCTGTCTGTAAATTTACCACGGTATACCACTTGATATTTATGTCATTAGCATTTTGTACATCCTCCATTAAAAGTACATATTTACGACTTGATTATATACATACTATGATAGTGTATTACATTTATTAAATTTAATTCTCTTTGCACAATTATTATTGTTTAGAGAGAAAAAAAAATTAATGAACGTTGTAACAGCAATCAAAAGTAATTTTTCATATTTTCATTTTATGGAAATTTTTATTTTTATGATATAATAAAAAAGGATTATGCTCGTAGCTGTCTGTATTTCCGAAGAAAATTTTATGTTATGCCCAATGATGTTTTACATGCGATACAACGTATATGTTTGTACTATAATGGAAATGTTAACACTTTCAATTATTATTTATTTTCCCGATTAACGCGAATTCAAAATTTTCAACATAATAGTGAGTATTCAACTCATCGACTTCATATTTTGTCAATTTTAGTATTTCTTCAGAATTTAAAAACCCCGAGAAATGTTTTAAAATCAGTGACGGATTAAGAAAAATTCGGGCCCTAGACTAGCTTTCATTTTTGGGGCTCCTCAAAACAATAGGAAATTCGGATCGTAAGGAAGATTTTGATTACAAATGCAAAAATTTCGTTTTCCTATTAACAAACCTGAAAACTAGGTTTATATTACTTTATCCAAAACGTTTGTTTTCTACATTGTTGAATAATATGTATGTAGTCGCATGTAACATGAGATCAACTGATTTTTCGCATGGTAATTTTTCGTGAATACAAACTACAACAAAATAGTTTAGTTCAGCTATATTAAAGTTAACCCGTGTGTGTAGTATATAACCAACAAAATCTACGTTGTTCTATAACCCGCCACCCAGCCATACATAAATTTTGTTAGTAGCAAAACTCGTAAGAGTCGATATTTTTAAAGGGCCTTGCATTACAATTAGATGTAACACACATAAATATTCAAGCTTCAGTTTGCAAATCACGTTCCCAATTGAATGCGTTCTCGGCGAACCGCTTCCAATTACCATCATCCAAAGAGGAGGAATGCTGGCTTTGTTTGGAGTCTAAATCAAAGAGACGGGGGTTTATACGGAAATCAGGTAGTGCTTGTAAAAAATCAGTGTACGCTGAACACACAACCACGATTGTAAGGTGTGTAAAACGCTTTTATGAGTTTTTTGATCTGACAAAATGAAATTTTTGTAACAATACATTTAAAAAAAAAATTGGGGGGCGAATAGACAAGAAAGAAGACGCCACAACTTCTACAACGACGTCTAGCAACGGAACATGATGATGGGAAGAAATCCACACAAAAGGGAAGCTTTTTATCCCCGGCGTGTGTCTTTACAGGTTTGTTTCATATCCTATAATTTTTATTATACCTATATACATCGATTTCTTTTTCGGTTTGCAAGTAAAAGGAAAAAACAAGAGTTTGATGATGGTATGCCTCCGGGGTCGCACGTGTTCATGGGTGAAAAATCGGCTGACGTAACTAGCGACATATTTTTCAATTGGTTAACTTTACACCCAGAAAACCACACGGGAAAACTCTATTAATTTTAGATGGGCACTCCTCTCTTGTAGCAATGCCGAATTGTTAGAGTTCGCTGCAAAAAATGAAATTATTTTACTTTGCCTCCCGCCTCATACCACTCAGTTTCTACAGCCGTTGAATAGAGCTTTCTTTAAACCATTTAAATATTATTATTATTCTGCGTATAATCTATTTATAAGAAACAATCCCACCAGAAAAATTACTCTCCTCCAGTTTGGAAAGCTTCTTTCAGATGCGTGGAATGGCTCAGCTACAAGCAATAACGGAATATCGGTGTTTGCACTTTGCAGCATGTGGCATATGCCCATTCAATCCGGGTGCTATTCCTAGTTACACGTTTCTAGAGATTAATCGAGAACAGGAGATTCAAAATGTTGAAACGACCTCTCCGAGACATAATGCACAAGTAATAATTAGTCTAACAACTTTAACTATAGCTAAATACCTAGCTTTTATATTTTTCTCAGAACTACAGGTGGAAGAACATTCGTTAATTGAAGCCTCTCAATCTAACAATCTTACTCCTGGAAAGATGTTTGACATTATCTTAAATCTACCTCTAAACCTTCGAGAGTAAATCCCAGAAAACAAACGGCTCGTGCCTTGACATCTATAGAAAATGTATCGAACCAAAGTAGAACAACAAAGAAAGAGCGTACGATAAAACTGGTTCCAAAAACTTTTAACGTATCATTATATACAGGAAAACGTATCGCTACACGATGAATCTTCTGGTCCAGAGGATTTTGGAGAAAGCAACAGCGCGGGATGCGGTGGAGATTAGTGTTATCACCAAAAGGGATAACTGGGTACAGTGCATTCTTTGCCAACAATGGTCGCACGATACGTTTCAATAAATGTGGCAAAGAAAACATAAAGAAAATGTAAAGTGTCATATCTCACAGTTTTATGTTTCTGGTTATATGATTTATTTTTCAGGTACTCGATTACTTTCAATTCTTGCTGTAGAAAGGCGCTTGATGTTAATCCTGGAACCAGAGGCAGAGTGGAAGGAAAACTTAAAAATTTTAACAGAAGAATACAAAGCAAACGACTCCGTAACAAAACTCTCCAGGTTAAAGATGAGAAACACTTAAAAGGGAAATTTTCAAAGGAGCGGTTAACGGTTTTGCTAACCGTTTTGGTGATGGTCAGGTTTTCAAGCCTCTTGTTATTGGGAAGAGCAGAGACCCACGATGTTTCAAGATCCTCGACCAAACGAAATTGCCAGTAAAAAAATTGGCTAACTCCAAAGCTTGGATGACATCTAAAATACTTGAGCAATATTTGGTAGACCTTAGTTGCGAAATGTCACACCATGAAATCTTCCTGTCTAATATTAAACTTGTATTCTTTCCCCCAAATACGACTGCAGTATTCCAACTTCTGGACAACGCACAGTGGGGCCGATTGCCAAAAAGCTGGCCAAACTTAAAAAAAAAAAAAAAAATTTAGGTTTTTTTTAAAGTTAGGTTGGCTTGTTACGAATAGTCGTATATTAATTAATGATTTCAAATGGTAGTCGAAACGAATAATCAAACCCAAATCTTACTGATATTGAAATATTACATAATATGTTGTACGGGCTGACATTATAGTATCCTTATAGTGTCAGTATGGTGTATCACGAATAAAGTATTTTGTTTACCCTAATTGATTATATATGATTATTCGAATGTAATTGTAACTGGGTAACCTGTTTTTTTTGCAATACGATTGATTTATTTTGAGAAGAAAAAAAAAATAATTTAGGCAGTCGGTGCTGAAAATTAAAAGTAAAATCATTAAAGTACATAAAAATATCCGCGTGGATAAAGTTCAGTTTGTGAAGATTACAGAAATCCGACATTTTTTTTTTCGTATGATACTAATATATATATTATAATCGGTTTCTTTAAAATCTTACATTTTGTTTTTCTTTTGTTAAAAACTATAAACTAATAAATAATTAAAATTAGTAAATAAATAAATAAATTATGTTAGAAATAAATATAATTATAAGTTTAAAAGCGTGATATAAAGTTAAAGTTACGTTATCTAAAATAAAATTCTGTTAAAGTTATCATGACACTTAAATGAACGAACTAGAAAAGCATGTGATAATTTGAATTTTATGTTTAAGGCCGTGCCCGAATATCGTGTTAAATATTCACACGTACTAATTTTCGACATAAAACACACTCATCCAAATTATTACAGTCGTTCCCTATGCTACATTTTGACAGATCCATGTGAAATATTTTAGTAGTAGTAGTCCATGTGATTTGAATAATTTTTTGTGAAATAAAATAATGGAAATGTAAAGGCTGAATATGTATTTCATTTTATATTTTATAAAAGGAATTTATTACAATTCATCAACCATACGATCCCTATATTGAATCGCCGATATTTTATCAACTGCTTTGTGCTTTGCTCAGTTTATTATTAAACCTCATCTGTGCTTGAGTGATCCTTCTATTGGTTTTAAATTGCGCTATTATTCGAATCGGCTGCAGCCTACATGGGTAACCACTATCACCCAGAATTATGTAAGGTGAAGGCGGATAAAGCTTCTGTTTAAATATTGGGCTATTATACAACACGCGTGTGTCATGGGCCAAACCAGGATATCCAATAAAAACATCAAGTAATTTATAATTTGCATAACAAATTGCTTGGCACTGTATGGAATAGTCCAGTTTCCTATTTATGTACTGATCGTGAAACCCAACAGGACATAGGATACTAACAAATATGAGTCCCATCGTTTGCTACGAGTACATTTCTGAATATACTTAGGTGTACCACCTCTTCGGCTGAACTGCAGTCCAATATTTTCTAGTTCACTTGCTTTTGGGAATTTAATAACTTGGGGCATAATTTTTTCGATAGTAAAATTCAATAATTTATGAACAATTCCTATAACTGTTTGCCTAGGCATTCCCATTACTGCTCCCACCATTGTATGGCTCGTCCCTCTGGTAAGCCACAATTAAAAAGCCATGAGTTCTATCTCAGGTTGCCACCTAAGCGTTCTGTGTGGTAGAAAATCTGTGATTTCGTGACACGTATCCCCAGAAATCTTTAGGTATTTTTTCGTTTCCTCATCATTATAACATAATATTTGTCCAATAATCGGGTTGTGGGATCGCAGAGTATAATGTAGTCGCTTTAATTTACCAATAATATTAATGTAGTATTCGATTTTTGAAGCATTTTTACAATACTACAATAATTTATAGGGCCTGCTCGAATACTGTGGTAACAATTTCCCCGTTGTAGTTTTTGACGTAAAACACACCATAAAACGCACTCATTCAAATTACCACAGTCTTACACCATGGTAGAATTTGAAGGAAAGGAAAGAATTTTCGTTTGGACTTTGAATTTAAATATAAAATTGTATAATTTAGATTTTATAAAATTTAATTTAAATGAAATTCAAAAAATTCTAATTAAATACAAAGATAATAAAAATCTAAACTAAATAAATGTATTTTATTTAGTGATCCGCCCTTAAATCGAGTTTATGTACTATTTTTGTAACTGCTGCATAGACCTTTCGCATTAATGCTACAACCATTCTATGACTATAAGTAGCACCACAGGCTATCCAACAAATTAGGTCAATGCCATGTGTGGAACCATGAGTTTACTTTGCAACATTTTGGCTATTTCTCCACAAGCAAAAATATAAATTTCAAACCTTTAGAAAATTTCTGTTTAATGGCAATTAATGACTTAAGATAAGATTGGAAAGTTCTCAAGGCAGAGAATAATAAAAGATTTAATTTAGTATTAGTAAAGTGGAATACTTAATATATGAATACTTATTTATGATAAAATTCGTCCCTTTAATAACAAAATAAGATTATTGAAATTTAAATATGCATTTCAACAATCGAAAACCGTTAAATTATTCAATTCAAATTTTCACAATAAATGGCAAACGTAAATAGTATTCGAGCAGCCAAAAAATAGAAGGGGAATATTTTAACATTAAAATGTCAAAAACTACAACGAGAAAATAATTACCACAGTATTCGAGCAGACCCATAATAATTTTTGTATACCTCGGAATTTTAAAGGAAACCTAAAATAAGCCGTCTATAATTATGACGCCTTTGAACAAAAAGCCTGTAGTATGATAATAATACAAATATAATTGTTTTTCTATTATTATTTATTTCCATTTGATTTTATTTTAAAAAAATAGGCGGGGAAATTAACACGTACAAATTATTATTCAATTTGGGCAGTAAAAATAAAAAATGTCTGCGAAGGGGAAAATTTCTCAAGTAAATGTCACAAATTATTATTTATCACGGTATTATCACAGTATTCGGGCAGGGCCTAAGACTCTAAATAATAAAAACTATAATAAACTTATGAATTAAAACCAAATTATTATAACTAAATTAATTTATTCTAAATTAAATAATAATAAAATCAAATTAATAACTAATATTAACATTATAACAGTATAAAATTGAAAGTGACCTTAAAAGCATGGAATAGTGCGGTTCTCATATTTAATAAATAATAACAATTTAATAAATTTAATTAATTATGATAAATTAATATAATTTCAAGTCGTGAAATCAGTGATAGTGTGTAGGTATACTGCTTAAAAAAAAAAACTTACCAATCAAAATAAAGCAATACTACATACAAGTGGTGAAGTGCGTCCTTGCCTAACATAAAACCGCATTATGAAAATTACGGGGGCAATATAAATAACCCGGCTTATAAGAAAAGGTTATTATTGGTTCCATGTTGCGCCAATACAAATATGGACATGTGCAACAATCAACGTCACATCACTCAACATGCAACTTTAATAAAATTAATTAAGATAAGCTAAAGTTTTTATTTACAAATATTTCTTTATTATATTTTCATTTTAAATAATTACAATCACTATTATTTGTATAATATTGATTTCTTAGAATTAAGTCAGTGGTGTAGGTTTAGTGTAGGGTATAGATTAGGTTATTAGTTTTACTTAATTTCAGTTACTAAATTTAATGAATATAGTTATAGTTTCGTGTATTCACTTTATTTCTCAAAATCATGAAATACAAATGATTTCATATTAGATATTGTGTTAAATCTAATTAAAAAAAAAAATGTTACTTTTCTTAATTCTGTTAGTTACGGTGATTATCATGAAGTGAACTGTCGATTTTCGGTAAAGTGAGAATGATGTTCAGGTAGGTAAAATGAGGTAGGCTAAATGTCAGCTAGCTGGTTTAATTCTTTTGATTTTTAGTGTTCTCTATCCCATACGGTCATTACTGATCAATTCATGTTCGAGAAAACCCACCCTAAGCTCCTGAGATTCTAGCCAACGCAATCGACCGTAACTCAAACCTCTGAATCGATAAATTCTGATTACAGCCGGTAAAAAGGAAACTTTTTGCCGATTGTAACAGGCTTTAATAATACCCTAGGCGTCTTAAAACACTCATAAGAGGGTCGAAATACATTAACCTGCTCTAGAATTTTGGTTGAAAAGTACCTTTACTCAAGCTGCAGTCGTTATGTTAAATTACTTAATAAAAGACACTAGTGCAAAACCATACGTAGAAGTTTAAAAATACAACTAATTTTAATCAAATAAAATTGAGTCAACTCCTGGAGGTATGTAGAATATAATAATATGTTTTAAAATATTAGTATTTTAAACAATAAATATTAATTAAACAATAATTTTTTATGTTTTTTTAAACTTGATATTTTAAAATAAAGCAAGTTTTTAATGAAAAAGTTATATTGTTCTGTAGTGTTCGGTCATCAAATGCATAAGAGGCTGCAGTTAAAAGTATTACCTATAAAATAAAATAAAAATCAGCTGCCCCTAGCTGCCCCTCGATTTTTTATTGACATTTAAATATAAACAATTGTTGGCTTTATTCCTATTATTTTCGTCAACCTCGCCTCTTAATAAGGAAAATTTACTCACACGATGCCGAAGATGAATAAGCGAGAAAAGAACATATATATCTACGTATAAATATATCTACAGGGTGACATTTAATTCACGCACCTGAATATTTCGGCAGGGGAAACGCTAATCCAAAAATAATATTTACAAAAATTATTGGGTGCGGAAGGAGAAATCGGATGGTGACCTTGACTTTGTCCTTCAAGGTCATTTGATATCAAATCGAATTATTTAAATAGA
This sequence comes from Tipula helvola, assembly GCA_963556165.1. NCBI lineage: Eukaryota > Metazoa > Arthropoda > Insecta > Diptera > Tipulidae > Tipula > Tipula helvola. Next base: position 260,180,497 of record OY744483.1, on the reverse strand, counting down.
AATCCCTATTTTTGACCCGCATTCTGAAAGAATGGGAAATTTTACGTCCGAATATGTATTTTCCATGACCTCGCAGGGTGTCATGAGGAATATATTTACTTGAATTATTTTAAAATGGTTTTTCGTAGCGACCAATACACGTGAATTGATTACTAAATGTTTCTTTTAATTATATGTATTGTAAATATTTATTTATAATTTCACAAACAAAATTTCAATCCAATAATCAAAATTTCATAAAATATCGGTTATTTGACAAATATGGGGTGCTAATAAGGGATGAAGGGGGTGAAGTTTTGTAAATATGACGAGAAATTGGTAATCGGTGTCCCAAAAACCATTAAAATGACATGCATCTTGTCTGTAATATGAATATACGGTATTTTAAGCATAGGGGTTATCAATAAGGGGGGAAAGGGGTGAAATTTTCCAAGTCTGCCTGCAGTTTCGTGATCAGCGACCCCAAAAACCCCCCAGTAGGAAACTTCAAATCCATTACTTGATTTTACAAATTTTGGCCAGCTTTTTGGTAATCGGATACTGGTGGTTATGATGTATACGAAGCCGTACATAAAACCGGAATGAAACTAATAAAGAAAAAAATATAGCCAAGCAATTTACGTTAATATTTTATATTAAAGTAGGATGCTTCTTGTTTATTTATCAAAAGTACCTAATCTGCAGAAATATTTATTTATTTATTTTTTTTTTGTTGTGATGCAATGAATTTAAATTATTTTATTTTTATTTAAATAATGTGCATTATGTGCATTAAGAACTCTGGAACTATGTCTAATATTATAACTTAGGGTACATATTTACCCGGTCTAACATTATAAGTTAGGGTACATATTTCCGTTCGGACCCTTGAGATTCCGTGTTTGAGATTTGTATTTTAAAACGGGAAAGTGAACACAACGAACGGCGGGGAAAAAAACGGAGCGTACCCTAAACCCAAATTTAAAATTTTGCGGATACTGGAATGAATTTTCTAACGTTAATTTAAAGTGTAGTTTAACACTAAAAAAATTGTAAGAAATAAGTGGTAGAAAAAATGTTAGAAAAATTTACTAACGTTAAAAAATGTAGCTGCACAAAAAGCGTCAAATGAGAAATAAATAATCTCGCATTTCGATTTAAAATTAATTAACGCACAAAGGTTTTACAAAATTGTCGAAATTAACCAAATTGAGAATTAATCAAAACGTCATATGTTATTTCAATTAATTTAATAAATCATTAAAACGTTTTGAATACTAAAATACAAACGGCTGGAACCTCATGAGGTGATCAGAACTTCGGTCCAGTTTAATCCGTCTCCCAAATCAATCCCGGAATAGACCTCTTTAATCAATCTTCAGCTCAACCACCAAGTGAATTTACAACTCAACCTCCATCTCAATCGCAACACAATCACCAAATCAACTTTCAAATCAACCCTTAACTCAACTCCAAATCAAACCTTAAATAATCCCCAACCGAACAACACACTTAACCATACAAGCTAACTAAATCCTAACTCACTTCAACTCGCAACGCAACTTAGCTCGAAGCAAATCTCAACTCTCTACACTCGGGGCATACGTTCCCTCGTACCATCGTAATCTTAAACAATCATTCCACCACATCATTATTCCATAATATCATACGATCATGAGAATATACAATTAAACCACCATTCACCCATACCATCGTACCATAGTAAAGCAGAACCATTACACCATGATGTATATCTTACCATTAATCCACCAAACCGTCATCATTATACTACCAAAACATCATACCATGGTACCATTGTACCATCATAGCATAATATTATCATACTATTATACCAGCATACCATCATACCGTTATGTAATCATACCATCATATTTCAGAAGTTTATCCAAAAATCATTATTTAGAATTCCATGTCCATCGCAGATGTCAAATTTCACTAAAATCCGTTAAAAAATGGCCAAGTTCCGTCCTAATGGTCTATATTCCAGAACATCCTCTAAAAATCATTTTAGAACCCCATTTACAACGCATATGTCAAATTTCATCATAATCGGTTAAGAAATAACCAAATTCAAGCCTACTTGGCCATATTCCAGAACTTTATCAAAAAAATCATTTCAGAATTATGATTTTCATCATAATCGGTTGAGAAATAGGCAGGTTCCAGAACTTTATAAATCCAAAAATCCAAAGCCATATTCCAGAACTCTATCCAAGAATGTTCTATCTTAATTAGTCATATTCCAGAACTTCATCTAAAAATTATTTTAGAATCCCATTTCCAATGAACATGTCAAATGTTATCATATTCGGTTAACGTACAATATATCCAAGTTCTATCCCACTTCACCATATTCCAGAATTTCGTGTAAAAATCAATTAGAATCCCATTTCCATTGGAAATGCTGAACTTCATCAAAATCGGATAAGATATAGAATCCCAATAAAATTTTAATAAAAATAAATCACAAATCCTCAGCTAACCGACAACTCACTACAACGGACAACTTTTTGGTTCCGTCGATTTCCATTGTAGTGAGGTTCCCCTATATATGTATATATATAGCTCAAGTGCTCACTAACCCCTAATCCAACCCTAAAAAAATCCAAATCGAACCAGCTCTTCTCGAGATACCATGGGTACACACATCCAGACGGACGGACAATTTTTTTTTTTGCTTTTTCAGACTTAGAGACTTTCAAAACGTCGAGAAAATACCGAGTTAAAACAAATAACACAAATCTCAGAGATGTGCTCAATTGCTCATGTACTGACTATATTCAATGGATCGGGAACGCGCATATGCCATTCTCTTATGATGTGTCGTTAGACGCGCATATGCCATTCTCTTATGTTGTGGTGGCTGGCTTTCAATGTCATCTTCAACTAAAGTAAGTCCAAGAGACATACTGTCTTTTGTTTCACATCATCTTCAATTGACCGAAAGCACATTCAAGAATGTTCCTTACTTTGAAGTGCTTTCTGTTAAACCTTAATTGCTCTAGAGCGACGAGTTGATTCAGTTTAAATTGAGTTATTATCATAATTGTTTCTTCTGGGATTGAATGAAACGTCTAAAAATTGCAAATTAGCATCACAAATAGAATGGCGTTGGTTAGAAAAAAACAAATTTTCTTTTATGTATTGGTCATGCAAATTTACGGGACACAAAATATTAATATGGGCCCTGACGTTTGGACCGACTACATTTTTGAATACCGAAGTTCCAGCTCTGCTGAACTGCAATCTAATATAGTCGAGTTCATTTGGTTTTGGCAACTTAATTACCTGTGGCATAATGTGATCCATCAAAATCTTGCTGCTTATGTATTATTTCTGTGACGATTGATTACCCAGAAGTTATTCCTATTAAGGCTCCGGCCATTACACGTTCAATATGGATGAGTCAACCGCGATGTACATCTAAAGGGTAAAATGTAAATTCGTTCTTTGAAAAGAGTTTTAGATTGATGCCCAAAACCAACTAATTTCCCGGATTAATTTTGTTATATCAACAAACAAAAATCGATCAAAAAAATATGAAACGCCAACCAAGATTAGATTATTTTAAGCAAATCAATAATTGAACGGTGTAGTAGAGTCACCCACCTTCTAATAATTGTTCCCGTTTTAAATAAATGTAATTTTTGTTTTAATAATATCATTTAAAATTATTAAAGTTTTTCCTTTGATTTGTATTTCAACTAATTAGACACTACAAGCAATTTAATAACAAAATAGTATTTATACTAATGTTTTATTTCTTCTAAATCCTATAATATTCTATGATAGATTTTTACACGTTTCATTGATTTATCAAATTATTAAATAATTGGAAAAAAACATTTTTTCACTATGGTAATACCTGTACAATACATACTCATACCATAATTTGATGTTATCTAGATAGTACGAGACGAAAATCCAATCTATAGTGTGTGTGTGTGTGTGATGTTCTGTCAATTGTCATTAGCCTGAAATTTTATAGGACGCTCGTGCATCCAAACTGTTTGCCAATATATGATTAATGTTGTATTTTCAAATCAAAACTTTTAAAACAAAATTACATATAGACGAAGCATAATATGAAGATCCTATTATAGAGAGACGAATAAATTTTGTGTCTAGCAAATTCTATTATATTGTACTTGTTTTTATTTGTTTTCCCTATTTCTCAACTATTTGTATTGATTCAGAGTTCATACGATTGACAAATATAAATTCACATAATATGTGAATGTACATACATAAAATCGTATTGTCGATAGTATGGTCTTAGTTTTAGGTGTGTTAAATTTTAAAGGATAAATTCTGAGGAAGAAATCTCGAAAGGGATACCCAAATATTTGTATGTACTGAACAAAAAACTGTACCTTGTTCAAATTTTGGACCATTCCCAATTACCTAGGATATATTCCTCGCACACGGCGAAAATCACAGTCGAAAGCATTAGTTGGGGATACCATCATATTCCCGAACGGAAAAATCCCCAAAAAAAAAAATACCGAGAAATACAAAGTAAATTGCCCCATCGCAAGGGAAGACCCCAATAAATGTTTGATAACTAAAATATGAAAACAAAAGGAATCTACATAATTATTATTTATTTATAAGCAAACTTAACGTTTTACTGTGATTTTTGAATACATGCTCTAATACATGTAACTACCAAATATGCAACCGATCATTACGATCATTTTAATTGTGTTTAACACGTACAAGTATATTAGTATTAATTTACACGCATAATCAAATTATTCAATACTCCATGAATAGAGACGGGCCTATATAGAATTTTTACTAATGTTATTTTGAAGTTAATAATTTCCGAAAGAATTGTAAGAGAATTTAATCCAGTTTCGAACTGATGAGCTCATGATTATGAAAAATCAATCCTTCTCATCAGGCCACGGCGATTGTGGTATAATCAGTCCAGTCGCCGCGGCCTGATGAGAAGGATTGATTTTTTCATAATCATGAGCTCATCAGTTCGAAACTGGATTAAATTCTCTTACAATTCTTTCGTAAATTAATAACTTCAAAATAACATTAGTAGGAATCTACATAATTTCATGTCATCCTTGCGCGGAAAGGACCAATGCTAACCGGCTTTGAGGAGTTTTTTATTTTATTATGTGAATTAAAACGTAAATATTTTTACAAATGTTAATATTTTTGAAATTTTTCTAACGTTTTCCTGTCATCCTTGCGCAAAGGGTACATGCTAAGTGGCTTTGGGGAGTTCTCTATTTTAGTATGTGAATTATTATTACAAAATAGAAATTTTTCAAAAATGGGAGGTTTTGGGCGGCATCCAACAAAGTATAAAACGAATTAAAATAATATTTCAAAAATTTGTTATTTTTAAAAAACTTGGTTTTTTGTTTGGGATTTTTTTATTTTGGATAACGATAGCAACCCTATTAGTTGGCCTCTACTTATAATTTTCTATTATGGTTTTCCATTTTTCAACATTAGCTGTAATAAAAGAAGGGTTGGTATCGTTATCCAAAATAAAAAAATCCAGAAAAACAAAAAATCAACTTCTTTAAATATTATTTTACACGACATGAAATTATGTAGATTATACTTTAGTTTTCATATTGTAGTTAACCGAAATTTAATGGGGTCTTCCTTTTCGATAAGGTACTTCAATTTGATTTTTTTTTTTCCTTTAGGGAATAAGATGGTATCCCATTTAAAAACTATTAAAATTTAATGGTCGGGCTTATACCATTTATGGATTTTGTTTCTCTAAGATTTAATATTTATACCCTTCTGTTTAAATTAATATCAATTATTTTCAATTATTAGAATTTTTCTATGTTGAACAAAAGAAAAAGAAAAAAATCATAATCACATCACCAGCTGTCTGTATGCTGTTAACGCTGAAGGGCAACTTTCTGGACACTCTATTATTTTTTGTTTGAAGTATCAATTACAAAACAAAAAAAAAACTCGTAAGCCAAAACGAGCCTAGCTATTGGTTGGATATCCATTTTGTGTAACGAGGATCGAGAGCAGTAAGCACTAGAATTGCGTACGCATAAAACAAGGGCCTATCAAAGTGGATTATAGAAAACAAAAATTCCGGTGGAGTGCAAATAAAAGAATTTCGTATCCATTAGCATACATAGTATAGATTCATTTTAAGTACATTTCGAAAAAAAAAGTTAGTTAACTAAACAACAATATGAAGCGCATTTATAATAATAATTTTCCTATTTTGTGATCTATTTTATTATTTTATAAAAAGCGTAATTTATCAAATGAAGAAACACAGAGGGGAACACGTCGTGCTTATATATCAACTGAACCAACATTAAAAAACGAGGTTATGTTTTTTAACTCGCTTGTCAAATTTTATATACGGTCCCTAACACGATACATTTTTTATTTATTTTTTGTGGTGAGCAAATTTTTTTATTTTAACTTTTATGTCAAAATTTTAATTTTTAACTGGTTTTTAGCTACACACACGGCCTCAGAAATAATAGCTATAAAAGCGATTTTATTAAAGCAATTCACAAATAATGTATCGATCAGCATGTCGTTGAAATTTCAATCATTAATTCAGTCATACCGCCAATCCACACTGGGTCTCATTTGATACTGGTTTCTAATATCAAAATACCAGTCGCATCCACACACAGTCTCAAATGAATCCGGATTCTTCACTAAACTTATATTTATGGGTATGTCGAAACCAATGCCTACTAGATATATTCAAGACGGCATTGGTCGAAACACAATATGAAACAAAAAAATACAAGTCAAAAATGTCCTTGAAAAATTTTTTTATTTCATTTTGGTTTGTATTAGTGTGGTGAGACTATAGAAACCAAAATAAATTTGGTTGAAAAATGAATCCGCAACAAAACCGGTTTTTTCATGAGATCTAGTGTGGATTAGGTCATAGAAACGGGAATATCTTGCAATATTTAAAAGCTCACTAGATATAATTATTTTTAAATGTTGACGATAAGCGTCTTCCATTGGCATTCTGTTCATTATGTGATAAATTCCAGTCAAATTTGTAGACTTTTCTCTGCATAAATAAATAAATGAAAGCAAACTACTCAATCGCAAGTACTTGTATCTACTCACAACTACCCATGCTCATACGATGGTGTAGAAAACAGAAGTAGTTACGCATAAAAATTGCGCTACCTAGGTGGATTTTAGTTGCGAAAATTCCAATAGATGGCTTTTACAACTTTTTCGAGAGTTTCTTATTACGTTCGAGTTTTTTTATTTTTTGATGATGTAAAATGTCAAAATTAATACAAAATTATTTTGTTGTTTATATTACATTTTTAAGAAAAATGGATTTTGAATATCAATGCGGTAAATATCAATGTTTTCCTTTCATTACATGTCCATATTTTTTGTCATATTTTCAATCTAATTTTAAATATCGCCATTACTAGCCGTCTTCCAATGGGCAAAATTTGCTACTTGGAAGTACTTGCGAGTAGATACCCAATGGAATGAGAAATTGAGTAACACAAGTAAAACACAGCCTTCTGTTTAATTGCTTTTTTTGTCATTTGTAAAGTTGTTTATTATAGAAATGGCGATATTTAAAATTAGATTCAAAATATGAAAAAAAAAAAAAATGGACATGTAATAAAAGGAAAGTATTGATATTTACCGCATTGATATTTAAACACATTTTTCTTAAAAATGTATCATCAACAACAAAATAATTTTGTATTAATTTTGACATCTTATATCATCAAAAAATAAAAAAACTCGAACGTAATAAAAAACTCTCGAAAAATATCGAAAAAGGTCTAAAAGCCATCTATTGGAATTTTCGCAACTAAAATCCACTAGCGCAAATTTTATGCGTAACTACTTCTGTTTTCTACACCATCGTATGAGCATGGGTAGTTGTGAGTAGATGCAAGTACTTACGAGTAGTTTGCTTTCGCCAATGGAAGACGCTTAATATAACAAACAACTTTACAAAAGACAAAAAAAAACAACTAAACAGAATGCTGTGTTTTACTTGTGTCACTCAATTTATCATTCCTTTGGGGCCTATCCACACGAATATTTTTAACAACACCGTAACAACAGCATTCTGTATTCACACTGTTGTTATTCTTCTTTATATATGTGTAAATTTACTTCATTTACCATGTTTCCATGCACCGAGTTCAAATAGGTTTAGGTTTCGTTGAGTTGAAAACATGGCGGCGCTAACCCGTACCGTTTCCATGAACAGAGTTAGGATTTATAGATAAAGAAAAATATGTCGATAGAATAAAAAAATAAAATTGCATGTTGAACAAAAGAGAAAAAAGAAAGAGAAGTTTCAGTTCGATTGGTTAAGCCATCTGAGCTGCAGAGTGGAGACAGACGGACAGACATACAGACAGACAGACGGACAGACAGACATCATTTCGAAATCCACTTTTTCGGACTCAGGGGACCTCAAAACAGATAAATCTTCAATAATCTCAAGGTCGAAAATTTTCATGATTACTATACTTTATTTTACTTCGTAAAAGAAAGTAAAAATTTGTTAACTAATCACTAAATCCTAATGAAACCCCAACTCAACTCCAACTCAACTTCAACTCAACCTGCAAATTGACCCCTAACTTAACCTTTAAATCAATTCCAATTCAATGCACAATTCAATAATCAAACCAGCATATTATATAAAAAAATCGTAAATATTTATAAAACCAGATATTTTGGCTAAATTCGTATGGCAGCTACTCCACCCTCTTGGCGTACAGTCTCCAAAAGCTTTTCAAATCTCCGCCTTGACCATAGAAACAAACTCAGGGACTTTCAAAATGTCGAGAAAAGTGGTTTTGGACCAACCAAATTTTTCGTCATTTTTGACAGGATTTCAATACTTTGATCTTTTTAGACCGAAGTAACTTTGTTTTCACGTTTAAAAGATAATAGAAATATAGGAGCTAGCAGAAATGTAGTTTATAAAGACAGATGTGAATGTCACAAAGGATATTTTGGCCAAACAAAGCAATTTCTAAGTATACAAATTTTACAACATAAGAATGACGCCCAAGGCCCAACAATTGACAATTAGAAAATTTAACTCAGATTCAGATTCCATGAGTGCTTTATCGTCACATTTATATGAAGCAAAACATAATGTTCATAATGTGTTGTGAAACGTGAAGCAATTTAATCAACTAGACATGTTTTAGAGATGATCCAAGTAATGCATGTATCTACTTAATACTTATAGTAATTTATTCTATTCCAGTACAATTGTTGATACTGCATATTTTGAAATTTATTTTTTTTTTTTGGTCTAATTATCTCCATTTTTACCATTATACTTCATTGTTTAGTATTCTCGGGTTACGATAGTTTTACATCAAATTGCCTAAATGAACTACACTGTTTTGATAAACAATCTTTCAAAAATTATATCGTTGTCATTATTTTGCTATCTTTCAAACGAATAATTTGATCAATATTTAAATATTTTCTTGTGCTGTTGTGTGATTTATTACGTTTGATTTTATGTTTAGTACATATTTTCCCTGATGATGAATATGAAGCATATTCGAAACGTTAAAATTAAGGTAAATTATTATTTTCCCAATAGTCGCACAATTGAGGATGGAAGATCCTCTCCATAGGTTATTCTCGATATAATTGATGGAACAGAGCTAGACCGATAGTTAGTCATTAGCTTCTTATCCCCCGCTTTAGATATTGGAATAACTCTGCTAAAAAAAATGTATGTCCGTCTATCTGAATGTCTGTTCGTACTCATGGTATCTCGAAAATGGCTTGTCTGATTAAAAATTGTTTCGCCAATCTAGTTCTATGGACAAAGCGGAGAATTGAAAAGCTTTTGGAGCTTGTACGTCAAGAGAATCGGGTATCTCCCATAAAAACCACGTGGTTATAACTAAGGTGCCCAATTTTTTATTTAAGTTGGCTTGAAGGTGTGTACATGCTCTAATTCTGGTGAAAAACTGTACACCACGAAGTTAGAACTGTTTACTATTTTTCATATTGAATTTTGTTTTTATTGGTAACCTGATCAACTTTTTTGTTCTAGTTGGAAATAATTCAACTCATACAGCTAATTTCGTGGTGTACATTTTTTCACCAGAATTTAGAGCATGTACGCATCTTGAGGGCTGAATTTGAGATTGAATTTAGTTCCATTTGTGGGAAATAAGTATCCGTTTGGAAAACAGCCTAAAATACATTTCATGTGCTAAAGCCAGTATTTCTGATGAGTAAGTGCTATTAATAGTGTTAACGCCGGAAGCGTTTAACTGTTTCCTGAAAATAAAAATAAATTAGATTAACTTGCAAATTGTATGGCCGAGGAGACTTATCTCTATTTTAGTCGTTTCGCATAAAATTTAAATTCCATGACGTATCTATACAAATTCGCAAGAAAAAGTTGTTACAATGTACTAAATTCATTTTCGTTATACTTAGCCACCTATGATGTAAAACATGTACTCAGACTGTACACGAGTATTGTATTCGTGCATTGGTTGATAACTATGTATTCTTTAGTTAAAGTTATGAATTTTGTTAAATCATTTAGAGAGTGACTTGTTAAATTTGGTGTTGAACACTACACTTCGTTCGGCAAGATGTGTACAAATAAATCTGTCAAAAGTAAAAATGTAAAGTAGCATAAAAATATTAAAAAATAATCAAATAAAATAGAAGTGAAGAAGGTCTTCCTGTTTAATTTATTTTTGTGAAAGTAACCCGTTTGCCTTAAGGGAAAATTAAATTACATACAGTCCACTTTGTTTAAGTTTGTATAAACAAAAAGTTATTTGGCGAATTAGATATTCAGCGTCGCCAAATAGATTGTTGGAAAAACAGTTCTAGCAACACAAAACTGGTAGTATCTATGCTGCATCATGCCATTGACGAACAAGCCTTCTTACAAGCTTGTAACCTAACAGGTGAAAGCGAAATAGGATCAAGATTAGCCGAAATTTTTCTGGAATCGGTAGACATTGCCAACACGGAAAAAAATAAACTGGTCCTCAGCTGAGGACCACTTTATTTTGTTCCGTGAAGTGAAGCAGCTATATACAACGCTAAATTATATACGGTTGTTTCCGATAATGCAACCAGGTTTTATGGATAGTACTTGCAATAACAGTACCCCCAACTTGTTGGCAAAGGAAAAGAACGTATTGGATGTAGCAATAACAGAGAAGGTGACTACTGTACTCAAAGAATACAGCACCCCGATTTAGAAAAATAAATGTTCGGTGGTAGTAAAGTTAAACTAACTTGTGAAACGCGATGGTGCTCATTCAGAGATGCTTACCGCTCTCTAATCGAGAACTTGGAGCAGATGAAGATCGTAGCAGCTGAGTCTAAAATTAAAAAAGTTAAACAAGACGTATTTAAGCCTATTTTGACAGGAAAGTTTACAAAAATTACCAATTAAATTTAAATTAAAATTGAATATTCGGCAGCATTTTATTTGCACCCTCATACGGATAGTGGCAATCTTATAAAGGATCATTTAGAAAAAATATATAATTTCTTCTTTAAAAAATTGAGTGGAGCGAAGATTAGATCTCAAAGCACATATTCCAAAATGCTCTATGAGAAATACCTAAAAAACCCATAGTTTATTGGAACGTGGCTGAAATAAAGTATCCTATTTTATCGCAAATGGCAAAGTAATTACTTAAAATTTCGGCATCATAAGCATAAATTGAAAGAGTGTTTTCTAGCTGGGCACACGTGCATTCGCCAATAAAGAATCGTCTTTCTTTCGAGCGATCGAAAAAATTGTTTCACATATATTATTCCCTCAGGTTTAATGATGAATTGTGTACGGATGTCGAGGAAGAATTAGAAGAAAACTTTTCTGAATGAGAATAAATTTAAGTTAGCTCAAAATTATTATATAATATACTTATAGGTTTTTAACTTCAAATTCGCAATTATCAATATCAAAATCAATTTATTCCCAAATGAATTCATACTATCCCACATGAAATTCAAAATTTTCCATTCAAGATAATACTAACGCAAAATTGTTTCAATCATGTAAAGTTCAAATTAGCAAGAAAAAATTAAAATTTAATTTTAATAAATTCATTAAATTTAATTTTGATTAAAATCGACACAACAATCGATTAAAAACTGGTTTTGATAACGAAAAAATAAATTAACTAATTCCTAATACAAATTGTAAATTTCAAACATGTTGTAAAAACTCTTTAAATATCAGGATTCTTAAATTTGACGAATTTCTAATTTTATACTAATTTTAAAGATTTAGATCTTTAAATTTCCATTTTCCATTTTTTCGCTCCCAAATTCGCAATAATTTTATTGAATTCTAATATCCCCCCCCCACAATACAAAACTTCTAAATTTTCCTAAATTTCCTAATTTTTTTTTTTGTTACAAACTACGTTACAAAATTCATTAATTTCTAAAATCAATAATTCCAAATTCCAAATAAACGATGAATTTGATTTTAACGATTTTATAAAATTTGTAAAACCAGAAACTCCAGAATTCTTAAATTTGATAAAATTCTTATTTAAGCTTCTAAGGGTTTTCGCTTTCTGGTATTTAGGGTGAATTTTAAAATGAAGTTCAGGGATAGTTTTAGAGAAGGTTTTCCAGTGATGTTAGGGTGATATCTGTCGGTTGAGTTGAATTAAAGGGAATATTTTAGAGAGAATTTTAAGTTAAATTGTAGGGTTAATTTTAGAGTGACTTGTAGGTTGAATTGAACAGGGAGTTTTAGGAAGAATTTTAAGTAAATTTGGGGCAAATTTATGTTGAATTTGATGGAGGATTGGATTGATTTTGAGGTGAATTTAAGATGAACTTTAAGGCTGGGTTGTACGGTGAAGTTTAAGGTGCGTTCTAAGTAGAATTTCTAGTTAGCAAGCAAGACATTATATGGTAAATCTGGGAATGAATTTTATATTGAATTAAGACCAATTTGGGGTGAATTCTACGGTGAATTTTAGGATGACATCTATGTAAGGTAAAGTTTAAAATAAGTATAAGCCGAATTTTATACCCCTATTAGAGTAAAGGGTTTATTTATTTTATTATATTAACTTGTTATTTTGTTCTATGGTTGGATTTTATTTAGAAAAGGATAAATATGTTTTGGGTAAAGGTGAATTTGATTGGGATAAATGCGAATTTGATTTAAAAAAGGGGAAGCGTCTCAAAATCTCGGTTTTTATTTATATTTCTTTTAAAATTAACTTCCCCATTTTCCAGAAATTATAATTTTTGGTTATGTTCGGTTTAAAAGTAAAATCCCCATTTTCCAAAATTTATATAAACCGAGATTTTGTAGCACCCAAATTTTGAAAACTTAGATTTTGTAGTCAACCCTGGAAAAGGAAGATTGGATTTTGTAAAAGGTTGAATTTGGAGTGCAAAACCTATATATTTAAAATGAGCCAACCACCGCAACCAGTTGCAAGTGTGACAAACAGAATTTTTGGTTCAAGCTCTTACTATTCAACAGATTCGGATATAATAGAAGTGACCACGATCAGCCAGCCCAATGCGGCCAGGAAGATCCACCACATACTTATTAACATGTATAATTTTACACACGTTGAAATTTGTAAAACCATGAATATAAATTTAAAAAATAAACAAATTTGAAATTATTTAAATTGAATTTAAATTATATTTTTGCTAATTTGAACTTTATAAGATTGAAATTATTTTGCGTTAGTATTATCTTGAACTAGAAAGTTTTGAATTTCATGTGGGACTATTATGAATTCATTTGGGAATAAATTGATTTTGATGTTGGTAATTGCGAAAAACCTATATGTATATTAATTAAATATGAGCTATGGTTATGTGTTTAAACAATTAAAATTTTTAATATTTATATAATTTGAAATAAACAAAAATTTATTTAATAAAACTATTAATAATTGTTGTTTTGATTTATAAACTTTATTACGAACCAAAAGTGTCTTTACGTTTAAAATTGACTAAAACTATTGACGAATATGGTAAAGATGTGCTCCAGCGGACAGAAGTGAAGTAAGTAAATCATAGCCATGAGAACTGCACTAGAACTCGATAAACTTTAAATTCCTTTTATTGTAAGTAAACCGAAATAAAAAATAAATTCATAAAGCGCGAATGTGTAGTGTAATATCAAATTTTTGTTATTTTAAAGCAGAGTATTCTGACATTTAAAATGATAAAACTGTGCCACTATTTCCGTGTAACTTCATAAAGCAAATTTATGCTGTATGATTTACTTAGTTCACTTCTATCCGATGGATCACATCTTTACCACGTCCGTAAATAGTTTTTATTGTCAATGTGTATTGTCGACGCATTGTCGACATTGTTTACATTGTCGACGTCATTTTTTGAATTGTCTACATACATTGTCTACACGTTAGGATTAGGATTTAGTGAACAGTTCAGCTGGAGGATTTCTTTGGGTGTTAAATTGACTATTGAATTATTGTAGATTTAACTATAGTTGAGTTTATAATTTTTAAGACCGTGTTGATTTATGAGTTGATTTGGCCTGAGTTTGGAGTTGATTTAAGGTCTGTGTCGCAGGCCGAGTTAAGGTTGAATTGAGTAGGGATTGAGTTAAGTAGAGAGATCACCCGTTAGGAATTTATTTGGGGTTGTCTTGAGGGTTAAGTTGGAAGTTAGCTTGAGTTGTTTCAAGTTGAGTTCATGTACGAATGTAATTTTTTGAGAGATGACTTCATATAGGCATGTATTTTTCGGACCGCGTTGATTTGTTGAGTTTGGGGTTTGAGTGAGTTGGGATTCATTCAGTAGTTTAAGCACGTAGTTTTCCAATCATATTGCGGTAGATTGTGCATTGAACGTTGAGTGTGGGGTTGAATTGAGGGTTGATTTAGTGACATTAGGGTTGCGTTGAATGGGGATTCATTTTGGAGTTGGGTTATTAGTGATATTTCAGCCCATTTTATTTTCTTACATAATTTGGTATGGAAAAGGAAAATATCGTTCCCATCGCTCATTCTCAATGTTCACCGAACTTATTTGTAGGTCCGAGAAAAACCGGTATGTATATACGTACATTGTATTAGTAGTAAAAAATGTCTGTTAAAAGGACGGCTATAGTATCTTTAAGTTTTTCAACTAGCAGCTCCAACAAAACCCTCTAAACAAGTAATTTTCACGAATGCTTTCCTTCGAGGTTAGATTATTAGTTGTAGCCAGTGAGTCTTCAAAATTTAAAATTCTGGATATAACAATTTCCAATAAGGATATGAAGTTTTGATGTAAGAAATTTGAGGGTTCCAATGGGATGGGAGTTATTTTTCATTTACCGTTGTTTTTATTTAAAAACCCATATTTTCTGTTAAATAGCATTGCTATCAACTGTTGCATTTGTTGTTGGACAGTTAATGATATATCCCAAACTGCCACCAATACAAATGTTGCACTTATTGAATAATATCCGCTAATTTGTAAACTTTAATCAGGTCCATCAATACTAGCAGGTAATTTACCCATTAATTGATCGCCTAAATTCGACTGTGTTAGGCGTCATTCTTGCGTTCAAACTAAATGTAAATTAGCAACTCTGTGCCTGGGCTATCCCAGTTCCAACTCCGCAGTCTTACCTAAGTCATCTTATTATCGACTATTGTTCACCTAGCATTGGTTTATTTAGGCATTCATTGCGCTAAAATGTAAGCTATCACTTCTACTAATTACATAGAAAAAAAATTGTAGAAGTTGTGGGAGGTATGTCATCAGTAAATTATCAATATAAGTATTTTTCAATAAAATAAAGAAAAAAATACACTTCATAAGATCGAACCGACGACCTTTGCAAATTATCGCTGACACGCTGTCTTCCAATTACTGCCTGCTTGGCAAACAGCAATAGTTTTAGAGCACATTAAAATAACAGGATTTCACGGAAATGAAAAGCTTATTTATTTTAAGCTTAGAAAGATATACTATATTTGGTGTCGGAGTAGGAGCTGGAGTAGAGTTCGAGCTGGAGTTGGAGCCAGAGTTAGAGCCGGAATCGTTAATAAATCTATAAATTTCCGGAGTCGAACATTTTTTCACGAACTCCACAGCCCTGGTTAGGAGTCTTAGTTGCCTAAAAGATGTTCTAAATTAGTCCAAGGAGCTACATTTAATCGAGGGCTATTTCAAAAGGGACGATGATTTCTTTCACTAAGTATGGTATTTCTTATAATTCGAGAAACTGTCATAGTTTCATTTGGATAGGATCCTAAGTTTTTACTAAGGGGCCTTTTGGATCCCAGTCATCAATTTTCAATCTCAATTTCCTTTTTCGACTAAGTTGTTTAACAATTTAAGATTATGATACAGCATAGATTTCTCAGTAGTTCTAGAACCGCAACAGTTTTCTTTGTAAAGCTAAATTCTAGTTCTAAATGAAATTTTTATGACTAAACTTTAAACACTCTCATAACTCATATCCTTAAAGCGTTAAAAAAGCACAGTCGTAAGAAGTAGAGATTGATTGAAAAGCTGCTCAAATAGATATTTAATACCATCTCAACAAAAATCATATCATCAGATTTATGAGTCATCAGATTGCTTGATATTAAACTGAACCAAAAGATGTTATCGCATTACTAAAATAATGTCAACCAATATTGTACATAGTAAATAAATCCTCTTATGATCCAATATACATTACATTTATGTACATGCATACTAGTACATACACGGTAAAACAAGAAAAAAGTTCGAGATATATTTTGATTGATGTTGAAAACTTGAAGAGGAGAGAAAAATCGTAAAATAAAATTTCCACGCCAATTTCTTTTTCTGATGAATATTCAGTTTTGTGTTTGGTTCAATAAACTATTTTCAATAATATTTTATATCATCGGCAGTCGAATGATGGTACAGAGTGTTGCCAAAGATTGTATGCATCAACACCTTTGCTGTTTAAAATCTTTCGAACCTAAAAATTTGTACTTAGAATACAAGGGCATAATATCTACTTAGGAAAATTGGTTGGAACGACTTTAACAAAGAAACACCCTATAAGTAATAGTATTTTTTATGTCTCTATTTATTTAATTTATTGTTTATTTACATAAAATTATAAAATAACAAATTAATGTTCGATATCATATTATCATAAAAAAAAATTATAAAAAATTTCCAATACATTTTACATCAAGGGTTGTGTATCATGGGTGGTAAATAAATTTCCAATCAGGTGAGAGGCTGAGAAGTGAGCAATATTATCTTACATTGATTCAAATTGAGTTTTCATTAAACATAGACAAAGTTTAAAGCTTTTTATTTAGTAAGTAAAAGCTGTATAGAATATGTATTTTGAATTATATTTATTTATTCGTAATATATATTTTGTACGAGTATGTTAGGCGTCAGTATTATTTGAAAGAGGTGTTATAAATTGTTTATGTCGTGTATATGGGTATTTTCTTGGCAATTTTTCAACAAAATCTTACAGATTATTCTACAAATAGTTTCGGTTGTGTATGGGTTGGGTATAAATTCATTCATAATAATATGTGTATGAATATATAGTACCTAACAATATGTTTGTGGTTCCTATAAAACTCTGACTGGTAGATTTTTACCCTAATTTTATTAGGAAACATATTGACATGTTTCGGTGATAATAACTTTTTGGGTACAAGACCTGTTCAAACCTACAAATAGTTATTCTTTCTTAGCAGATTATATTTTATTATGTTTGTTCAGTTATGAAAATTGGTTATGAAGAGACATGCTAAATGTCTAACCTTTTTTACGTGATGATGTTTAATTAACAGTTCATTTTTTTTGTAGTGGTTTGAATCATTAAAATTAATTTCTGTAAAATATTATTACAATTTGTTGGGGCTTCAAAGATTTAAATAATATGCAACAACAAAAATATTTTGGAAATTTTTGGAATGCTAACTAGGTTTATTAATTACCAAAAATATTTCTAAATAGAAGTTAAATTCCAATTAAAAATATTAGAAGAAGCCCTCAATATGAACATCAAATTTTGCAACATTCTATAATCAATTAGACCGAAGTAGTCCTTCTGTAAATCTTAAATGTTGAGAATTTCATTAGAATTTAATACAAATTAACAGATTTTATTGAATTGGAAATAAAAATTCGTTTAACGTGAAATTGGTCAAATTAACAGGAAACAGCGAACTACTCAAAATAAAAATGGATCACAAATGTTAACTGTTACGTGTGAAACTTTTCAAATTAATTTCTTAACTACAATATTACAAACATTAACCTTTAGTAATAGAAAAATTAATATCAAACTAATGACGTTCTTACCTATAGAAGCATCATGTTTGAACCAGAAAAAGGAAAAGTTCAAGCTAGAAAAAAAAATCGAAGTGAAAATGCTAATGGGGATATCCACCATAGGCGTACAAAGGAGATGGCCGATCGTGAATAAAAAATAAACAGAAAGGAATTCCTACAATTGTATTGTCAGTAAAAGGCCAATTAATACTTCTAATTGGTTTACCCAAAATGTGTACAATGCCAAAATGCTAAAAACCATTGGGACACAGGGTATTGCCGTCGGAACCAGTAAGAACTCGATCAAACAATGATAAAAATTCTTTAATCGCTAGAAAAGTTCTAAGATCATGGTACCATGATATTAAAGATGCCTTGTGGATTTTTTCCCGATCCTTTAAAATTTCCTACATCCATCCATTCAAAGGGGATAGAAAAAAACGAGGTAAGTAATTATCGGAAAATTGCCATTCTCTCCGTCATACCCAAGCTATTTGAATCTATGGCAAGACTCTGTGTCTTGGTTTTCCATACTAAATCATTTATTTCTCCTGCATACCAAGGGTTTTTTCAAGAACCACTTTGAATTGTTGCGTTCTTAGCTTTAAACGCTGGTAATCCGTTAGACTTTTTGATTCTTGTTCCCAGCTATTTTGCGCGACATAATTTTGCGTGACCGATAATACTACCAACCAAATCACAATCCGCACCAAATAGTAATTTTTCTGGGTGCAATGAACGCTTCAACATCTCTAGTGGGTTGTTTTCGCCCCACATATGGCAATTGTGTTTGTTTATACTACTATGTCCAAAAAATAAAGCCAGTTTTCAATTTAAATCGCGCGGCTAAACCGCACATCATACATTTTTTTTCTAAGTTGGCAGCATTGTGATAGACATCTGCGACAAATTTTATGTCATAACATTCATTAGTTTTTGTTTTATGCTTGGTTTTGTACGACGTTAAAAGTGCATTCGGTGAGTTTTACAATTTCTAATTATATTGAGCAAAGAAGTTACGGTATTGTTGTACTCTTGTCCCTGACGTATGATGACATTTGTAGCTACATTGGATGCTTAGTTTATTGTTTTTTTTTTCGCCGGCGCTACATCCCATAGAGGGATTTGGCCGCTTCATATTGAAGTTTCGTAATTATTTTTACAACGGATAATGTGTGATTAATTCATTGATCCTTACATTAACCAGCCGTGATTTTTTCATCACCCGCCGGGAATCGAACCCGGGACCTCCGGGGCTTAAAGCAAGCATGCTAACAACTGTGCCACCGGGGCGGTTTATTGTTGGCTGTTGAAAATATTCTTGGCAATTTAGTTTTTGGAACAGGAACCATTACAAATTTTACGAGTTCAGCGATATTTTATTCATTGGCTTAACCCGTAAAGAGCGTTGTGCGGTCCATGGTCTTATGTTTTTAAATTTCACAATTTATGTAAAATAAATAAAGTAACGTTCATGACAAAAAAACCCGTTTTTTTTAAAATAAAAGCCCAACATTATTTAAAAAAATACATTTTCATAAATTTCTGTATTGTGATCAAATACTTAACTTATACCCGTTAAAAATTATCTGGAAAATGCTAAGGGGACAAAGAAAATGCTTGGGGACAAAATCATGTGAGATTTAAATGCAAATGCCCCACCAACAAAATTTACTAACTATCGACTGCATATGTGTCTATAATGCTAACATTACTTTCCTATCCTTCGGTCTTGTTATTTGTAAGGTGGTGCGTACGGTGGATCCGGCGTATGCGTCTCCGGGAATCTTGCTGAGGCTTGATCCTACATCAATCAATTTTTTTGATTTATGTACTTCTGCTTTATAAGTTCTCGTATTTAATTATCTAATTCATTAAATCTATGTAATTCAATGTTTTGTCAAAATATCAAGGTAAATGTTTGTTGTTTTTTGTTTAATATTGCGTTTCGATTTGGACTGACTTAATTGTTCTATATTTGGTTTTTAAAAATTGTTCATTGTTTTTGTCTAACGGGTTGGAATTGGAACTTGGGTTGTAATGAAATGTCAAAATCAAAATTAACGGCTGCCGGCTCGGCTACGTAAAATTGTGTTTTCAGAAGCTTCGCTGGCTAAAAGAAGGATTTTGGATTTTTGCTGTGTATTTTAAATTAATTACGCTTTAGCTTCTCGAACTAACGAATTTACATATTGATTATTGGGATTGCGAATAGAAATCTATTTTTTAAAAATCGGGGGAAACCGTATAGTAAGTGTATGTAAGTGATCAATCTTTCTACAGTTTTTAGGATATTTACATATTAAAATTTATTAATATGATTTATTTGTTTGTACAATTTAGCTATTGATATTATATGCATTATGTACTAAAATAAGATTTGTGATTATTGGGTTATAATTAAATTTGTGGTTATAGCGCAATGTGCGCTACAGTTTGGTTAATTGTGCTGTGCAAAGTTAAAAGTTCTTTGTTCCAGTTATATCGCATTATTTAATTCTAATTAATTTATAATCTCCGTAGCACATAATAATCTAGATGAATTTTGAATAACCCGATGATTTATTTACACGGTAGAAGATACAACGGCAGCATCTTTTGAAACATAAGTATATGTATGATATGTACATGTATATATGCGATTTTAAGAATAACGGGTAAATGAAGAGGTTTTTTAAAGCAATTGCAAAAAGTGAGTAAGTTGAGTAACAAATTTTCCGTTCAACCGTAGTTCAATCAAAAGAAAATCTTAAAGAATCTGTGCGTGGTTTATTGTATTCAGCATGGCTTGCCATTTAATCTTATGGATTCATTACCGCAATTAATTCAAACTATTTCACCCAATTCTGTAAAAGCCCAACAAATAAAATGTGGCCGCACGAAATCAACCGAATATGTTAACACTATAATTGGGCCGTACGCTGCAGAAAAAAACAGTAAAATTCTTCGCAAGCAAAATTTTTCGATTATAATAGATGAAACGACCGACCTAACATCAGAAAAATGCCTGGCTCTAATTTGCAGATATTTCGATCCAAGTTCACAAAAAATCATTGATAACTTTTTCGGTATGTTAAAACTACAAAATTCCACCTCGGCAGAAATTTTTAATTCAGCGAAAGATCATTTTGATAAATTCAACATAAATTTTGAAAATATAATTGACGTGGCCAGTGACAACGCATCAGTCATGACCGGAAATTTTAAAGGAGTACAGGCCAAAATTAAAGAAGTTCAAAAAGATGTTTTCTTCTTAGGCTGTACGTGCCATTCCATTGCTCTATGTGTAAACCATGCATTAAAACATTTTCCCAATG
This sequence comes from Tipula helvola, assembly GCA_963556165.1. Taxonomy (NCBI): domain Eukaryota; kingdom Metazoa; phylum Arthropoda; class Insecta; order Diptera; family Tipulidae; genus Tipula; species Tipula helvola. Next base: position 260,158,901 of record OY744483.1, on the reverse strand, counting down.
CAATCGAGAAAATCATTAAAATCATTTTTCACATAGTCCTAAACGAATAATCGAATATTCTGAGTTTCAGAAGGATTTCAATGTAGCAAATAACAAAATTTTAAGATTTTGCAAGACTCGTTGGCTCTCACTTGAAGCGGTGGTTTCAAGAATTTTAGAGCAGTGGGATGCCTTAAAGCATTACTTTATATTGTACTGTTTTGAAGCAAAGGATAAAAATGATTCAGGTCCCCACAATATTCTCGAATTTCTTACGAATGACGAATTCAAATTATATCTTCTATTTTATGTTAAAGAGAGTGAACCAAATTAATAAAATATTTCAGTCTGAAAAAGCTGAAATTCAAAACGTATACTCAAGAACCAAAAGTATTTATCTGGAAATCTTAAAAAATTTCATTATTTTAGACAACATCGATCTACAAGTTGATGTGAAAGATATAATTAATCACCTTCCAATGAGTTCAATGTTCTTTTCATTAAGTTTCCAAGAATTTGAGTAATTATTTCCGGAAGAAAAAAAAATCAAAAATTGGAAGTGTTAAAAAGGACATAATTTCATTTTATATGGAGCTTTGTTGCAAAATAAAAAAACGGTTTCAGCTCGATGACACCAAATTGGAGATTTTAAAATATTGCAACATTTCCGAAATTGTTTCGGGCAGTATGCCAACAATTCGACCGTTATTAACCAATTATCCTTTTAAACAAAAACATATTTAAATTGAAACCTTAAACGAGCAGTGGCGATGTTTAATTGGAAATAAAGAGTTGTTGGCACTAATGGATTCTAAAGACCCCGTTATAAATTGGCTCAAAATTAAAAATATAAAAAATAATTTAGAGACATCTATGTACTCTGAATTAGCCGATTACATTATTACACTGCTGTCATTGCCCCATAGCAGTGCAGCTATACTGAACGAGCTTTCTCTACATTGAATATAATAAAAAACAAAAAAACAAAAGTATTGACAACAAGACCATTAGCAATATCATGTTTACTAGAACATTACTCAAACAAACCATCAATGATATCAGTATATATGTACCGGAAGAAGATCTGGGTAAATTTGCCATCAAATTTAAATTTAAAGACGGCGTTTTCGAACCTTATTAATTTTTTGTTTATTTTTAATTATCAAGACTGAATTTTGATTTATAACTTTTAATTTGTGATATTAATTTATAAAATTGATACTTATTATATGGCTGTATGTATGAAAATGAATTGTGATTTTTTGGAAATAAAAACTTTAAAATGATTTTGTATTTCCCTTTGTTATAATTATTTTGGCAACATATAATTTGGTACGTATCTCTTTAAAAGAAATGTACCAAGTTTGAAACTTATTTTAAGTTGCCAAGTGGCAACACTGAGCCGAATACAAAAAAAAAATCTAAAAAAAATCGCCTACTTCAATTTATTTTGTTGTGAAAATATCTGCTATACTATATGGCCACAGCAGCAAGTGTTTTTGAAAATGAAAATTACATACGAGCAAAAGGACCACAAATTATGCTTGTGTAGTGTAAAAAAATTAAATGGAAATAGCGAGCTGTGAAAATTATATGTGCAATTTCCAAATCCAAAATAGAATAACATTGATCTTTTGAACCTTTAGTTTAAATACTGAGCGAACAACATCCGTCTTTATGGAGGGGTTTCTGAGCCTTATCGAAATGGCTTGAAATGATTCAATAGATAGTTATACAAAAATATTTTCACATAAATCTTTTGCGAGTTGAGTGTGAACCCGTTTAGTTTGAGCCTTTCTCCCGCCTGACGTAAACTTAAATACAGGTTTGATTTTGGAGTTTTCCTTCCCCTAGACGGGTTATAGACCAATGCTATGGACGCCCATCTCACCGAGCCATTCGGTTATTAACTGCTTTTGACACCCATGTCTCGATACCTTCACTACAGAGTAACCTACTCGGCAGAACTGTTATTCTGCTCGTCACACCCTTTCATTTGATACCCAAGTCAAGGAGCTTGTGGGGAAAAAGGTGATCCGCTATTTTGGAGTAGTTCCATATTGTATTTAGTATGACGTCACTTAACTTATCGTTTTCTGCTCGTTAAGCCCTTTCATTTGATACTTATATCAAGGAGGTTGTAAAGATAAAGGTATATGTATAATCCGCCATCTTGGGGCGGCAGCTAATTGAACATATTACAATATTGAGTATACTATATTGTATTGTCACCACAACTAAAGATGAGTGCATAATTTCAGCTCAATTGTACATTGGGAAGTGGGATAAATATCGATTATAAAATTTTGTCCACACAAACAACAAACCAACAAACAGATGTAGATAAAATAAGCACGATAATAAAAAAAAAATGTATATAAAATCTTTAAAGTTAAGTTAGCTAAAAATGTATGTAAATATTTCCTTATAAAACTTTTAAATAATTCTGCACTAATATCCAAAAAGGATTAAAGCAGTTTTAATCTTTATTCAATGAAAAAATTTCTCCGAGTTTGTTATTTATGTTAAATTGACTTTATATAAAAAAAAAGGTTCAAATACTCCCTAATAAAAAAATTATAATGGGCGCTTTCAGTTTCACCAACATGTTGACAATGAAAATTTACCGATGGAAAAAATGTCATTCTACCTGTCACATTGCCATGAAATTTTCGATATATCTTTAGCATTCAGAAATCATCTTGATTATTTTACTCAACATGTTGCCAACAGTTGGCGGACCTGAAAACGCCCATTGTTTCGATCAGCTCTCTATTTGCAAGGCCATGAACTAAAAAATGACAAAATCACACCATATTCAAATTGTCCACTACTACCTACTTCATCACTCCATCGATAATACTGAGGAAGGTAGTCCGATTTGAGATATTAATTTGTACAACGATATCTTTGCGGCTGCCCGGTTCATCGACTAGATGTCAAATTAATGTAGACATACTGACTGACTGTCAATGTAGTGATAATACCAGGTGAAACTACAAATATTATTAAATTCAATTTAATTTTGGTTAAATAAAATAAAGTGGAGAAAATCAATTATTATGCACCAGATAAGTTTAAAAAATAAATTTCCTTCCAATTTACAATCTAATTTCTCTTTTAAATTAAATGTTCCTGGACAATATGAATGTTTGGTACGATTAAGAGCATTTTAAACTAATTCCCAATGAATCCTATTTAGAATTCTCCTTTATAATTATTTCTGTGGTCAAAAGGTAAAACATCTTATTTCAAATTTCAAAATTTTTTTAGAGAGTTAGAAAAAGTTGAATATTATATTCATTTTTCACTTATGTCGACTAAATTTGCTATGGTTTTGCGACCAAAGCCTTTGCCCACAAGATGTTACCACTTAAGTTAAACAAAGTGCGGTTAGAGGAGGGATAGAGCACGTTGAATTTTAAAAAAGGTAAAACAGCTTAAGTCGACTTAAGATAGTTTACCTTTTGAGCACAGATTTTTTTAATTTAAAAATTTTGGCTAAAGGTAAACCAAGCTGATTATTACACAACGCAAATAACTTAACTGGTAATACTGTTAGGAGAATATACTGATAGCAGATTTTCTTGCCATAAGCTATACCTAACTATGGTGTGGAATGGACGCCGCGCCGATTATGTTCACATTGATTACTCGTAATTGAATAAAAAACTATTTTTCTTTTTTAATTCCTCTAAAAAATTAAATACTGTAAACAAATAGATAGTGAGCTTGATGAAGCAGAAAACCTTTTAATAGATGTTATATCCAGAAAGATTTCTGATATGGCCATTTTCATCTAAAAAAAGAAACAGGTGCCATAAGAAAATCAGTAAACAATTTGCAAATATTGCGGTACTGCTTCAAGCATGCAAATACCAACCACATATTACCAGAAGAAACGATATTTATTTCTGACGATAACGTACACTGAACCATTGACACAATTGAAGGTATGAAACATCTTTATATTTGATATTATTATTATTCACAGAATGATGTTGTATAATTTCACTATATTAAATGGTATTGTACACAAAAAGAAAACTAGCTACTCGTAAATAAAAATGTTTAATCGATACGATAGAAATGTATCCATTTATCTTCAATTTTTCCGTCGATTTATTTTTTAAGCACCTCTTCACTTTATTTGGCTGTCTATTGAATAAATACGTCTTATATAAATAATGTTTTGTCTCCTTACCTCTCGAGTGCTAAAGTGTTTTTTTTTGTTTATAGATTAACGCAAAACTACAGCTATAGATTGATTTTCTTGTAGTATTTTTTTATCACAAACTTCATAAACAAAATTGTGTTCAGTAGTTTTCTGTAGATTTATTTCCGTAAATAAAAACGAGCAACAAAAACTATTTAATGCGACCATTTGAGAAAATAAATAAAAACAAATGAATAACCGAACAAAAAAAACTAATGCATCAATTCGTAGATTACAAAATTTCGACGCCGCGCCGCGCCGCGCCGAGTAGAAAGATCCACTCACTAAGTTCCTAGTATTTTGAATTATCTTGAATAATCTTGTTGTATTTCATTCAAAAAGACAAATACAATTACGATTTTACTCATTTAAAATTAATTAATGTCACACGAGTAATGTTTTTAAGATTATTGCAGTAAATAATAGGTTGTACTGCAGTAGTACATGTAGCGTAAAAACATAGTTTTGTTATAAAGTATAAAAATAGAACTTAACGATTCAAAAGCAAAACTAATTTTAATCATTTTAAATTTTAAATCTTTTTAGGAAAACAAATCGCGATAATGACCTTGGCTGATATTTTTAGTACCAATCAAACAAAATTGTAGATGTACAGTCAAGAACATTCATTTGTATACGATCAAACTTTTTTTTAAAATACCACATAATTCACTCGGTGTTTAATAATTAATTAACTAAAAAACTTATTTATGACATTACCAATTGTTAGCTTACTCTCCCGACAGTTACAAAACATGTATCAGCTAAATACAAATTGCATCGTAACCATAGTAAATGTGTTATCGAAAAATATAAAAATGAGGAGATACATAAACATCGAGACCCTCTAATCATCAACTCTGATAATAAAATTTTAAAATAGAGGAAAAATCACACGCTCATTCAATTGTATATGACTGACTATCTAACAGATAATACAGCTTACATTTAGTTCAGACAATTAAAACCTTAAAAAAAATTGTTTTAATACAATACCTCAATTAATATACATTCTTTGATAATATTGCATCTGAGAAGGGCTAAAGTTTATTGGAAATCGAAAAAATAGTTAACCTGGCCAAAAGTACGAGTATAATTCAAAAATATATAAAGGCCTGAAACCTTACGAGTTGATCAGAACTTCGGTCTTTGGTATATTCAATGGTGATAGCAATACACATGTCGAATTTCATTATAATCGATTGAGAAAAAGGCATGTTCCATCATACTTGGCCATATTCCAGAATTTCATCCAGAAATCAATTTAGAATCCCAGAACTTCATCCAAAAAACATTTTAGAACCCGATTCCCAATACACATGTCGAATTTCATCGTAATCGGTTGAGAATTGGACAAGTTTCATCATACTTGGCCATATTGCAGAGCTTCATCAAAAAGTCATTTAAGAATCCCATTTCCAATACTCATGTCGAATTTCATTATAATCGATTGAGAAAAAGGCATGTTCCATCATACTTGGCCATATTCCAGAACTTCATCCAGAAATCAATTTAGAATCCCAGAACTTCATCCAAAAAACATTTTAGAACCCGATTCCCAATACACATGTCGAATTTCATCGTAATCGGTTGAGAATTGGACAAGTTCCATCATACTTGGCCATATTGCAGAACTTCATCCAAAAGTCATTTTAGAATCCCATTTCCAATACTCATGTCGAATTTCATTATAATCGATTGAGAAAAAGCATATTCTATCATACTTGGCCATATTCCAGAACTTCATCCAAAAATCATTTTAGAATCCCATTTTCAACGCACATGTCGAATTTCATCTTAATCGGTTGAAAAATAGGCAACTTCCATCATACTCGGCCATATATTCCAGAATTTTACCCAAAAATCATTTTAGAATCCCATTTCCGACACACATGTCAAATTTCATAATAATAAGTTGATAAATAGGAAAGTTCCATCATATAAAAAATTTGTTAACTAATCACTACAACCTAATCCAACCCCAAATCAATTCCAACTCAACTTACACTCAACCCGCAAATTGACCCCTAACTTAACTCTCAAATCAATTCCAAATTCAATAATCGAACCAGCATATTATATAAAAAAATCGCAAATATTTATAAAACCAGGTATTTTGGGTCAATTCTTGTGGCAGGTACCCCATCCTCTTGATGTACAGTCTCCAAAACCTTTTCAAATCTCCGCTTTGACCATAGAAACAGATTGGCGAAAAAAAATTCAAAATCGGACAAGCCGTTCTCGAGATACCACTGGTATAGACATCCAGACAGCCATACATCCAGACAGACGGACGGACTCGGAAATCAACTCTACTGTATATCTCTAACATTTTGCCCAATTACTCTCATCTGGTCCACGTGCCATTCCTAAAACCGACCATCTACCTAAATAACACACTCTCTATTACCGTACCAAATCTCCAGCTAGCCTGCATTCACAAATACTTCACAACAGACACCTTCTCTCCTTCTGCACTTTTTTTCTTTGAGACACTTTTATTCTTACTTTGATTACTGTTTTGCGAGGGGACATTAAATCTAGTCTGGATTTTATATCCCGGTTAAAAAATAGCATCGCTGGCGATTTACCGGTAGACGAATGTACCATCTTCAGATACATATGTAAATAAAATATTTTGTAGATGTTTTTCCATCGCTAGGATAATCTAAATTAGGGTTTCCAGTCCCGGGTATCGGGTACCCGGGTATTTTTGTCATTATTCTACTACTCGAATACCCGGGTAATTGCTTCGGGTATTCGAGTACTACATATATACAAAAAAATATATTATTATTTCAAGGACATCGTATATTTTGTTTAACATTTTGTTCAAATGAAATTTTTTTTTCTTAAGGCGCTTTTATGGTTGCCGTCGTTTCGTCGTTCGTTCGTTCAGTTATTTTTTTAAACCAATCATATTACTTGAAAATGACGAATTTTTTCTTCTGCAATTTTTGCAGCAAGATGGTTTATCTCCAACTTTTTCACAGAACGAACATAGATAGAAAGAGATTTGAAAATAAATGAAAAGGGATGTCTATAATAGTTTTAAATGAAAATAATTTTTGTTGAGTGCACATCGCCAAAATACATACAAAATATTTTTAGTTGATATAATTTCTTGACGAGTTCACGTCAATTTTTATTTTTATTTTGTGTGACATTGATATTATTATTACAAATTGTAATTTTATTATTATAAATTGTTTTAAATAATAGATAGCTACAAAATCGTTCTGTGATTTTTGCAACAACCATAAAATCGTAAAGAGAAAATGACTGAAGGATGAATGAACGAACGACGGCAACCATAAAAGCGCCTTTACTGTACATTTTGTTTTGATATTCTGTTTTCTCATTGTAATACTCTCTCATGCAACGTGTAAAGTGATAAATAACGGCCTATTTTTTGTTTTTTATTTAATAATAAACTAATAAAAACAATTTTGTGTATAGTGATAGTGCGTGTGTGTTATTTTATTGATAATCAATACAAAATCCTTTAGTAATCATTAAAACCAAACAGGTAATGTTGACGGTTTCTTTTTGTATGTACATTTACACATTATCTAAGTAGGTAACAGAGATCGGAAACGAGCACCAAATTTCGAGCTAAACCAAACAAAAATCCCTTATTACGAATACGAACAAATACAAAACGCAAAAAACAAATAAAAACGAAAAATATATTTTTGGTATTTTTTGTTTGTCATTTTTCGTTTCTTTCAAACGAGCACAAACAAGTTAATTAACTAGAAAAACAAAAAATTTTTCGTTTTCGTTTGTTTTTGCTTGCAAGTAACAAACGCAAAACGAAAATACAGTTTGAAATGTTATACCATATACTTATGTATGTATTTTGTTTTTTAGTTTGTGTTGATGAAGGTAAAAGGTGCACATTTATGCACATTTTTGTATTATTTTTCATTAGAATAAAAACACGATTTCCCCCGATTTAATGGAAACAATTCGAATTTACAAGACAAATTTTCTTGTTGTTACCGCTGTAAGTTAAAAAAACAAAATGAATTTTTGGAATACGGCGAAGTAGAAAGGAACTTGGCCACTTCGTGACTTATTATGATGAAATTCTATATATACGATGGAAATGGGATTCTAAAATGAAGTTTTATAATATGGCCAAGTAGGATGAAACTTGACCGATGGTCTTGGTTATTTCTTAACCGATTTAAGTGAAAATTGATAAGTGCGTTGAAAATGGGATTCTAAAATTATTTTCAGATTAAATTCTCTGATATGACCAAATAGGATGGAACTTGTCTGTTTCTTTCCCGATTTTAGTGAGGCTAGTTCAATCCTACCTGGCCATATTCCAGAACTTCATTTAAAAATTATTTTAGAATCCCATTTCCAACGCACATGTCAAATTTCTCTAAAATCCGTTGAATTATCATAATCGGTTCGGTTAAGAAATAACCAAGTTCCTTCATAATTGGTCATACCCTATAACTAACCAAAATTAAATTTAGATTATTTGTATTTCATCCTCCGAATTTTAATCTTAAAACAAGTTTTTAAATCATGCACTTATAAATTAATTTACAATTTTTATTGTAAATTAAGTAGGATCAAAATTAGGAAAAAATGAATTTATCAAAATTACTGAAACAAAATCACATCAGTCAACTCGAGTTGTTTCGAAAATTTGCGAGCGAATACAATCAAACTGCAGCTCGCAAGCAAACAAAACCAAACAAGCAAACGAAACGAACAAACGAAAACGAAAAAAATATGAAAACAAGCAAAAGCGAACAATTTTTTTTTTTTTTTTTTCAAAAACGAACAAACACAAAATATTTTACGTCATTTTTCGAAACGCTCGATTTCGCTCGTTCCATCCTCTGGTAGGTAATTATTATTTTTATTTTTCAGAATTACAAGTTGATACTTAATACTTGGTTTTGTGTTATTAATTACGTATTAAGTAAGACATTTTTGATTAATATTAATAAAAAAAATTTATAATCCTCTCAAAATGAGTAAGACATCAAAAGTTTGGGAACATTTTTCAAAATTAAATAATGAACAAGCTCAGTGTACTGTTAAAGGTTGTTGTATTAAAATCAGTTGTAAGGGAGGAAACACAACTGCAATGAAAAATCATTTAGTCAAAAAACATAATATTAAATTTCGACAAGCTTCAGAAGATCCAGAGTCTGTGCAAGCCAAAAGAACTGAAGTGGATACACCGTCAATATTCACATTTGTACGCAGAGAATCCTTGAATGAAATTTTAGCAAAATGTGCAGTAAAAGATGGTTTTTCCTTTCTATCCATCACACGGTCTGAAGCTATCAAAGGTTTTGTTGCTTATCGAAATTATACAATGCCGAAAAGTGTTACCACTGTCCAAAAACATGTCATGGAATTCTTTGAAGAAAAGAAACAAGAGACTAGAGACCAACAAAATAATAACAAGCTTACTTGCAACTAATATAAAATTTAGCATTACAGTCGATGAGTGGACAGACATTAATATGAGGAGATTCTTAAACATCACTCTTCATTCCGCGACTACTAAATTTGTTTTGGGTTTAGTTAAAATAAATGGGAGTTGCACATCGGAAGTACTCGAAAGTCTCGTAAGAAATCGTTTACAAGAATATGGAGTTCAACTAAATAAGGATGTAGTTGCTTCAACCCATGATGGTGCTAACGTTATGGTTAAATACGGAAAGCTAATCGGAATAGTAAGTCAGCTCTGCTACAATCATGCAATACATTTAGTAGTTGTAAAGGCAATATATAAAAACATTACTACAGAAAGAGATGAAATGTTATATGAAGACGATGACATTGCAGATGAGGATGATGATGATGATGATAATGGAAGAGACGTTGAGGTAGTAAATGAAAATTTCTACAACGTTGGAAATTTGCTGTTCGAAGAAATATCGGAACATGAAGCCTTTTCTTTAACTTCAAACATCAAGCCAGCTTTAGATAGGATGCGACAAAAAATAAGATTTTTTAAGAAATCAGCAGTTCGAAGCGATATTTTATCAAAGTATGTAGTGCAACAAGAGGGAAAATACCTTAAACTAATTTTGGACTGCAAAACCCGCTGGAATACACTCATTTATGCAGTTAATCGATTTTTAAAATTAATTAACTGTATTAACTCAGCATTAAATGAATTAGGTTCGGAAAGATTTGCTGACGAGAACATTCACGTTTTAAAGGAAGTTTCTTTAGTATTGGAACCTTTAATGGTTGCAGTTGAAGAACTTAGTAAAGGAAATGCCAACCTTATAACTGCTGAGGGAACCCTTATATGTATATGTATTCAAAAAACTAAAAGAAATGAATACGCCCCTTTCACAGGATATAATTGAACATTTACAAATTGAAGTTGAGAAACGACGACAAAAAGACTTAATAACGTTATTATTATTCTTACATCATGGTAGGCATCCAAAAAATACCGATTTTTTTAAGTTACTCATCTAAAATAACAATAAAACTACTTTCTAAGCAATTAATAAATAGACTAAATCGAGATCAAATCCAGAACGAAAAATCGGATAGTTCCAGCTCCTCTGATGAGACGGACCGCGATTGTGAAAAAACAGCCTACGATGAGTTACAGAAGTCCCTTAATTCATTTACTTCAACTAAATTCACCAAATTTACAGCTTCAAGTGGAAATATTGAAAAGGATTTCAAATTCGTAGAATTGAATAGAGGAATGCGAAGTGAAGTATTGGAAAATGTATACCAAGCGCTCCTAACAATAAACCCTACCTCAACTGCATGCGAACGGGTCTTTTCAGTTGCCGGGAATATAATAACAAAACTCCGTAGTCGTTTATCTGAAGACACCCTTAACGGACTGGTATTTTTAAAATATTATTTTATTAACAAAAAATGAGTAATTAATTAAAAATTGATTATATTTAACATATTTTAAAATTTTGTTCCTTTATAAACAAGTTTCAATAACTTATTTGAATATTTTAAAGTTTGCAATGAATAATGAATTTTAGCATGATTGAATTCTTTCTTCACCATTTTTGTTTTATTTAATAAATTAATTTTGTATTTATATATCTTTTTTTTCGGGTTACCCGGGTAGTTCCAAGAATAACTACCCGATACCCGGGTATTTATTTTTCGGGTATTTTGGAAACTCTAATCTAAATTCTTTAGTTTCTTTTTTATTTTATCTACATATTTGTGTATATTTTTGATGCGTTTTGAGAGAGTCCGAGATACATATTGAATTGGATCTCCTCATAGTTTAAACGCGCAACCGTCGCCGATACTAAATTAAGCTTTGGGTTATATACGTTAACACTAGATTGGCCAAATGAGAGATTTTGACTGCTTTTCAATTTCGTTTAGAAAAAAATTACATTTATTATGATACAACTTCCTAAAATTTTTCTGACTTTGTATGCACGATATGCAATGCATTTATTAATAGTTGAATTTACCTTCGGTACTTCTCAGACATATGGGACCTTATGTTAGCAATTCTAATTTGAGCAGCTGCAAGTCGATGGTCTTAGATGGGCCTATTAATAGTGGTTTTTTCTTTCGGCCAATTACTTCGTTAGAATTATTTTATGTTATTAATTCTTTGGAAACTAAGCATACGCCTGATAATATCGGCTTGAGCAGCGCAATTTTAAAACGAATTAATTTTAATATTGTTGACATTTTAGCTGAATTATTTAATCGTAGTATAATCGAAGGTGTTTTTCCGCAAGCATTAAAAATTGCAACGGTTATTCCCTTGTATAAAAAAGGTGATCGCTTATTAATTAGCAATTATCGGCCTATTTCGCTTCTTCCAGTTGTCTCAAAAATTTTTGAGAAAATTGTTAAATCGCGTTTACTTGATTACCTAAATACGTTTGATTACTTTAGTTCGTGCCAATTTGGATTCAGAGCTGGTTTTGGTACCGAAGATGCACTACTGAATCTAATGAATCCGCTACATGAAGGGATTAACAACTCACATACAGTAGCCGCTCTCTTTATTGATATTTGCAAAGCATTTGACATGGTGGATCATCGGATTCTTTTAAATAAACTATCGTATATTGGATTTAGGGGGTGTATGTTTGATTGGTTTACATCGTATTTAAAAAGTCGTTTACAACGGGTGAGTATTGGTGGATCACTGAGCAATTTTATCGAACTTCAGGCTGGCGTTCCTCAAGGTTCAGTCCTTGGACCAATTCTATTTTTAGTTTACGTTAACTCGATATTTCGTCAAAAGTTCATTGGTAAAATTGTTGCATTTGCTGATGACATGGCATTTGCTTATAATTGTAACAATTATTTGTCAACAGTATCTAGTATTAATGAAGATCTGACAGTCTTAAGCAATTGGTTTTCAGTGCACGGACTAGTGCTTAGCCCGAAAACTAAGGCTATTTTGTTCAGCTTGAATGCCTATCGTTCGTTTGGTACTGATATTGTTTTTCATGATGTCTATTGTCCCAGAAATGGATCTTGCTTGCTCAACTGTATGGTCATTGAATCAGTAAGTTCCTGTAAATATTTAGGACTAGAAGTCGATTGTCATTTAGATTGGAAAGGTCATGTTTCAGCTCTGAAAAATTCTCTCCACTCCACTATCAGGAAAATGTACCTTCTAAGATCTCATTGTCCTTTTGATGTTTTGAAATCGTTTTATTATGGCTTAATTGATTCGCGATTACGTTATGGCATTTGTTGCTGGGGTGGCACTTACTTCAGCACAATTAAACCGTTAATTATTGCTCATAAGCATGCTATTAGACTGATGTTTTTTAAAAACAAACGTTGCCACACGTGGCCTTTATTCGTGTTAAGCTCAATTCTTCCGATAAAGCATCTTTATGTATTTAAAGTCATGAAAATTTACTTTGAAATAAGCGGTAACCGAAATTTATCTTGTCACGCCTACGAATTACGCAGAAACTCCGTATGTCAAAAATTAATACCCAAGTTTTCCAAAACTCATTTTCGTAATTATTTCTTAGTTACGGCTCCGTCAATATTCAACAGACTTCCTGAAAGCATTCGCGAGATACGTTCTAAAAAAATATTTTTATCGTCACTTAAAACTTGGTTACTGCAGAATAAAACTTTGGATTTCGTGTTCAATTTAATGGTTTAAAATTTATTGCATTTCGATAATTATATTATACTAAAGATTTATGAATTTATATTTTGATTTTTTCTTTGTTAAACTTATTATTTGTGTATTTTACTTTTATTGTTAATTAGTTTCTATATTTACATAGTTTTTTATTATTAACCTTTTCATTACCCCTTAATGCTAATAATCTGTTCTCATGTAATGAAGAAATGCATGTTGCTGAACATTTTTGTTCATTTTGCATTTCTAATTATTTCAATTTAATAATTTGTATTTTATATTTTATAATTTCCATTAGTTTTTGTTTTTGAATTTTGTATACATATTGTATTTATTCTGTACAAATTGTAATGATTGAAATAAATAAATAAATAAATATCGTCGGTTTGCGAGAACAGTGACACATCTCAAAATATCATATTTTTGAGGAAATCGATTTGAATTTTTTTTTTAGTGTAAAATAGTTGAATTCATCAAATTCAACGTCACATCTATTGAAAACTATGGGTTGTTTAGAAGTGACACTATGCCAGATAAAAGATTGTTACATTTAAAGGATTTTTTTCCTATTATCTCAAAATTGGCCATTTTTGAGATGTGTCACTATTCTCGCAAACCGACGAATGTGTTATACCTTTATTACCCACAAGCAGTCATTTTGACTGCTTTGGAAATTTAATTATTTAAATGAATTTTATTATTAAATTTCGTAAATTTTAATAATTTTGTAACTCATATTTCATTTTTCAAATTCCTGTTACAAAAGTCTATAAAAATTTTGGTTTCACAAAGCATTAGATAAGTTAAAACAAATTTTTGAAATATTGGTTTAGGGCTCTTTTTATTTTGAAAAACTTAATTACAGCTTTAGCTTTCGATTCCTATTCGGAATCATTCTCAAAAGCGTTATCTAAGAATGATTCCGAATAGGAATCGAAAGCTAAAGCTGTAATTAAGTTTTTCAAAATAAAAAGAGCCCTAAACCAATATTTCAAAAATTTGTTTTAATTTTAAATCATTGGCTCAATAAAATAAAACTAATTAGATAAGTTGTATTTGCTCAGTAAACACCCAGTAGCAAACAGAGTTCAGACCAGATATGCATAATTTCTGCATGCAGTGATGCACGCAGATATGCACTCAAATCATATGTGTTGCATGTAGTTCTATACTTTTAACATTTATTAGCCTACCGATGCGCAGCACAAAAATAGAAGTAGAGACAACCTGCATAATTATGCATGCCGTTATAATTTTGATGAATGTACTAATTACGAACATCTGTTTACAAGTTAAAAAATCATATTTCATTTTTTTTTCAACACTCATTAGATAAGTTGTATTTGCTCCGTAAACAGCCAGTAATACTTTTTATTCTGATGTCTATGCAGTGAAAATTATTTCAACAAGTTAAAAATTGTTCATTTTATATTATTTCAGCCCTTATTCGCCAAACCATGGCGATGAAGAATCGACGAGCGATGATGAACATGAAAACATCACCGCCCAGAAAAAGATGTATAATGCGAATTATTTCAGATTCTGATGAAGAAGCTGAAATCACCTTTCTAAACTGCGGCTGATGGAACTGTGTGATCAAAATTTGAAGGCGGTGGTATTCCTGGAAGATCGCCTTCTGCATAAATTTTCAAGGAAATGAAAGGGCCAACAGGCTACGCAAAATGGAATATTATGGCAGATAATGCTATCAGTGCATGTTCGTTGATAATATATGATAAAGCATATAAGAATGTGCAGAAGGTCGCAGAGTTTTGAAATGTTTGCATTTATTGGAATTGTATATATGCCCGTGGAGCTTACGAAGCTAAAAATTTAAAATTTTTCGACCCTGCTATATAAATCTCTTTCGACATTTTTCGACCCTGCTATATAAATCAAAGAATTGTGTTCTTACAATATATAAAAGTAAGCCAAAGAAAAGAGTGGTTCTTCTAAGTTATAAGCATAAATTTGTGAAAATTGATAAAAAATGCTACCAGAATCTATTAAATTTTATATTATCACGAAATTTGGAGTTGGTATGACCGAGCAGATGGCCAGAAATCATACAGTAAAAGCTAGTTCTTCAATGTTTTAGATTTGGCTGCTATAAATGCTTGGACCCTATATAGAAAAGCGACTGGAATACAAATACAAAGAAAAGATTTCTTATTTGAATTAGCAGAACAGCTTGCCACCGAATATAAAAATGCAAGACAGAAAAATTTACCGGAACCTGAACTCCAAGAAAGGCCAACTGAACAATCATCAAATACAAGCCTTCCTAACAAATGCAGAATTTGTCAAGTAAGACTTTGTCATAATAACAAAACAAATAATGTTTGTGAAAAATATAAATTATATGTCTGCGGGAAATTGATTGATTGATTGATTTGGGTGTTCGACCAAGCTTTAAGCAAAACCTTCCGGAGATGGCCGGGCCTCACCGAGCACCCTGTTACACACAACATAAAGAGGATTTGGATAGGTTTAGTTAGTACTGATAGAAATTGACCCGGTATAGACACCTAAGTATAGCCAATAATTAGTAACACAATGACTTTCTAATCTATTGTACTTTTATGGTTTATTAAAATTAAAACTGCACTCTGAAATAAAATATGCTGAATTAAATTTCTGAAAATCATAATCATAATTAATTAAAAATTTGAGTTAAGCTAATAAATATAATCCGTATCAGATGCTTACTCACATGAATTCTGCTACACTGGTCCCTCTCGCAACTTTGAACTAAAATTTAACTACATCTAAGTAGTTAATAGTTAGTAAATTTATTATGCCCGATTTCAGAACAAAACAGCAGTTCATCAGTTAAATAATATTTCCTCTCTTTCTTCTTTTATGAAATTGCAATTTGTTTCATAATTCAAAATCAATGCTATCTGATTATATTTCATTTTTCCATGAACATTTTAAAGGGAGAATTAAATTTTTATTTGAGCGATATTGAAAAGTCAAATATTTAATTCTCCCTTTAAATTCTCATGCAAAAAAGAATTATAATCAGATAGCATTGATTTTGAATTATGAAACAAATTGCAATTTCGTAAACGAAAAGAGAGAGGAAATATTATTTAACTGGCGAATTGCTGTTTTGTTCTGAAATCGGGCATTAGTAATATAGTAAATAAGTTAGAACAAGACAACACAATTTCTAATTACTTGTTAAATTATTGCTTAAGTTCCCGTAAAGTTGATTAAGGTTTTTAAAATAATTCGTAAAATTCAAATCTGCATTAATTTTTTAATTAATTAATCTCATACTCTCTTAATTAATTAAGTTTAAATTTTAGTTTAATTTAAATTCCATAAACATGTTTTGAATTTATGTTTACGTACTATAATTAATTTTAATGTTAATATTACCATCTTTACTTCTTCAGATATCAGAACTTGTTTTTGGAAATTTATTGTTATAATTGAGAACTATCTAAATCTAACTATTAGCTATCTAAATCTAATTTTGTAGTTTATTAGAATAACAACTGCATTCTGAAAACCATTTATTAGTTTGCTGAGTCAAATTCTTGTGCACTTCTTAACATTGTAATCGTTATCGTTATTAATTTAATGTTCACTTAGAACTTATAAACAATAGCTCAGAGATGACCTAACATAATAAATGTAATTAGTATCAGCTACTTATTAAATGATTCCCGCCATACTGGTCACTGTCGCTACTTAAAATTACAGTTTAGCTCAAACTAATATTATAAATGAAGCATTTCCGCGAACCCTCCACTAAGATTATACAAGTTTGATCTCTGATGAACGCTGTCATGTAATGAGTTACAATTTATGTCACCAGTAATCAAAATTAAAATTAAAACCACTAATTAGTTTCTGAATTATAAATTCCGAACTAAAGTTCCTGTAACTTAAGGGAACAAAATGAAGACAACACAATTTCTAAAACCACGTATCCGCTGGATATGTTTCAAGTCTGGAAATCTGCGTTGGGTTTCTCCGAGTATTTCTGAAAATCAAGATCAAATTAGTTAATTATCACTAAATACTACTTTTGAAAATACTTTAGTTAGTAAATAAGACAGCACAAACAGCACAATTACTAAACTACATGATTTTTAAACTGCTTGTCTTGGAGAATTGAGTCAGGCTATAACTTTATTTCTGAAAATGGATTAAATTTAATTCCTTTAAGAGTGATTAATTCTGGAACTATCATAGATTCTGAAACAATTACATTATTTATCAGTACACTTAAAATAAACCCCTTCAAATACTCTAAACACATTTATTCCTATTGATCTAAGCTTACTTAAAACTACATCCGCATTAATGCTAGGCCACCTAATTAGAAATATTCTATACTTGACAACTCTAAAAATGTTAACAAATTATTAACTAATTCATCAGCTCACAATGGTATTGGTAACTTAATTGCCAATCGGTCACTAAACCCCATTACATACCACTTAGCAAACATTCGCCAAAACCAACCGTAGATTATGTCTAAATATTACTATTAAAAATAAACCAAATATTATTAAAGCTTTGAAATCCTCATGGTTTAGTTGTTAAAATTGCTATATGTAGTATAAGTATTTAATTAAATTCATCATCATGGTCGTTACTATCTCTGAAAATTTAAATTAAATTCAAATTAATCAGTTATCCGTTAGTTCTAAGGGAGTAATCATGGTTAATACAAACTACATTCAAAACTTATAGAACTGTAGCTCAGATATAACCTAGTATAATAAATTCAATTAGTATCATCCACATATTCAAAAGATACCCGCCACACTACCTAGTCACCATCGTAACTAAAAAATACAGTTACCAACCTTCCACTAAGACTGCAAAACTACAGAAGTCCACCTCGGGATGAAAGTGTAATAAAATGTGATAAAACGAAATAAAATAAGAACACAATTAAATAAGAATAAAGAACATAAATCAAATTTTTGCTGTAGTCGTTTCAAAATTTGACTGCAACTATTTCCTTGCCCGTCACCATTTAAACTATAATTTGCTCCGTTCGACTGCATTTCCTTTTTTACTTGTAAAAATGTCATCTCGCATTGCTGATCCCATTTGAACACAATACCTTTCCTCAGTAAATTATTAATTGGATAAAAGGTTATACTAATATTTCGCAGAAACCGCCCGAAATAGTTGATTTGACCTTCAAAGACTCTTTTTAACTTAGATTCCAATTTAAGAATCCCTGATTTATTTAATCGTTGAATATCTGTTTCTAATCGCCTTAAATGGGTACAGTAGGCCGATCTTGTTACTAGTATGTCATTCAGGAAACCTATCCTCTTCACTATTTTGCGGTAATGCCTATCTTCCGGCCGTACTGCCAGCTGTAAGTAAGGTTTTGTTCACAATTAAATGCTTGTCTATCGTAATTACCGTACGATTAGCTTTCATTGCGGTTACCACCGGTGTAGTCCATTCGCTACGGCCCACTTGGACAAGTCCTCCCTAATTCGACTTTCCAACTCCCGACTACACTATTATTACAGAAAAAATACTGTATACCCCACAAATTCAATGTTGCCTGAATCTTTTTAATTTTCCCCTTTTATATTTACTTCAAACTGACCATTTTACAATTCAAATTAAACCGTTTGCAAATTAAATTAATTATCAAAACAAATTTTATTTCTTAATCAACTGACTTAATCACAAAATCAATTTTTTTTCGAAATTTTACATTAATCAATATCACTATGAACCGCTACCGGTCTAAGAGTGTCTAAGCGGCCACTCCAACCCATATTAATCATTGAAATTTTCGTTGGGAGCAATTACACCAAATATGCTAATTTTGTTAAAAATAATTCCACCAGTTCGAAAAAATGTAGGAAAATTTTATTTTCGAAAAAGTCAGTTGGGAATTACACTCACCGGCATAGAAAACGGGACACTCTAAAAAAATTTTTTTTTTTAAACATTTGGCGTATTTCCTCGACAAATTTACAACAACAATTGCATAGGATAAACTCTCGCAAGAATAACATTAACTCAAAAAAATATTGGGTTAAATTAAACCCAATTCTAAGTTTTGGTTATAATACCTACCACCAGGTCATATTACATATTAAATTTATATTTTATTTCGAAAAGTTGGCTTTTGCCAATTAAATCAAATTGGCTATTTTCTTGGGAAACAAATAAACAAAAAATAATTCGAATTCAATTTTGTTCAACAAAATACGCTTACTTATTCGCCTTTTAACGCAAAGTGGCTGACATCTGGTGGACGATATTGAAACTAGAGTTAAAGGTGAACAGCAATAAAAAAATACATAATTGAACAATTTTGTTATTGATTTCGGTTCAAAACAATCATTTATTACACATAAAAGTTATATTTATTTATTCAGCGACAAAATAATTAAAAAATAACACACATAAAAATAAACGCTGAATTGCTGTTCACCTTTAACTAGTGGCTATCGTAGCGCCTCTTGCGGCCCTTTAAAGGCGAATATTTTGAACGCCCTAGCTGGAACATGAAACAAAAATCAAATTCAAGGTCATTCAAAACAATCTTAGAAAATATTAGCAAAGCATACTTTGTCAATTTCTCTAATAATGAGGCTGATTTTTGTTTACTTTTATCACTCAACTAGTGTATTGCTTTGGTAAAAAAGGATTGGATTTAGGTTTGGATTTAAAATTTCAGAAAGCAACCAGCAAAAATTTATTTTTGAATTTAATTTTTGTTTGATGTGTTTGATATGAAGCAAATTCTAGTGGTAGGTATTGAAACTAAAAATCGGATTTGATTTAAGTAAATTCAAAAAATAATTAGATTTAGCTGAATCTTTTTTGGATTTATTTAATGCAATTGTTGTTGTATTTTTTTGTAAATTTACCAAAGCAATACACTTAACATTGCTTATAACTAAATTTTCAAATGAGAGGTGAATATTTCTTGAACTGCACTAACTGTAAACATTAAACGAAAACCAAATTCAAGGCCATTGAAAACTAATCGTGACAAATATGGGTAAGACCTACTCTTTCTAAACATGTGGTTGAGGTTTTTCGAATTTTCAAACAAAAACCAAACAATGACAAATTTTAAAAATTTTATATAAATTTTCACAATCATAAACAACAACAAAATCATAATTAACCAATAAAAAATGTTTACTTGCGTATATTTCCACACTTGCGATAGATTCTCTATTCTAAGGCCAAATATACCCAACCGAACATTTCCATTATCTTGGAGTATACAACTGAATGTTCCTTCACTGTTTATTGAATTAAAAGTAAATTTTCGAATTAAGTTTATTTTTGTTACTGTTATTAATTTATTGATACAGAAACTAGCTAAACCTGGCAGAATTGTACATATGTACTAATAAGATTAATAATAATAAAAATATGAATCTTTCTAGTATGATTTATTTATCTTTCAAGATGAAACTTCGTAAAATAATCGTATCGTATACAACTGAACGTGCTTGACTGTAGTTGATTTAATTTAATTAATAGTCGTAAAATTGTTGGTTTCATATAACATAAATAATTGTTTTAATTTGGACGTGTGGTGTGTGAAATCAATAGTAAATTAAAAGATATCTAGAACTGTATAGAAAACATGATGTAAAATGTTTATCTATGTCCTACATAGATGTATAAAAATAAGTTGATTAATTTATTTCCTTAATATTGATAAAACTATAGGCGAATCATTAAACGAATTATTTTCTATTAATTTGTGAAGTGGAAGTTTGGGCAGCTATGGGGATATGTTTTTAAGCTAAAATCGCGGAAAATCGAACAAGCAGAATAAAGGTAAAAGCACAGGCGGTACTGCACGTAGTCACTACAATCATTGCCAACCTCATGGGCGGCGTGAATGGATTTTGAATACAACAAACCATTGCGGGACAAATGTGATACAACACACCATTGTGGAACATTGTGTTATTGCTTAACATTTTATCAAATTTTAAAATAAAAAATATATCAAAGGTTTCAAAAATATAAATTTGTATGTCTTCAATCAATGCCACCATATGTATTATATGGTATATGGTACAATTACTTTTTGATAGAAAGCTTCCTTTTGGTTTTTCGAAATATCTTGCAAATTTTTTCTGCATTTTTAATCCATAACACTTCTTTATTTTCAAAATAAATATTCACAAAATATTTTGTTTATTTGAATTTAACAAATAAACATTAAAAGTCGTATCGGACACGATAAGGTGGAAATATAAATGGGAGAAGATCGTTGCTTCTAGAAATCTGCGGAGAGCATACATTATACGTTCAGAATTATTCACATGAAATTAATCCCATAGGACGCAACCGTATTCCAATTTTGATTTTACAGATAAGTTATAAAGAGTTTTAATGGCGTATGGTTCGTGGATATCTTTCGAAAATCTCTTAATGAAGCCTAGCATAGAATTTAACTGGAATATAGAAGCCTCCTTATGTATATGTAAAATGATAGGTCCGACATAAAGGTGATCCCTAAATATTTCAATGTATCGACCTTCCGTATGACATTATCACTCAAGCGCATATTGCTTTGCACCTAGCAACATTTAGGCTTAATTTTTGGCTATAACATCAAATTGTAAAATTTGTAAAGTCTGATTGAAATTCACTAGTATCAGGTACATTGGAAATACATTTATATTTAATGTCAGCAGCATAAATAAGAATTTCAGAATTATTCAGGCAATTGACCACGTCATTTATAAAAAGAACGAACAACAAAGGTCCCAAATGACTGCCCTGGGGAACACCTGAAGATGCTAAAATGAAAGATGATAATCTTAACAATCTGAGTACTAGACTCCATAGATGATTTAATCCATTTCAACGGTAAAAAACTGAAATCCAACAAAAACATTTTTTTTAGGAGTAGCTCATAAGCAATCGGTATACCACTTTACTACCTTTTTAGACAGAGCACGTGAAATATAATTTGTTAACAATAACAAATTTGTTCACCTACCCTCAACGTTTGGAAAATTAAAATAAATAAACGATCCTCCGGCTACCCTAGAACAATCTTTGATGTAATGATGTTAATCAGCTTTAAATATATTCCTATTTGAGAATGACTAGATATAAACGAGAGACACAATTCATTAAATAAAATGTGAGACACTTTATATGGGCCAAAATTAATTCCACGTCATCGGTAAAACTTAAAAATGTGGATAAAAATTTGTCCGAAACAGCAGCAACAATAGGTCCTCCACAGCACAACTACTGGATAATTTTCTTCCAAAATACATATATAGAGAGACATACATTTTTTGATTTCGTTCGTATACTCCCATTATGATAATAAATATTTAACATGTTATATGACAGAACAATTCGATTGTTATTCGGTAGTGGAGCATAAGAATTACTCGAAAGATCCAATGCTTCTGCTGATGCAGCATGAGTAGAATTCCGTTGTTTGCTCAATAAAGAATAATAATACCAGCAGGACACACGTTAGAGTTGTTTAATATACACTATTAAAGTATGGAACTGTCAATCTATTTTTATAAGAAATAAATGTTATTGAGTCGTCAAGTTTGTAAACAATTTCAACAGGCGCACAGTTCTCTAAATGAAAGCAGCTGTATTACAGGCGGCCGATTTTAAAAGGCGGTCAAAAACTAATTCTTTTTTACCTATTATTTTAAATTATTAACTGAAAACGGGCATTGGTTGAAAATTGAAAATAAACAAAAGTTTTTTTTTCATTTTTTCTAAAACCTTACGAAATTTTTACAATTCTAATTGTATGAAAGCATCCAAGTAACGCTTTACCAAGTATTCTAGTACATGTACTGCATTTGGATTAGTGCCCAAAGAAAAATATAAAAATGTATTGTTGTGTTCAGTGGCGCAGCCAGAAATTGGTTAAAATTATTTATTAATTATTTCTACATATAAGGAAATATTGCTTATAAGAATTTATTTAAATTCAATTTTTTATAATTTTATATTGATTCCGTCCACATTGACTTTGTCCACGACTAACGTATAATATGTTCATTATACGTTTGTTTCATCACTTATTAACGATTGGAACATCACGGATTCCACCTAGTGGAATATTTTTAAACTGAGCTACCTGATAATTTGACGTTCAAAATTGTTGTAAATAATTCCATTTTTGATCTGTAAACACAATTTTTACTTGCCGGATTGCTAATATGTAATTGTAAATAATTCCAATTTTGGACTATAAAAACAGTTTTTAATTACCGCAATGCTAAATTTTCTTTCGTCGCATTTGTGACAAATGTCATTTTATCAGGAACATCATTTTAACTGTTGTCCTCGAGAGGCACTTTCTTTACTTTTAAGTTGAATTCATAACATCGGGAGCGACTTAGCAAAAAATACCATAGTATTGCAATAAGAATTTTTTTAACTCGAGTAAGGAACAATTAGGAAAATGAACAAAGAGAAACGAACAAGTAGTAGGAGGGGCTTAGCTATTTAAAGTGATTTGATTGATTGAGAGTTCGTAAATAAATACTATGGTATTTTTTGCTAAGTCGCTCCCGATGTTATGAATTCAACTTTACAATCGTCAATAATCGTATCCATTATTCACTGCTAGTTTATCATTATCTAGTAGTCTCTTCTATCATTATTCAATACTTCCATGTAAATTATTTGATTTTTGAAATTTTATCTAGTAGTCTCTTGCCATTTTCACTAGTTATACAACAAGAGGTTCGAAAATAATCGAATATACAGTTTATAGGACGAGTTGTGTTGCCTAGGAAACACAATGACACCGCAGGTGGAGTTGTGTTTCTTAGGTAACACATCGAGTCCGCAACTGTATATTCAGATGATTTTCGAAGCTCGAGTTGTATATGTTAAGACTACACAACGAATCAACCATGTCAAATATCAAAAATATTAATTGTTTGTTTATATTCATGGAAGATATGATTTATTTGTTTGCGGCCGAAACACCACAAAAACATTTTTTTCCTAAACTGACTATCAGAAAATCCTACTACTTTATACAAACAACTAAGCATACCAAAGACCCTCTTACTAATACTAACTAAATGGTCACCCCAAGAAAGAGTTTTATTAATAACTAAGCCTAAATCTCTAACAGTATTTGAATACCTAATTAATTAGCGAACCCTGCAGAAAAATACCAGGAAAGGACGAGGTGTCTAACGATTTTTTATAAATTATAATCGACTGAGATTTATTCGCATTTAACCCTTTCAAACGCCATTTAAAATTGACTTTCTTCCAAAAATAAAATACGTAACACAATTATGCACTGCTATGATATGGGATTGCTCATAAAACTTTAGTGTAAACATAACTACATAAGAGAACGATCGCACAAGAGAAATGAGACAAAAATTAAAAATTACGGTTGGTCGAAGTGATGAAAGTTGATGTGCAATATATTGTACAAGGCGTTTGAGAGGGTTAAAACGAGCCTATTAGAGACCGACCAACTAGCGATATTACTTAAGTCTTCATTTATCAGAGAAATATTCCTATCAATAGAATCCTGATCTAAACGACTATTTTTATAAATTTGGACGTCATCAGCGAAAATGTGAAATGAACAATGGTGAATAGAGGATTCTATGTCATTAATGTACATAGAAAACAATATAGGACCCAGCACTGAACCCTGAGGAACGCCGGAAATTACAGGAAGGAAATCAGACAAAGAATTGTCGAAAAAAACTGCCTGAGAACGATTAGAAAGATAGTTAAAAATTAATCTGGCAGCGGAAACCGAAAATCTAAACTGAGATGAGAGTTTGTTAAAAAGAATTCTGTGATTAATAGAATCAAAGGCCTTAGAAAAATCTAACAAAGTTAAAGAGGTCAATTCCCTATTATTCATATTACGCCTAATATCATAACATACATTTAATAACGCAGTAGAAGTGCTACGAAATTTTCTAAACCCAGATTGGAAGAAACTAATTAAACTATTACTATTAAGATGCGATTGAATTTGGTTTTTAACAACTATCTTGAAAGCTTTAGAGAGAGAACTTAAAATGCTAATTGGCCGCAAATGGGATAGCTCTGAAGGATTACTGATCTTTGGGATGGGGATTATTTTACTTAGCTTCCACTGATATGGATAGGAAGAGGATGTGAGAATAAAATTAAAAATATGTAACAAATATTTTGAGACGAAAGGGAAAACTCGCTTAACGAATTTTAAATTGACGTTATCCAGACCAGAAGATCCCGATTTAACATTCCAAATGGCAGACTGTAAATCATCGAGAGAAATATTTGAAAACGAAAACGAATTAGGGGACGCATTAGAGAACAAATCGACGGTACTACTGCCCGAGTTCAAACTAGAGCAAAAATAACTATTGATATCATTGGATTTTAAAATCCCACTAAAACTACTCTTGCATCTGCCAAGGCCTAAATTACGAACATTACGCCAAAAAACCTTGGGAGGAAGGGAGGAGTCTAACTTGTCCTTGAAATAATTACGTTTAGCAATCCGAATTAACCCTACAACTCTATTACGAGCCTGCTTATAATCTAAATGAGACTGACTATCTCTAATTGAGACTCTCTCGCAAAAGTAGGTTAAAAAATTAATTGAAACATACTAACTATTTTTTCTCTAATATTCCCCAACATTTTTTTAATATATTTTGTATACAGCAAGCACTGTATTATCTTATAGGTGAATTTATATAAAAAACATAATTTAAAAAATAAATAACCAAAGTAACCGTATAAAAACTGAAACAATCACGTTTTACGCGCCGCGGAAATAGGTTAAAAATTCAATTGTCAAGTCTTTCGGAGGTCAGTGGACCTAATTACCGTATTTTTTAACTATTCGTAAATCATTCAATCATCTATTAGTCGATTACCAATCAAAATAAAACTGAAGCACAAGCGTAAGTATAACGGTTTGGCGAATTACTAATATAGTGCAATTTAGTGTCTGAATCAACAATATTTTTAATGAAACTTCCAGAAAATGGAAAATTTAAGTATTTTATGATACTATTGAAGAACGACAGCTTATAATAAAGCTGTACGCGCAGAAGAAAAAATGCTCGAAATCGCTAAACTATTCGGCAAATCGACTACTGCAATTTTTAAAGTAATTAAAGCTTGACCAAGAGCAACTACCAAACGACAGGATAAGAAAATTCAGTCCATATCTAATGCCGACCCAAAAATATCTGCACCGAAAATCCAGACTAAGTTACGAAGGGAGTCCCAACTAAATGTATCCGCCGATACAATAAGACTTTATGAAAATAATAAGCACGGTCGAGTTGCACGCAAAATACCGTTTATTATGACCATGCATTAAAGCCGGCTGATATTAATTCGGCTGAAGCATAGTCATGGCAGAATGTTCGTTTGGCGTAATAAGGCGGAAGTTTTGTCATTTAAGTGCACAAAGCCCACTTTGAAGTCGTTTGAGAAAGGCATTATGATTTGGGGATGCATGTGTTCAGCCGGTGTTGGCCAAATAAAAGTGCTTGAAAGCAAAGTCATCGCTGCAGTGTACCTTAAACTCGTCCAGAACATTTTAATACCGGAAGGAAAAAGGTTAATTGGTGAGAACTTTGCGTTGCAACAGGACAATGCGCCAATACACAAAGCCAAATCAATCATAAACTATTTGAGGAGTTCAAATGTGAACGTGTTAACTTGGCCTCCGCAGAGCCCAGACCTGTCGCCCATTGAGAACCTGTGGTCTTTGCTGAAATACCGTATAGCAGAGAGGGCTCAAAAATATTTGACTCAGCTGCAAGCTTTCATCACTGAAGTCTGGTCTCAAATTAGCGCTGCGGAGTGTCAGAAGTATACACACTCCTTACCAATTGCGCGGATGGAAGAAAGGAAAGGTGGATATTGCTGTTATTAATTTTTTTTAAACCTATTTTTGCTGTGCATTATTGGTTGATTTTTTTTCTACAAATTTTCTTAATTGAAACAAGATGATTTTTTTAAAATATTTTTTTAATATTCAAATAAAATATTATTGAATTACGGAATGTTATAATCCAGGTTTTTTAATTTTGAAAACTGACTGAATGGCTGAGAAAATAAAAAATAAAATAGTTTTTTAACCTACTTTTGCGACCCAGTATGCCGCTTTGTTTACATTTTTTTTAAGTGACGAATCTATAACGCTAGTAATAGCGCGTTATATAAAAAAAATAAATTACACACACTATTTAATTAATGATTTATTTTTTAATTAATTGAATGACTTTATTATTTATTATTTTTATTTATAAACATTTATTTAATTTATTTTTAATTTATTTATTTTATGTACACGTGTTTTTGTTTGTTTAATTTATCACCACCATATTTGGCGTTTGTTTTATTGTTACTAGATGAACGCGCGTGCGCTCAATCGCTCATTACAATATCCGAGACGAGACTGATAGTGTAGTCGTAGTGATGACTGACCAGATAAAGACGAATTAATTTTATTTTGTTTTATATTCGTCATCACGTCGTGAATTTTGTTTTTCGTGCAGAGTGCGTTCCGAGACAAGCAACGTGAGACAACCAATGCGCATTTAAGTTGGAAAGCCGTGAGACATATTGTAGTTGAATATATTGTAGTGTGAATTGGGTGAACCGCTACAAATCAAATAAAGATTACATGTATTATACCTATAACAGGTATTGATTATTTTCCTAATTCAAATTATAAATGATTTTGTTTACTGTGTGGAACGTAACATCACATAAATGTTTACGCCATATACATAACTTAACACATATTATCTATCAAGGGGCGGCCGATAAAATGTTTGCACACCAGCGGCCGTATAGTTAGGCGCAGGCCTAGCTGTATACTCAATTATTGATTCTGGTGAAACCAACTGGTAAATTCTGCTGACACACAAATATTTGTCTCTCGAATTAAATTGACCGGTTCACCAATACTCACGATACCATTAGCAGGATAAAGCCTGATTTCCATTATGAAACACTTACTGACAGTATAAACCAAATGGGATAATATTCATGTGATGTGCGTGAGATAATTTTTTTCAGTTTTACAGTTCTGAAAAAAATTATTATAGTACATATACTGACATTATTATATTATTAGTACATTTTATTCCGAACTGGAAAAAATGTATAAAAATTATGTATAACAGTAACATCCAATTATGGATTTGAAAGTTTGCAACGAAAAATTAAAAAAAAATTATCTGTCACTCTAATGTGGTTTTCCAGTTTCACAAAAAAAATCGGAGTCGAATCCAAGTTGAAAACTGACGAATCATCACCGAGTTCAGATTATCTATTGTGAATTGTTGAATGTTCTTTTTATATGGGAATAAGTGGGGATAACAATAATATTGTATGAAATGCAAAAGTTTTGATTTTAGGCAGTCGAAAAATAATTACACAAGAGGATTGAACTTTTTCAAATTTAAAATACCGATAGAAAAAATATAATAATAGAAATTTCTGGTGTTTATACTTTCAATTTGCCGTTGTTTACGTTAGTAATATAATTTACCATACTGAAAAGAATAAAAGAATAAATACAAAAGTTCTAACAAGCAAAATTTAAATGTGGAACAACACAAATCTACAAAATTTTAGCGGAGTCGAAGCAAATTTTGGAAAGATTCTTAGAAAAAAACAAAGTTGTTCGACATGCAGAAAACGATGGGAAACTGCAATATGCAAAATAGACGAAACGTTAATGGAATGGTTTTCGGCAGCCAGATCCAAAAATATTCCTGTTTCAGGACAATTTTTGAAGAGAAGGCGAAATATGTCGGAAAAACGATGGCAATTACGGACTTTAGGGCATCAAATCGTTGGTTGCGCTGCTTCAAAAAAAGGCACAATATCGCTTTTAATACTTGTTCGGGAGAAGCATGTGAAGCTAACCAACTAGCAATTAACGAATGGAAGGAGAAACTTGCAGATTTAACCGCCGGATATTAACCTTGTGGCATCGCCAACGGTACATAGATTACAAGTATGTATAATTGTTATATTTTTACGAATAAACTATGTGATAATGTTCATTTGAAGTGATACATAGTTATTTATGTTTATGTATACATATGCATAAAGCATAAATAACATCAAAATTACGTACATAATTTTTATTATGTACATACACTGAAGATGAAAATATATATTCGGACTTGAGCCAAATGTGCCTAAAATTTCAAGCTTCAAAAATAATTCGACATACGAAATCTGCTGCTGATATGGATCTTATAGGACCACTGGATGCCAGGACTACATTTATCTATTAAATAGGCCGGGTGTTTACCCTTTAAAAGATTGCGCATCGCAAACCGTTGCAAAAGCATATATTTCTGAATAAGTATCACGTTATAGTTGCCCAAGCATAAATACAACTAACCAATGAGTTCAGTTTAAATCAATTTTATTTCAAGAATGGAATAAACTATTGGACAGCAATTTCTAATTCTCAAACAGGACTAAAATATAATTCTTCCAGAGCAGCAATCGAATTAAATTAATTGTGAGATAAAAACAAACATTTATTTATTTTTTTTTTTATTTATTTCTCTTTCCCAAACAAAGAAAAATGTTTATTAACACAAATTTTAACAAATATAAAATATAAACGAACAACAAAAACGTGGTTAAGAAGATTGGATAATCTTTGTTTAACAGACAGTTTCGATTATCCACATGGTTTAATGTTGTGTCAAAATTTGTTATGATTTTATAAAGCAATAAAAATTGGTATACAACACGCATATCCTTTTCAAGTTTCGACTCTGTAATTCGGTAGAAAAACGGCTTTAGAAAAACGATTTTACATAATATATTTCAATTACACCAGTTAACCATCTAAATTAATAATTTATGGAAAATTAAGAAAGAAAAGATTTAATTAATATGGAAATCTAATATTACCATGGATGGTCGACTATTTGGTGTTTCTAAAAAAAGATAATGAGGTTATAAACATAATTAGAAAAAAGGTTTAAACCTTTATTTAGTAGAAAAAGCAAGTATTTTCATATAGGGGCATACAATAAATGTAATTTCTACAGTATAAAGTGTAAAAAATTATAAATCCAAATTAAAATACTATAAAATGCATATCGTTACTTAAAAAACAGAATTAATCCAAATCGATAAAAGTATTAAAACCCACTGCTCTATATTCGACAATATCTAGCATACATAATTCTATTCTAAAGTAATTTTCATCAAACTGTTGTTGGTTTAGATAACAGGGTTACAGTAAATATTTCCTAAAAAAATAGTTGTGGGCTTTTTTCATTTTCAATATTTTGGGCGAATCTTCAAATAACATAACCACCTACATTTTTAATATACACGCACGTCACAATCGCCCAAATCAAAAATTAATAATCAGGCAACATTTTTTGAGCGACTCCTCAGTTTCGATTTTTCGGTTGATTAGTATTGGACGATTAGCTTTATTACCCTTACTAATAAAAAGGGATCCGAATTGATTCTATAACTGACTGTTTTTAATTCAATAATATAAACAGTAACTCTGCAAGGGAAGTTATATCCTCGAATACGGATGTGGATTGGATAAAAATTGTCCCCCAAATTTGTTCAACGAAAACTATACAAGAATTAGTTTTCTCTGATACCCGAGCGCAGGGCTCTAATTTACTCTAGTGTGGCTTCTTAACTATTGATTGATATGATTACATCGATTCCCTAATTGTAACTTTTGGAAATTCTTCTTTGTTTCGTAACAATTCAGTGATGTTTAGGATTTTTAAAAATATAAATTTTTATTTCAAACTTCATTTCAAACCAGAAAACTTTGCTTTACTTTGGAGGAAAATTTAATACAGTACGAATGTGTTCGTCTATTTCCTTTCTTATTCATATTCATTCGTCAATTTTGTCTGAAAAATATAAATAAATCGTAATTTATTTTAAGACTCAAACCAATTCCGTTGAATATAAAATTTGTTGTAATCAGTCTTATAGAGAAAAAAAAACCAAAGATACAAATTGCCATTTCGTCTTTTTTTACATTGATAAATTTGATGAGACAAACAATTATAGTGCACTGATTTATACGGTATAATCCCTACAAATCTCAAGATACATACATCTTTTCCAACTTGAATTATCTTTAATAAATCCTAATTATCTTGTATTAAATCCCCCTTTTTCATCTAAATTTTTCTACAACATTTTCTACGGTAAACTGAAAACAAATTTATGCAAATTTTCAAAACAACATCAATGCCCATATATGTAAATGAGATAACAAAATATAAGATAAGAATTAAGAACTGGTAACCTGGGTGTTTTGAATGAACTTTAAAAAGA
Organism: Tipula helvola; assembly: GCA_963556165.1. Taxonomy (NCBI): domain Eukaryota; kingdom Metazoa; phylum Arthropoda; class Insecta; order Diptera; family Tipulidae; genus Tipula; species Tipula helvola. The sequence continues at coordinate 260,127,261 of OY744483.1, read as the reverse complement.
TTAAATTAATTATGGCTCGTGGAGCTTATAATGGCATCGGTCTATGTACGACTTTATCTTAAACAGTATCATGAAACAAAAAAAACTTTAAATAACTTGGTTGAATAGAATGTGTTTAATAAAATTAGTCCGGACAATATAGACATTTAAAATAACAAAAATTCCCGGAGAGCCAAATATTGGTGGAGAGCTGGGGCTTACCATTACAAATAAAGTTTTAAAAATCCCCATCGATCCTATGTGTGCTACAAAAGTTATTCGGGGTCAAACGTCAAAATTTGATGTTTTTTGGATTTTTCTCGAAAACGGTAAGTTTTATCAAAAAAACCTCAAACCAAAGTTGTAGATCTTAAAATTCTCTACAAAAATGGTCTACATGATTTTTTTCCTAAGAGTTACCATTCCTGAGATATCGCGATTCTAAGAGTCACATTATACATGATATGCACATATAAGCCGCGTATATACATAATCAGGCACTTAAGACAAGTATAAATACCTATTTGTGTCTCATATATTATACTTTTCTGAAAACATTTATCACGTGGTTTTGAAAAACATCTGGCTATTCTATTGTCCGTAACTCCGTAGGTCTCGTTCATATACCTGTTTCTTTTAGTGCTAAAGGTTCAGTTCAAGTGAATATACGTACTTATTACAAGCGTCTACCATTTAGGTTATTTGTGCTATTTTATAGCTCGAAAAATGTCTCAGTTTTGCTTTATTTGCAATAAACTTTTAACTGAAGATGAAACAGTTGTGGTTGATCGTGGAATGCCAACTTTAATCGAGGCTAGTGTCGCGAGGTGATGAGTTTACTGAGTATTTAAGAACTCAAAAATCCGTTACAATACACGTGGATTGCAGAAAATCATACAACCGGAAAACTTCAATCGCTGCAGTAAAAAGACAACGTGAGGAGGAACAGGCTAGTACTTCAAAAAAATGTCTACCTCGTACTAGAACGCGAGTAAGTGAATCAAATTTTTGTTTTAAAAAATACTGTTTATTTTGTGGCAATGCGATGCCAATGAAGAAACTGAGAAAAAGAAAGCACAGCATCTTCGAAAAAAAATTTATAACGTGACTGCACTAAAATTCAAAGAATCCCTGTTGAAATTAGCTAAAGATCGTTCTGATGATGTTTCAAAGGGTGTTCTTGAACGCAGTAATTTGGGTATGATTTAGTCGCTACGGATGCAAAATACCATGACAGTTGTTACAAATCTTTCTTAAAACCTAATACTGGTGGTAAAATTGGCCGTCCACAAGATGAAACTGTAAACTCTGCGATGGAGAAAATTTTTCAATTCTTTTGTCGATTTGTTAGTACTACTTACTGCAAGGACTCCAATGGATAAAATTATTTATTTTCTGAAACCTGGAAGGGCTCAATAGCGAACAGAAATATATTCTTCAAAAAGTGTATCTGCTTATCCCAAATGCCAAAACTATATTTTATTTTTACATGCGATTAGCGGTTGCGACACTTCGTCCGCAATGTACAGAAAGGGCAAACCGTCAGTATTTAAATTATTTGAAAAAAAAAAAAAAAGATTTGACTGACTGCGCTAAAGTATTTACAGAAATTGATTCCACACCTCAAACAATAATTACGGAAGGAATTCGCTTTCTTCTTGCGGTTTATGGAGCTCCAAAAAAAATTACTTGCATTGATAAATACCGATACTTTTGTAAAAAATACGCGAAACAAGAAGCAAGTACAACTATCATGTCTTCCTCCAACATCGGAATCTGCTATTCAACACTTGTATCGAGTATACTATCAAGTTCAAACATGTCTAGGCAATCAACTGAACCCAGAAGATTGGAGTTGGAAATTGATAGATAATACTCTGGAACCGATTCAAAGTTTACTCCCACCTGCTCCAGAAAAACTCCTCAACACTATTTTTTGCAATTGCCAAAAAGGTTGTAGTGGCAAATGTGGCTGTAAAAGAGTCGGGTTGCTGTGTTCTCCAGCGTGTACCAATTGCCAAGGTCAGTCTTGCTCAAATGTCCAATTGAGTACAATAGAGGAAGATTCCTGTGATTTTAATGAAGAGACCAATGACACAACCACATTTGAACAATTTATGAACATCCAGCAAGAGGAAGAGGAAGAAGAAGAAATCGAAGAAGACATATCTGTTGAAGTAGACTTTCAATAGTATTAATCTGATTAAAATATCTAAAGAAATCAAAACAATAGTTAACCCAATAATCAATGGCAATATCAATAATCAATATCAATAATAAGGTAATATCTCTAGAACTTAACGGGTATTGTTTCCTTAAATTATCCTAAAATTGTCATGACAGTTAGTGGAGTAGGCCTACAGGGGAAACCACGGTAAAAAAAACGCGCCGAATACACTACCTCACAGGTGGCGTGGAAATGTGTGCATATCATGTATAATGTGACTCTTAGAATCGCGATATCTCAGGAATGGTAGCTCTTAGGATAAAAATCAAGTAGACCATTTTTGTAGAGAATTTTGAGATCTACAACTTTGGTTTGAGGTTTTTTTTTGATAAACCTTACCGTTTTCGAGAAAAATCCAAAAAACCTCAAATTTTGACGTTTGACCCCGAATAACTTTTGTAGCACACATAGGATCGATGGGGATTTTTAAAACTTTATTTGTAATGGTAAGCCCCAGCTCTCCACCAATATTTGGCTCTCCGGGAATTTTTGATATTTCACCACTATTTTTATGTCTAAATTGACCGGACTAAATCTATTGCTACTTATTTATTTACCATTCATTAAGCAATAGATCAGAAACAAGTGGGTTATTTTGCTTACTAGGATTTTTGTAAATTTTTATTTCTTGTTTTGTCTTTAGAACTTTTCGTGCTCTTCGTATCCCTTTAATTAATTTAATATAAATTATTATTTATAAATTTTTGAAATACTTAACAAAGTTTAGGGCATTATTTATATAGTACCTACAAATTCTCGAAAGCCACAGTGGAATGCAAAACAATTCCTAGATTTTCAAATATTAGATTACTGACTCTCAAACCAACTTATTTAATGTATCTTGCAGTTACCTATTTAAAACTTATTAAAAGATTTGTTTATTAAAAGTTTTTAAAAGATACCTTGAGAATAAAGTTACAGGGACCAGCCCAGTTGTTTTTTGTTAAAATAGCTACCCCGTTTTTAACAGTAGTTTTAAAAAAAACAAGGAGCAACAACTTTAAAAAAAATCACGTTACGGCATGTGTGTGTTTTTTACCGAACCTAAGAATTGTTCGCTCAGAAAGCAAAATTTAAAATGCAAACCAGCGTCCTTTAAGTTAAGATGTGCTAAGGATTCGCTGGTTCATAAACTCACGACCCGAGCAAGCCCAATATTTTTTAAGGAAATAATAGCAATTTCCCGGTTTAATAAATTTCAAACGTGAGTTTTGCGTGTGAGAATAAACGTTTTATAAAAGCAGGGGCGGAATCATAAAATCCGGTCGATAAATTTTGGCGGTAATAAACAATTCTATGTCAAATTTAGAATAAATTCAAAAAATTATCAAAGTTACCCAAATTATTTTGTATGAAATTGCAAATAAATAAAAGTTTATCGACAAATTTTTATGCAACAAATATTTCATTATCGATAAGAAATTTGCCATTAAACCTTCTAGGCTATTGAGTATGTCGCAAAAAATTAATGAGGTTGGTGATTGTGTGAAATTACAAGGTGACTTGAATAACTTTTGCGGTTGGTCGTTCAATAATAAATTGTTGCTGAATGTGGGTAAATGCAGGATTTTGTCATTCACTCGAATGCGTTCACCAATATTCCAGCAATATTTTTTGTATAATATTGCTGTTGATAGAGTTGAGCTCATGTCCGACTTAGGCATAACCTTTTCTTGTGACCTAACTTTTACTACACACATTGATTGTATTATTACAAAAGCTTACATTATGCTAGGTTTCATTAAGCGCAATTGTAAGGACTTTTGCGATCCGCTCACACTGAAAACTCTGTATATATCCTTTGTTCGTTCAGTTCTAGAATACGCCTCTCAGATCTGGTCCCCATTTTATAGGTGCCATTCAGATAGGATTGAGAGTGTTCAGAAGCAATTTGTTTTATATGCCCTTCGTGGATTACCCACTGACCGAGTGAATCAATATATTCTCCCACCTTATAATGATCGTTGTAGTTTATTAAAACTACAACGTTTGGATCACCGACGTGACGTTGCATCTGCCATCTTCGTTCACGATGTTCTGACTTTCCGAATAGATTGTGACGAATTAGTTTCTCGTTTCAATATCTACGCTCCCATACGCTGTTTGCGCGGTCGTCGTTAGCTACATATTGATCCGGTGTCTACGAATATTGCACTTTCGGAACCAGTCTTGAGAATGTCGCGGCTTTTTAATTCAGTTTACGATGTTCTCGACTTTAACATCAAGGGAATTAGAAACGAGGAAAAAACCAAAATTTCCATAGTAAAACACATAAAACATATGGGAAATCACTTTTTTTCCTAAGACAAATTTGTAAATGAAAACATTGCAAATTCTTAATTATGATTTCTGAAATATTTTCATAAATGTTTGAATTTCAACATATATAAACCTCGTTTAAGTAAATCGTTTTCATTTTTTTGTAATAATTGATTTATTTAAACCAAAATATAAAAAAAAGTTCATAACAACAGCATTCTGGTCAAATTAAACAGAAAAGCTTCCTACAAATCGTGTGCATTAAGTCAATATACATAGATGGCAGTGGGCAGTAAACATTTTGAAAAACCGTACCAAAAATCGCCACCTGGGGAAATTTCAGTTCAAAAATTGTAGGAAAAGCAAAACAAATTCTCAAAATATTAAGAACGTGTCATAATTTTGTGATTAAACAATTTTTTTCGTATTTTTCTGTATAAATCTGAGACATCTAACGTACACTAGTGAAACTAAAGATAAATTTAGCAAGTATTATTTTAATTCGTCAGAGCCAACTTTGATGTATTTTTCAAAATGAAAGTTCGAAAAATATATTTTAGAAATAATTTAATTTTAATATTTCTGCAATTAATATTTACTTAATACCAATATACCCTTCCTGTATATTGCTGCTAAAGATATGTAGAACACTTTTGTATAAATATTTTGTAACATTTTTGCTTTTTTCAATGAAAAATTTGAAGCTAAAAAACACCATTTTTACTATGGATCCCTATGGAAATTAGTGAAAAGTTGACAATTCTTTGTCTGATTTCCTTCCTGTAATTTCCGGCGTTCCTCAGGGTTCAGTGCTGGGTCCTCTATTGTTTTCTATGTACATTAATGACATAGAATCCTCTATTCACCATTGTTCATTTCACATTTTCGCTGATGACGTCCAAATTTATAAAAATAGTCGTTTAGATCAGGATTCTATTGATAGGAATATTTCTCTGATAAATGAAGACTTAAGTAATATCGCTAGTTGGTCGGTCTCTAATAGGCTCGTTTTAAATGCGAATAAAACTCAGTCGATCATAATTTATAAAAAATCGTTAGACACCTCGTCCTTTCCTGGTATTTTTCTGCAGGGTTCGCTAATTAGGTATTCAAATACTGTTAGAGATTTAGGCTTAGTTATTAATAAAACTCTTTCTTGGGGTGACCATTTAGTTAGTATTAGTAAGAGGGTCTTTGGTATGCTTAGTTGTTTGTATAAAGTAGTAGGATTTTCTGATAGTCAGTTTAGGAAAAAAATGTTTTTGTCTTATCTTCTTCCTCATTTTATTTATGGTGACGTAGTTTTATTCGGTATGCTTCAGGAAAATATGAACGTTCTCCAAAGATGTTTCAATGCATGTACTAGGTTTATTTTTGGTATTAGGAAATTCGATCATATTTCTGCCTACTCTAGCCTTGTTTTAGGATGTAGTTTATCTACCTTTTACGAATTTCGCGTTTGTCTTTTTATTTTTAAACTTCTCAAAGCTAAGAAGCCTTGTTATCTTTATAGGAAGTTACTTTTTAGCAGGTCTCATTCCTCAAACTTCCGCCTGATTCCGGCCATAAATAGTTGTAGGTCGCTAAACAAATCCTTTTACGTTAGGGGAGTTTCTCTTTGGAATTCAATTCCATTGGAAATTAAGAGTTTAGGATCGGTCAAATTATTTAAGTCAAAATTTTTGGAGTGGCGTGATTGATGGGCAATACGTAGTTTTCTAAATTTATTTTTAATATTATTGTTATTGTTATTATTGTTAATTTTTAATATTATTTCACCTCTTGCTGTACATTTTATTGTAAATGAGTTATTGCTCAAAATAGAATGTGTATGCATGAGATGGAAATTGTTTGAAAAAATTTAAAAGGTTTTTCTGCCTAATGGAAGCAGCTTCATCATTTTATTTTTGTTCTTTTGTTCCGTTTACTCTGTTTCCATCTGTGCTTTTCCTTTTAATACTAAATTATTGTTAAAGTACAATAAATAAATAAATAAATAAAATAAAATAAAAAAAATAAATAAATAAATAAAAAAGTTATACCACTAAAAAAGCTTCTAAAAAATACGTCATAATGATTATGGCTCTATACTCTAGAAGGCTCTTGTATTGTTCGATTCGTAGATATAGAGTGCTGTTTCAGAGAGTGGTGGAAAACGAATCGAAAACGGCATCAGGCTTAGACTTTTGAGAAAGTAGTAAATTTGTCTGCTTTTAAGTTTTTTAACTATAATCAGAGCCTTCTAGAGTATAGAGCCATAATCATTATGACGTATTTTTTAGAAGCTTTTTTAGTGGTATAACTTTTCACTAATTTCCATAGGAATCCATAGTAAAAATGGTGTTTTTTAGCTTCAAGTTTTTCAATGAAAAAAGCAAAAATGTTACAAAATTTTTATACAAAAGTATTCTACATATATTTAGCAGCAATATTCAAGAAGGGTATTTAGGTATTAAGTAAATATTAATTGCAGAAATATTAAAATTAAATTATTTCTAAAATATATTTTTCGAACTTTCATTTTGCAAAATACATCAAAGTTGGCTCTGACGAATTAAAATAATACTTGCTAAATTTATCTTTAGTTTTACTAGTGTACGTTAGATGTCTCAGATTTATACAGAAAAATACTAAAAATATTGTTTAATCACAAAATTATGACACGTTCATAAATATTTTGTGAATTTGTTTTGCTTTCCCTACAACTTTTGAACTCAAATTTCCCCAAGTGGCAATTTTTGGTACGATTTTTCAAAATGTTTACTGCCCACTGCCATCTTTGTATATTGACTTAATGCACTCGATTTGTAGTAAGCTTTTCTGTTTAATTTGACCAGAACGCTGTTGTTATGAACTTTTTTTTATATTTTGGTTTAAATAAATCAATTATTACAAGAAAACGAAAACGATTTACTTAAGCCATATTCATATATGTTGAAATTCAAACATTTATGAACATATTTCAGAAATCATAATTAAGAATTTGCAACGTTTTCATTTACAAATTTGTCTTAGGAAAAAAAGTGATTTCCCATATGTTTTATGTGTTTTACTATGGAAATTTTGGTTTTTTCGTCGTTTCTAATTCCCTTATAAAAGCTTCATTTTTTAGATTATGGCTTGTATAATCAAGGTTGCTTTGCTATAATTCAAAAACTATGCATTTTTAGTAGATACAAAAACATGATTTTCTGTAGAGAATAAAATTTCCTATCGAAATGGCACTTTACGAATTAAAAATTTTTTCTTCCAACAAAACAAGACAAAAAACTATTTTTAAAAAAAATCGAAAATTTTTGAATTTGTATCTATAACTTTTTTCTGAGTTTAGTTATAGGGATTGGTTCCCAAAAAAAAAATCTAACGTAATTCCCGTCAAAATTACTTAACTTTTTACGATTTTACGACTCTTTACCTTTACACCATGTTATTTTTCATTTTTATACGCAAAAATTATTTTTATTCAATATAAAAATTATTTTCGTAATTACGTTTATCATTATCATTGTTAAACCAAAAGTAATTTTTTTGAGCCTTGATAATGATTCAAAAAACCGAAAATTTAACATTAACGTTTTTATAAAAAAGTTTGTAAATAAACATTTTGTAAAATTAACTTTTCGGCTGTAAAAAACGCGGAAGATTTTAGAAATAAAATTAAAAATGTGTCTCTACGGACAGGTTATATATTAGTGTCGTTAGATGTGGTCTCGTTATTTACAAACGTTGACTCATCTTTGGTAATAACTTTGGTTAAAAAATGGTGGAATAGCATAAAAGCTTGTAGTAACACAAATTTGGAGTCGAAACAATTTGTAGAAGGGTTGAAATTTGTATTAGATCATAATAAATTTAGTTTCGGGGGAAGATGTTTTAGGCAAGTGTTTGGTTCACCGATGGATTCGCCAGTTAGTCCAACAGTGGCTAATCTATTAATGGAACACGTTGAAACCGAGGTGTTAAAAACATCTTCCGTCAAACCTATCTTCTTTTACCGGTACGTGGATGATATTATTGCGGCTATTCCAAATTCGGAAATTGATAATTTTTTGGATTCATTTAATAATTTTACCCCACGAATTAAATTTACATGTGAAATTGAAAATCAAGGTCGTTTAGCCTTTCTGGGTACTATGGTAATACGTAATGAGGATGGAAGTTTAACTACAGATTTATATCATACAAAAACCTGGTCGGGTCGGTATCTAAATTATAACTCGTGGCTTCCATCATCTTACAAAAATAACACAGTGTTTTTGTTGGCTGAAAAAATTTTGAGATTATCGGATGAGGGTTTTCATGCCGAAAATTTCAAAATTTTAAGTAATGTTCTAACTCAAAATGGCTATCCGAGAGGTGTAGTTACTAGAGGAATTAGAAAGGCTATCGAAAAACATAGTAATTCGAGAAATATTTTGGAAAATACGCGCGTAAATCCAAATTTAATCGTTGAAAATAATCGCAAACTTTACATTTCGATCCCATATGTTAAAATTCTTTTCGAAAAAATAAAATTTCTTTTACAAAATTATGATATAAAACTTGTTGGTGGAGCATTTCACAGTTTGGACATGACTTTATTCACTAAATTAAAAGACAAAATTCCCATAGAGTTACAATCAAATCTAATATATAAAAAATATAAAGGGCTGAAACCTCACGAGGTGCTCAGAACTTCGGTCTTTGGTATCTTCAATAATATCATAAAGTTGGTGTGACTGTTTTGACATTATTGATTTCTATTTTAACCAATATATATTTACTTATACAACAACAGCCAAACAGGTCAAAAGCTTCAACATGGGTACAGGCATCCAATTTAAAACGAAAAATCGTATTCTAGAACTTTATACCGAAAGTAGTATAACAAATTATACTGATACTTCTAACCGTTTAACTGACCATATTCCAGAAATTTATCCGAAAACTCATTTTAGAATCCCATTTACAACGCACATGTCTAACACAATGATACCCGCGGTTAAGGCATAGTCAAGTTCCATCCTACTTGGCCATATTCCACACATATCAAATATTGCCATTTCCAACGCACATATCAATTTTCATTATAATCGGTTAAGAAATAGCCAAGTTTCATCATACTTGGCCATATTCCTGAACTTCGCCCAAACCTCATTTTAGAATTCCATTTCCAATACACATGTCGAATTTCATTATAATCGGTTGAGAAATGAGCAAGTTCCATCATACTTAGCCATATTCCAGAACCTCATCTAAACTCATTTAGAATCCCATTTCTAACACACAAATCAAATTTCATAATAATCGGTTGAGAAATAGACAAGTTCCATCATACTTGGCTATATTCCAGAACTTCATCCAGAAATCGTTTTAAAATCCCAGAACTTCATCCAAAACTAATTTTAGAATCCCATTTCTAATACAAATGTCGAATTTCATCGTAATCGGTTGAGAAATGGGCAAATTCCATCATACTTTGTCATATTCCAGAACCTCATCCAAAACTCATTTTAGAATCCCATCTCTAACACACAAATCAAATTTCATAATAATCGGTTGATAAATAGACAAGTTCCATCATACTTAGTCATATTCCAGAACTTCATCCAGAAACCGTTTTAAAATCCCAGAACTTCATCCATAAATCATTTTAGAATCCCATTTCCAATAAAAATGTCGAATTTCATCGTAATCGGTTGAGAAATGGGCAAGTTCCATCCTACTTGGCCATATTCCAGAACTTCATCCAAAATTCATTTTAGAATCCATTTCTAACACACATATTAAATTTCATAATAATCGGTTGATAAATAGACAAGTTCCATCATACCTGGCCATATTCTAGAACTTTATTCAGAAATCGTTTTAAAATCCCAGAACTTCATCCGTAAATCATTTTAGAATCCCATTTCCAACACAAATGTCGAATTTCATCGTAATCGGTTGAGAAATGGGCAAGTTCCATCATACTTGGCCATATTCCAGAACTTCATCCAGAAATCGTTTTAAAATCCCAGAACTTCATCCATAAATCATTTTAGAATCCCATTTCCAATACAAATGTCGAATTTCATCGTAATCGGTTGATAAATAGGCAAGTTCCATCATATAAAAAATTTGTTAACTATTCACCACATCCAAATCCAACCCCAACTCAACTCCAACTCAACTTCAACTCAACGCGCAAATTGACCCCTAATTTAATCTTCAAATCAATTCCCAATTCAATGCCAAATTCAATGCCCAATTCAATAATCAAATAAGCATGTATAAAAAAATCGTAAATATTTATAAAAGCAGTTATTTTGGGTCAATTCGTATGGCAGGTACCCCACCCCCTTGACGTACAGTCTCCAAAAGCTTTTCAAATCTCCGCCTTGACCATAGAAACAGATTGGCGAAAAAAAATCCAAATCGGACAAGCCGTTCTCGAGATACCATGGGTCCAGACATCCAGACAGACGGACGGACATTTTTTTTTTTTTCTTTTTCAGACTCAGGGACTTTCAAAACGTCTAGAAAAGAGGTTTTGGACCAACCAAATTTTTCGTCATTTTTGACAGGATTTCAATACTTTTGTCTTTTTAGACTGAAGTAATTAAAATGTTCGTGTGGAAAAGAGTATATCGGTCAAACTAAACAAAATTTTAAAAAACGAATTCGTCAACATATTTATGATTCTACGTATGAGTTTAAACCGTCACACAGTGCGTTATCGAATCATCTACGTGGAAGTAACCACTCGTTATCTATAGATGACGCTAAGATACTTGATCAGGAGCAAAATCTCAATAAAAGGTTAATTTTGGAAAGCATTTACATCAAAAAAGAACAAAATTTATCTCAAAATTTATTAAATATCCAGGAAGTTTTAAAATATTTGTTAAATTATTACGACAACATTTTGTAGATTTTCTTAAAAAAATTGTTTGTCACTCAAATTGTATAACTTTAAATTTTTTCGGTTAAACTGAGTAATTTGTAAATTTTAATTTAAACTCTAGTTACATTAGGAAAACATTCGTTATTAGAAAATAAAAATGTTCATTCAAATTGTGTAGTAAAAATTGTGCCCCTGAGAATGACGGAATGTACCATCGAAACGTCGGGTTTTTATTAAATAATTAATAAAAATATAAAATATAAGTTAAAAGCCAAAGAAAATTATTTTATTATAAAATTAATAAGGTGTATAATTTAGCGCTAAAGATATATAATGTTGTAATTGTAAATCTGAGCATCTCGCTGATTATTGATGTGCTAAATCGGTTCTTTTTGTTCTGTTTTGCTTATTTTCTCTATTTTCTTACGGTTTTAACAAAAAAGAACCGACTTAGCCCATCACTATCGCTGATTATAAACTGTCCGGAGAAAATAAGACAGCAAGAAATAAAATATAGAATGGCTGAAAAATTGCTGTATCATCAGGAAACTGCAATGGAGATTCCAAATAATAGAAATAACAGTGGGGCCTTAGTTAATAATCGGTTTGCAAGTTTAGAAAATTTAGGAATATCGGGCAGTTTCCATCGTTAACATTAGACCCAAGTTAGAGTAGAGAATTACCAGTTATAAATGGAATATCTCCTTTTAAAACTTATGCAAGGTATAAAAGTATTAAGAATAAAAAACTTAATTTATCGATAAACGAGAAGAGCATGAAAACTTCATAGACTAAAAAATGACGATAACATTTAAAATAGAAAAAATCAACGAAGTTAAGTAGTGTAATAGTTGAAACGATTTTTCGTCGTAATTTCAAGAAAACAAATTGGAATCCATATCAATAAAAACTGAAAGTATCTTTGGACAATTTGTAGAATAGTGACAATGCTCAAGAAAAATACAATGGAGATTAATAAAATAAATAATGCATCAGCAGTTGCTATTCCAAAGACTAAAATATACACTTATTATTGAAATCAGACTAAATCACCTTAGTAGGATACGGAATGTAGGCGACAAGTAGCATTATGTAGACGAAAGCTTCAAGACCACTCAAAAAATTTTACAAATTATATTGAATATAAAAGACAGAAAAGTACAACAAAAAAATATATCAGGGTTCGAAAAAAATGGAATGGGGAAAATGATATCAGACTATCAATCCTGGAACGAATATAACTAAGTATAATATAAAACATTACCTAGATTAAAAGGAATACCTGTTAACGAAAAAATTACGTGAGAACAGTATGATTTAATTAAAGAATTTGCAGCTAAATATTTCAGAACATTAGTGGGGATAAACATATGAAAATAAATTATTATACAGTCTTTACCGACTATAATTTAAATGAATTAAATTTGGCACTACAACATAAAAAGAATAGCAGTACAGGAATAAACAGAATAAATTATGGAATGATGAGAAAAATGTAGGAAAAATTTAGAATATTATTATAAAATTTGTTTAATAGTTGTGTAAAAGAAGGATTTGTACCTAACGATTGAAGAGAACATTTAGTACATTTGATAAAAAAAGGAAAAGACATAAGTATATCAAGTGGATTCCTATCGACCTAATACATTGTTATCGTGTATGAGCGAAACTTTGGAACTGCTGATCAAAAATTGAATATATTATCACACCAGCAATTTGGTTTTAGAAAGTGTTGAAGAGTGTGCGTGACAATCAAACGATTTCAAATTCAAAAACTTATAACAAAAATGAATATATGATTGCGGTGTTTATAGATTTCAAAACTTGGTTCAAATTCATTCGCTTTGCTAAGGCCGCGGGAACTCTGCGGATTCCAGCCAATTTAAATAAAAATAACAAACGCTGCTGCAAATAAAAACATTCGTAGTTCGGTATATCGGAAACTAAGGGCCAAATCGACAGACCATAATTAATTCGCAACTACGACTAAATTGTCTCTTTTGGTATTTTTAAACCTCAATAAAATCACAGATTAAAGTGTAGATTGAAGTTGTAGTCGTGGATATCGGCGACTACAATCAGTAAATACAATTGACGTTTAAAATCGAATTTATCATTTCTAATTTCGATGCAAATTTATTTATTTCAGGTCATAATAAATAATAATAAACAAAACACAAATATTTAGCAATAAATAATCAATTAAGATTATTTATATTATGATGTTGGCCTTTAAAAATGTAGAATTTATTTGAAAAAATGTATTCTTTGAAAACTGTACTAGATTCCTGATTAAATTTGCTGTTTTATTGTGGTTTAAAAATACGGTATTCGAACATCAATTTCGAAAAAAGAGTGACTGCAACTAAAAGTTATAGTTGTGTCTATCGATTCGGGCCTTAGAATCATCAGAGAGATGATTTACGAAGTAATATGTAATATTTGCATAATATGTATGTACAAACATAGTAGAAATGGCTGGATCTACAATAAAAAGTTCGTTTCCAAAACCGATGTTCCAGCATTGAATTGAATAAATATCAAGAAAGGTCATTAGACATTTCACCAATGGACCACACATAAGGAATGCATCTAGTCAAGTCTTAACAGATGAAATACATATACTTAGAAACATAGAAAGAATTTATCGAAGACGACTTCCGCAGCAGTATTCCAAAATCATTTGCAGTTCCATCTACAAAGGAACCAAAAACTAAAAATTATCAGAGAGAAGCTAAAGCATTGTAAAATTTGCACTAATCAGCAACTCAATTCATATCATTATCGTAGCGATCCAACATATGCTTCACAAAAACTAAACATTGTGAAACGATAAATAGAAATGCAATTTGGAAAACACTTTGAGAAACGGGCATTCGATTCCATCATACAAATTAACTCTGCAAGAAATGGACCACAATCAAATAATCTATATGTGAAAACTTACACGGAAGACAAAAAGGTACTACAGACTATAATATTACTCTATATACAACTATGTCTTGACGCTATATAATTAATTAGATTATAATCTGGGTTATCATGATTAATTGGCACATAACTTTTACTTAGCGAAAAATAAAGCGAATATGTCAAATATGAAAATATAGAAAAATACAATGACACCGTTTTTTCAAGTAAATATAATGAAAATATATTCCTACACCTATTTTGTTTGAAATAGGCACAAGTCTTAGAGATGTGCTCTTTTCGAATTTAATGTATTTTGGGACGGCAGCATTTAAATTTTTTTTTTAATAATCCATAATATAAATAATAAGCTAAATAAGCAAGAATGATTTTTACGACGAGGAAACGTTCGCCCACATTGAATTTTAGAGTGAACAAATAATCTAAATAAGAATAAAGGCTGCAAAAAATATAACATAATGTTTGAGAAGATGGCAGATGAAATGGTACATTATAATTTTAACAGAACGGGAATTGAAATAAAAAATAAATTTAATATGTAATCTTAAGCAAATTTATAAAAAGAAAAAACAAAGTCAGGTAAGTTACTTTTTATTTACAATAAAAATAAAAGTTTAAGCTAATCTCTAAAATGGAAAGTTTGCAACCATTTTACCTGCTTACCTGCTAGGATTATCTACATTGGATGTCAATTAAGTGTATCTCGTATTTCGCTACGACTTTTGAAGACTCACAAATCTCAAACTGCAATTGCTGTAGAAAACGCCATTAGATATGATGCAAATATGTATTAAGAGAAGTCGAAATGTCTTGGACCTTTATTCGGATCTAGCTAGTAGTTTTATTTTTTTTTTAATAAATAAAATTTTAATTTTATGCTAACTAATTATCTTTCGAGTTTCTGCAATCGTATATTTAAGAACATCGATATGTTCGATATTTTCTATGATTATTGAAGCTTTTAAGCTTAATTGAGATTTGTTTGAAGTTGGGAGTGGAATTTCTGAGATTATACAAGCCTCCTGATATTATTTAAGATTATGTTAGATGAGATAGATTTTCCGGTTAGGTTAACGTTAAGTTGCTTGACATCGAAGTTATTCGAAATTATCAACAATTTTAAAGAATATTCGACGTTTTCCAGTTATTTTGAACCAACACGTGTTTCCTAGATTATCTAGAATTCTAAGATTATTGGAGCATTTCGAAACGAATCGAGTGTATTTTTTGTCTATTGTCTATGTTTCTCGCTAATATTCGAAATTTGCTGGACGTTAGCCGAATCGCGTGTTATTACAGAATTAGTGATACATTACGTATCGAGATTTTTAGTGGTTTTAACCTTATTCGAGATATGTTTAATACTGCGTATTTGTAATAAGCCTCAGCCAGACGGATTGGAACGGTCGACCAAGTTATGATTTAACCTTGTGTGGAACTATTCTGGTTTTCCTGGGAAATTAAGAACTAGAAATTGAATTAATAAGCGTATTTTGTTGACCAAAATTGAATGCGAATTATTTTGGGTTTATTTTGTTCCCAAGAAAATACCCAATTTGATTTAATTTTCAAAAGCCAACCTTTTGAAATAAAATATAAATTTAACATGTATTATGACCATCTGGTAGCGTCTATCGCTAAGTACAAAAACTAAAAAATGGGATAAGATTTAAATAATCCCAAACAAAATTTGGGATTATTTAATCCCTATCAGAGATTATTTAGTGCAATTGTTGTTATAAATGTCTCAAGTAAATACGCTAATTGTGACTGTTTTAGTACATTATGGTATTATTTTTCCCCAAAGCTTACTACGGTGATTGACACTTTTTCCAATTTTGGGAAAAATAATTCCATTTTAACACCACTGCTCACTATGTAATTCCCAATAAAAATTTTAGGGAAAAATTACCAACGAATTTACTTCGAAATGGAATTATTTTTTCCAAAATTTGAAAAAGTAGCAATTGTTATAGTATGTTTAGGGAAAAATAACACTAAAAAATCACAATAATTCAATTCCTGATTCCCAATTCCTTGCGAAAACCAGAATAATGCCAGTGATTGTGTAGATATTAAGCAGATTTAAAAATAGAAATTGGCATTTGAAAACATTCGCTCAATAGGCGATTCTTGCACAAATGTTAATATTCGGCGGTATTTAAAATTCGTCTGGCTTCGGCTATAGATGCTAGGCAAAGTTTTGTAGATTTTTCGATATTGTCCGAGATTTTCGATATTAATTTCTTTTAGCTTGCTAATGATTGGAGTTGAAATAAGCAAATCACAGGTTTTCAGGAGGACAATCTACCCAGGAATGCATAATAGAATATAACTTTTTAGTCGCAATGCGCCAGGTTCTCTTTGTTCAGTTCATCCTCTTCTAAATGACACTGACATTCATATCCCTCTCTGACAGGTAATTCTAGATTTTGCGATGCCTGTATAATATTTATTATTGAAGATTATTCGTTGAATTACAAACAGTTAATTTAAGTTTGGATAGGAACTTAAGTAACATAAATGCATTTTCTAAAAGAATTTGAAATTGTTTATTGAATGTTTCGAATTTGAACACCGTCGAATTGTTTAGAATCAAGATTATTTGATTTTTTTCGAGAATATTGTTGTAGATTATTGATGTTACAGATTATTCAGAATTGTTGAAGATGTTCAGCAAGTTCTTCGAGATTGTTGCAAATTTCCACGTTATTCGAATTTTATTTTTCAAATTATAGAAAATTGTTCGGTTACTTGTAAGTTTATTAATATTAAATCGCTGTTTGATGTTGAGTGATATCATGACCTGTAACAAGATTATTTCACAGTAGTCATTGATTTTGTACAGGTAATAAAGAAATATAAGTTCACAAATAGATATAAGTAAAAGGTCCGCATTATACTCCTCTCACCAACATTGCTCGTCAATAAATTGATGATAATCGTCAAAATATCAAGCTAATTGACAGACTTTTAAAACTCTGCTCTGATTAAATATCATGTTGTCGATTCTAGATTCCCTCAAAAAAACAAGAAAGCACAGTTGTTGTTGGAACAAAAACTTTAAAAAAAATGTTTTTCAACACCTTTCCATTTAATCTTAAACCAACAAATACAAAAGTGAACATTTTATATTCCCGTGAAAGTGTGATATACGAAAATAAAAGGAAAATGTTAAGTTGTCTAATAGTTGATGATCACAACAGACACATAAAGAAAGAGATGGTAATAAAGAATTATGGGTATGAGATAAGAATGATATATTATAAGATTGTCCAACTCTTATGGAGAGTAAACGAGCTGGTCCCTATCCCTACGCTCTATTTTCTCTTTGGATTTTTATTTTCTCATTTGCATTTACATATAGGGCAGTATAGTAAGGTGCTGGGAGGATAGGCTAGAGTCTTCCTAATGGCATAGACAAGCGAAGAGATTTATATCACATTCGTCAACCAGAGTCAAGGAGCTCCTCGTACTTAGGACACGTGAGTTGAGGCTACTAACCGGCTGCCTCACAGGTCATGTTTCCTTAAAAAATTCAAACATGAGTCTAATTGCAATTGATGGAGGCCGGTTCTGTAACATGGAAGTGAAATCATCGGAACATGTTCTCTACCAATGTGCAGCCATCATCCGCCAACGGAAATCGCAGTACTAGGTGGCTTAAACGCCCGCATGGCCTAGCCTAATTCCCTGAATACTTATTGCAGCGATCAAGGAAAGTTTGCGTTTACACAA
Organism: Tipula helvola; assembly: GCA_963556165.1. Lineage (NCBI taxonomy): Eukaryota > Metazoa > Arthropoda > Insecta > Diptera > Tipulidae > Tipula > Tipula helvola. Next base: position 260,109,262 of record OY744483.1, on the reverse strand, counting down.
TTACATAAGCCGGTATAATAATTTTTGAATGTGCTTTTATTCGCCGAAGGTAGTTATTGATTCTCGATTATTGTTTAAATATGTATTACTTTTAACATATAATGAACGGGCCACGTAGATTTACGTTGTTTCATTCCAACTTCGAAAGACGAAGATTTCATTCCAACTTCGAAAGACGATTTTGTCTTATTTCTTCAAAAATGCCCGGAAACCGAGAAGGATACAGAACAAATAACCCGTCCGTTAAGTTATATTGAATTAAATAAATGTTTAAAAGTGTTATAGTACAGTTATTTAGATAACTACAAAAAAAAAATTGAAATCATTTTGTAATTTTATCTAGTAGTAGTCTCTTGCCGCTTTCATTATAATTAAATTGAGTCATCATAAATCATAATGTCGGAAATTATTTTAGGATTATGTTACGGCTGCCTACTAAAAAATTGAGTGCGCTTCTACGATATTCTGATTTAGTATATTTCGTCTATTGTTGTTGTTGGAATGGTAGTATATCGCAAATCATACTGGTATATAATTTTCTCTTCAGTTCAATGAACTTGAGTTTTGTTTTCTCGATAATTTTATTTATTTTGTGTTTTGGTTTGTACCTATGTATGAATATAGTATACCAGTGCATTTCTCAGAATAGTAGTAGTGGATCTTGCGGCGCTTTGCTATTGCTTTGAGATTTGTATACAGGATGGCTATGTAGTGACATTAGTATTGCTTTGTTTGGAAGATGATTCATCTGTTCTAGATAGGTATCGTAGATGTGTAATTGTAAATACATTTTTATGTATACATAATAAGTAAAAACACATAGAGGTCGGTCGTTGACGCTCGAAGAAGACGGACGTGTTTTTTGTCGTCCTCTTCGTAAATTTAATTTAATTTAATTTTTATTTTTGTTATACAGTGATTTTTTAGTTTTGGGATGTTTAGTGTATTAAATAAATGTAAAATAATAATAATATTAAGTGAAGTAAGTGCAATAATTAATTAATTATTATTAATAATAGCAATAGTGATAATAAAGTTTTAATGTGAATTTGGAAAATGTAATCCACCGGGATGCATTTGCCAGGCAATATTTTGAATTTTTAATGATGGAGATCGATTTTATTGATTTCTTGATAAATTGCATGATTTTGGCAATAATAATTCTGTGGTTGTGCATAAAATTTGGATGCATGTCTCATTTTTTTGATCAAATTAATATAAAAATTAAAATTAATCCATTTTGATACGCACTTAATATTCATGTTTGTTCGTGTTTCATTTTCTTATACTTATACGTATTTTAGTACATATTTCGTTTATATACAATGGATTATATGGAAGATTAATTCATAGAACAATTATGTTGGATTAATTTTTAATTTTTATATAAATTTTAAAATCTTTATATAATTTATATAATTTGTACATATAGTTTTAATATTTTAATATACATATATCTTTATATATATGTAATGTATATATAAATATAATTAGATTTTGTCCGCCATTGAAGCGTTGTGTGTGTAGTGTGAGTGTGATATAAATGAAAACTTAAGCGAGAACCATAGTTAGAATAAGAAAAATAAAAAAAATAACTTAAGAGAGCGAGAAAGGGGATTTGTATGCATTTGACCATACTTGAAATAAAAAACTTAAAAATTGTTTCGATGGGTTCGTTAAATTTTAGCCGTCACTTAAAAAACTTAACACGAGCGAAATTTTTCGTGTAAACTTAAGAAAAATAAAAAAAATACAAAAAGCAACAACAAACAAAAAATAATTTTTGACGTGAACAGAAGCTTGTCTGCTTGTAATAATTTATTTTCTTAATTTAATAAGTTTTAAATAAAATTAAATCAAAAATACAATTTATAAATTAATCAAATAGATCATATAAGAACTAAATTTACCAATTCATATATTATTACAAATCTAATACCACTGACAGACTAGGGATTAGCTAAGCGCGATTAGTGAAACGAGATTAGCTAATCCACCACAAATCCATATGCGTTGACAGACTAGGGATTAGTTTCTTGCAGAGAAATAAATTATTATTATGGTGATTCGCTGAAATATAGCTAGTAAATCAGCTGGACTCATTTTTTAATTCGATATTTCTAAGATTTATACATTAAAACACACTAGATTTTCTTTTTCCTCGAAATTTATTCAGCACAAATTTTTTAAGATGTCATTGATTTTATAACTTCTATCGTAAATTCACGCCACTTGCATTTTCAGCAATGTTTAAATAATTATTTCACATTGTAGTGCCACTTGTACCATCTTAAAACCCAATACAACGAGATAAGCTCGAAAATTTTCAAGGATTAGTGCACTAATCTCGATTATTGACTAATCCTCAAATAAAACGAGACTAGCTAATCGTCAACTTGACACACTAAAGCTAATCTCGAAAAAATCACTAATCGCGCTTAGCTAATCCCTAGTCTGTCAAGGGTATAACACTAAAATACCGCAAATATTATAAATTAAACTCGTAAAAAAATTAAATTAATCTACCAAACTATCTGATCCTATCTTTAAATTAATAATCCTAAGTAATTCTAGTATTTTAATTTATAAATTAACTTATTAACTATTTATCGAAAAACCCAAACATAACCTATAAAATATTGAATATAAGAATTAAACTTTAACTAAAAATAACTGAATTTGAAAAAACTATATACATTTTTACTAAGTATCCTATCTATCGTTATTAATAAAATCTAAACTTTTAATTAATCTAATTAATTTTCCACAAAAATAAACAAAAAATCACAAAAATAAAATCGCTGTAAACTTAAGAACTTAAGCAAACTATGGTCGAACTGTCAAAATGAAATAAAAAAAATTAGGTTTCGTTCAGTTTCTTATTTTTTTTATTCCAAGTATGGTTAGGCCTTTATTCTTATTGTTACGTCCCGACTATACATAATGCATACATATAAAGGATTAAATGAAATGAGAATGTTTTATATATGGATGCATTTTCATAAGGTAACGCATTTATGAAAGAGCATAATATGGAAATATTTATTTTCTGTATGTGTGTGAGGGGTTTCGTTTAATATTATATTAGGATTCTAATATTTTTCCTGGTGTTGTTTTCATTCGTTGTGTTCATTTAAAGTGATCTTTATATACCAAGAGCGACACATACGCAACACAAATATTATGTTTTTGATCCAAATGGTATTCTTAATTCTTATATGAATAATTCGTATAATTGAGTAAATTGAATCGAATGGGTCATATTCATATAATTCATATTAAATCATTATATGAATAGGTATTTCATATGACACGATTTGTTTCGGTATTTTGGTTTTAATGCGGGGGAGTAGAAACAATGTAGAATTATATTAATTATTAAATTAATTTAAATGGAGTCTTATGCGTAATTATCCAATATATGTAGGTATAGTTTAAATTTTAATTTTTTCTATTTAACTTATTAATTATTTTAAATTAAAATATATTATTAAAATTGATTATTTTATTTATTAATTATTTAAAATTATCTAACTTGAACGGTATTTGTGGGATCAAGATAGAACGAGTCACCATGTCGTTTTGTAGGTTTGGTCTTGATGCAAGCATAGAAGGGGATGCGATTGGATGACGTGAGCTGCATCAACAAAATATGGTTGTCTTATTATTAAGTTTTAGATTAAATAGGGTTCCGGAGCATTGTGGCATCCTCGTTGGCCTATGAAATAATTGGTGGGAATTGAATATTAAAAACAAATTTCTGTTAACCGCCAGATTGCTTCTGATTTGAAATTTTTAATGATTACAATCAATTTAATTTTAATATCTACTTGCATTTCGAGATATTAGTGATCGTGATAATGAATTGTTTAGTTGTTAATTGCTTATACTATAGATATTTTGATGGTGGAGTGGTGCTGTCCTGAGCTTTGCATATTTTTGCCGTGTACATTCCTATTAACGGATGAGTGTAGGGGTACAATTGGGAGGTGAATGGAATGGTTTGTGGTTGTGCGAGAAAGTATCAATTAGTCGATATGCTGATACTTGATAATATACTGCAGTCTTAACTTGTTGATTTTTGCAACAACAACGCGGTGTATTTTCCATTCCGTTTGGAATAGTTTTAAGCCAAGTCTTGATCGCAGAGAACTGCCAATAATTTTTGGAAATTTTATTGGCTTATTTAATGTTTGTTTTTGTACAAATTACTATTTGGTTATCAAGGTATGACGGCAGGTATATTGGCTATGGTTTATAGTTTCACAGTTTAAATTGTGATGGGTATGGAAATACATAGCTGCAGTCAAATCATGAAACGACTGCAGCAACAATATAAGTTGTGTAATATTTATCCTTATCCTTATTTAATTGTGTTTATTTATTTTATTTTATTACATTTTATCCCACCTTCATCAGGGGCGGCTTATGTTGTCTTAGAAGAAGGTTGGTGGATATATTTTTAAATTTAGAAGGTGACTAGTATGACGGGGTTTTTTGAATGAGAAGACACTAATTGGATTTATTACACTAGGTCGGATTTTGAGATACCGCTCTATAAGTTTTTGAATGTAGTTTAAATAAATGATTCTAAATTCCTTAGAAATAACGAATATCTAATTAAGTTGCTTTGAATTTTAGAAGGATTAATGACCTTAATGATGTGATATTAATTACTTTTACTATAGCCATTTTATCAACTAAACCATGATTATTTTATAGCTTAATAATTTTTAGTTTTAAAAAACAGTAATTGGTAACAATTAACTAATTTAGATCTTGATTTTCAGAAATATTCGGAGAAACACAATATAGATTTCCAGAAACTTTGTGTCGAATAAATTTGAAATTTAAATCATTAAGTGAGGTTGGGTGAAAATTTGTTTTTCCTATTATGAGATGAGAGAAGTTGCTTTTGCAGCTGGCAAATGATGATAACTACTAAAATGTGGAAATGTTGAGATTTGGTAGTCGGGATATCCAATTATTTTAGTATTTCTGGAACTCCTTGGATCATGTCGGGTTCATCTGTTACGGTTATGTTTTATAATAATTATCAAATTACATTAATTCTTTATATATTTATATAATTATACTTAGGTTCACGAGCTCCAACTACATGAATTAATATTGGATTTGAATTTTCAGAAATGTTGGTGACCATGGTGATGAATTTAATTAATTAGTTACTTGTTCTATAGTAGATTTAACAATTAAATAATGGGGTTTTAAGCGCTTAATTAAGAATGTTAATTTAAATTTTAAAAGTAGTATTTAATGATAATTAGCTAATTTCGATCTTAATTTTCAAAAATATTCGTGAAAATTCAAAGCAGATTCCCAGAAAGTTAAAGCATCTAGCGGATAGGTAGTTTTAGAAACTCTGTTGTTTTTATTTATATCCTCCTATTACAGAACTCTGATTCTGAATTTAGACTTTAGATACTAATTTGTGTGTTATAATTTTAATTTTGGGTGCTGGTGATATTAATTGTAATTCATTACAGAATAGTTATCACAGATCAAACTACTATAATTTAAGTAGTATGTTCAGGAAATGCTTAATTTATAATAGTAGTTTTGAATTAAACTGTAGTTTTCGGATCGGATTGGATACATTGGGATTCCAGGATGAACATGCCGGTTGCGACACCCTGTTCATTTTATTCATCAGTTATTATTTATTAATTAATATAAGTGTGAAGAGTATACATATAAAGGATTCTCCTCTTTCTTAATTTACTGATTAATAACTTAATTTTCAGAATTTAACATAGTTCCAGAATTAATCATTTGCACCCTGATTTAACTCTCCAGTGTCAACAAAAGTTAATAAGCTTGTAGTTTGGAAATTGTGCTGTCTTGTGTTAACTATTTTACTATATTTATTACTAACAATTTACTAACTATCGACTGCATAGGTGGCTGAAACCGGGTCGAGTCTCTAATACTAACATTCCTTTCCTATCCCTCGGTTTTGTTTTATGTAAAGGGTGTACGGTGGATCCGGCGTATCCGGGAATCTTGCTGAGGCTTGGTCGTACACTCGTATCAATCAATCAATCAAAAATAATAAGTAAAAACACATAGAGCTCTAAACCGATAAGCAAATTTAAAAATTCAATCGATTTTGGAAGGCCACCAAGAGTAATTTAAAATAAATAATAAATTTTTAAAATACAAAAAAATTTGTGCTCACGAAAGATTTGTAGGTACTCAAAATACAGAAAAATCGAGCTCATAAAAAAAAACTTGTAGTGATTTTAGGCCATTGGAAATTATCTTATGATAAATTGAAATCAGTTAGTGTGTCTCTATAAAAGAGATATGTGAGCCAATACAATTCCTTTACGGTTTTTTTACGGGTAAGAAATTGTGCGGTGTAATATTTTAAATAGTTTTTAATAAGCTTCCATTTTCTTTGTGGCACAAGCAGATACATAAATCCCATCATATTGCAGCAACAGATGCAAAATTAGTCATCGCCTTTATATACAAAGGGTAAAATACTGCGCTTGGCGATTTAACGGGGCCTTCTATTTTTTTTGTGGATGGAAACAAAATAGTCGCACAAAAATAAAACAGATTCCAGAAAAATCATAAAACCCGCTTGATGTTTTTATTTGGATAAGCGTGGAATTTAAGTGTTTTATAAAAACATTTAGTGTTATTTTTAGTGGATCGTTTGTTTAGTGAGCTAAATAGTTTAGCATATATTACGTCCTAGATATAAATTTGGTTTATATACATACATACGTTACATAAATTTGTATAGCAATTTTTTTTTCTGGTAAACATTTTTAGAGTTTCCAGTCGTTTGTTTATTAAATAGTAAATAGTAAATAAAGTTTGTAATTAGTTGAAAAAAAAAATAATTGAAATTAAAATCAAATCAATTATAGTGTAACGTTAAATATGTAGTGTGAGTAAGCGAGTGTGGTAGTAGCAAACAATTTTATTTTCAGCAATCCGCCACAAAGAGCCACGGGTACCCTTGGATACTTTACGGGTGAGTTTTTTTTATAGATAACTACTATTTATTGTTTGTAGTGTTTTGCGTATCACACACACACTTTCTTTTCATTTTTTTTGTAATATTTAGTAGAGTAACACTTAGTGTTTAAATTGTCGGATTTTGTAAAATTATTTTCAAGAGTATTTCTTTCATTTTGAATTTCATAATGTTCTAATAAAGTGTTTTAAGAACTAAATTATGATGCATTAATTAATTTCTAATTGTTGTTGGTGATGTGTTCCCGACTATTGGTACGCAGCCTAAATATTGAATGTGAGTCGCAAATCATTTATTTTTTCATATTAAAATTGTTGACTTGCGACTGGATGGAGGATATACCCCTTAGTTTTTGAAATTTTATCTAATAGTCTCTAACCATTTTCATTATTATTAAACTGTGACAAAATGTCGATGAAAATTATTTTAGGAATATTTAAAGGATTTGGTTATAAAATACAACGTTATTTGTCGGTCGTGGAAAAAGTGTCGTATTCTACTCGCAAATATGGCTGTTATTCACTCAGATGATTTACGACACTCGTCTATCATGAATAACTGCTTTCATGATATGCTCGTTGAATATTATATTATTTCGAAACAGTTTTTAGTGTTGGTTGAATCTTGAATTTGATTTGCATCAGGTTGAATTTGAATAGCACAAAGATGAATTTGAATTTCATATATAATATATGAATGGCAGTGCAGAAGGTTGAATTTGGAGTGCAAACCCTGAATTAAATAAAAATAAACTAAACTATAACTAGATGGTGTGGGTGTCGGAACTCAAAGTGCACTTTGCACTCATTACTTGTCTATAATTAATTAAAGCGTCAAGAAAAGGCTCTTTTGTTTACTTTAAGCGATTACAATCACAATTTGTTAAGATTCAATCTCATCGCTTAATCAAAAATAAACTGAATGGAATTTAAACTAAATATGACTTTAATCTTGTGAACTTAATTCTTAAATTATTTTTAACCAAACACTAAAATAAAATGTACCGAAATAAAAAAATAGCAATTGAAGAATTTCCTTAATTATATTTATTTATTTGTTGTCGAAGTATTAGAAAAATGAATACAGACCTTATTTAATTGATTTCGTGTGCGAGTAACACGTGCGCGCCGAACAATTGTTACTATCGATTCTTAAATGAAGATGATTTATTTAAAGTACTGTGCAAAACGATGTTCTATTATTTCTCCCTGCGTAAATGATAACAGAAAATATGTATATTTAAGGTCAGTACTGTACCCGTAATTCGTGATTATGAGCGTAACTTTTTTTTGTTTGTTTTAAACTTTATTGTTATTATTTCTTTTTATTAACACTTACTAATGAAGATTACTTATTTATGTTTATTTTCTTTTTAGCAGTTTTCTGTTCGTTTCAAATGAGTAGATTAAATTTTTTGATTTTATTAATTATTAATAATTCACGTGCTATTTTCTTTACATTTACACTTATCAAATTTAGACATTTAAAAAAAAACGTTGATCACAAACTTCTTTTGAATAAAATTCTTAAAATCACAACGTTACATCACAACTCAAGTTTATAAATTGTATATGTACATAATTAAGAAAAATATAATAAACTCAATTAAAAATTGAACTATTTTTTTGATTTATCGCTGTTTTTAATCAATTCAGTTGGTCGTTAAATTTTTTCACGGTCTGCTATTTTTAGGCCGTGAGTGAATTAGTTAAAAACCAGTTAAAAATTAAAATTTTGACATAAAAGTTAAAATTAAAAAATTTACCCACCACAAAAAATAAATAAAAAATGCATCATGGTAGGCACCGTATATAAAATTTGACAAGCAGGTTAAAAACACATAACCTCATTTTTTTAATATTGGTTCAATTAATACATAAGCACGACGTGCTTCTTTCTGTTTCTTCTTAAAATAGCTTCATTTGATAAATTACGCTTTTTTTAAAGTAATAAAATAGATAACAAACTAGGAAAATGATTGCTATAAATGCGCTTCATGTTGTTGTTCAGTTGTCAAAATTTTAATTTTTAACTAATTCACACAGCAATATTAAATTTGGTAGATACAAATATTTCACCACGATAATTTGATTTTCACCAAATTTTTAACCAAATATTTTTAACATATTCACTCACGGCCTAGTAATACAATTTTTTATACAATAATATTTAAAGTTCTTTATATAAAAATGTAACGATTAAAATTTTAACCAATTTCGATTTAATAATATTGTTTGTTTTATTAAGATTTGTATTTACTTTAGGTTTAAATACTTTCTTGAATAGCTCAGTAAGACCACACTCACTAAATTGAATGTATATAATTATTTTTTCAATTTCGATCTCTCCCGTTTTTTATTTCTAAACCAAAACCAGTTTATTAACCGTGTGTGTGTTACAAATTATTACCTAGGTGGAAAAGCTAAATAAAAGAGTGAATTTTTTGTTTCATTATATTATGTATTTTACACTACGGCCCATGTTGTGAGTGTGACGTGATAACGTCTTACACCTCAGAGCCGCATGTTCGGGAAGTGAAACAATAAGCATTGTCTTTAATTTAAATATATCATTGCTTAGGTTTGTCCTTAGGCTATATCTCTAATTATGCTTGCGGCATAATATTACCGCAATGACGTCATCAGACGGCGAGGAAGCCGCGCCACAACCCTCTGATTTCGAGCGATTTATAATGCTTAAACCATTGTAGCGAGATAATGGCTCATCCGATCGGAGCAATTCTGGTTTCAATTTTTGCGTAAACACTGGTGGTTTAATTTATTTTAAATTAAAATAATTAATCTCCACATAAATTTTAATTAAAATTAAAATAATTAAATTGTTCTGAAAAATTTGTAACTCAGTGCACTGGTGGAAATTATTTTTCCTAAAAATAATAATATAAAAAATTGGAGTTGTCTAAGTCATTTATTCTACAAGGCCATTTTGACGTGATAATGACTTACACCTCAGAGCCTCATGCTCGGATAATGAGTGGCACAAAATGTTGCCCTTGGTCGTGGGCAATTACTCATCAATAATAAGCATTTTCTTTAATTTAAAAGTATGATTGCATAGTTGAGTCCTTAGGCTTCATGCCGCATAATATTATCGCAATGACGTCATCAGGCAGCGAGAAAAGCCACGCCGCGATGATTGAACCACTATAGCAACAGAATGATTTATCTGATCAGAACAATTCTGGTGTCAATTTTTGCGTAAAGAAATATTAGCGGTTAAATTATTTAAAATTAAAATAATCTCCACATAAATTTTAATTAAAATTACAAACCACAAAATGGCAATTTATGGGTTAATTTGTGCACAAAAATACTGTCGTAAATAATTTATTTTAAATTAAAATAATTAATCTATGATATATAAATTTTAATTCAAATTTCAATCTACAAAATAGCGATTTGCAATGCTTGAGATACCTGTAGCGAAAAAACGCTAAATCGGAGCGTAAGAAACAGTGGCGGTTAATTAATTTTAAATTGAAATAAAAAATCTCCATGAAGTTAATAATAAATAAATTGATTTAACAAACATGTACAGTCGATCATTACTCTCACTGCGCATAAACGTTATTACGCAAAACACCTACGGCCGTGCAGACGACACAGCCCAAGTTTTTTTTATAAACCTTTTAACTTCAAACTACTCTCTTTTAGCACGAATTCAGAAAATATTTATATGATATACTTCTATTGAAATATCAATATGTTTGTTATGGTCAGTTATGTGTCCCTTGGGTGTGTAATCATGGCCTTGTTTATGCTCAGTACCAGTTTAGATATACTACTGAGCAACTTTCATTTATACATGCATATTTTGCACAATTAAATTGAAATTTGATTCTGTGCTTTGCTGATATTAACCAACAAATCAACATTTGCAATTACAATTATTTTCCGCCTGTGTACCGCTGAAACGCGTCGAAATGACATTCTGCATCCTGGTTAATATGCCATATACTTCGCCTTATGTAAGTGAGGCCAAGCATGTACAAAAACGGAGACGTACTTTCAGAAATATTCCCTGTTGCGTTACGCTTTACTCAGAAGATTAGTCACAATCAAGATACGTGAAGCGAAAAAAGTATTGGTTTGGTAAATCTTGATCAACTAAAAGTCGCAGAATTCTTTAAAACGTCTCGGTGTTGTGGCAAATAAAAATGATTTAAAAATTAACGAAATCATTTCGACATCTTTTTCTAAATTCCATTAATAGAATTTTTTTAACTAATCCAGTAATACAACTATGAAGAGGAGAAATTGTTAGGAGTGTAACGAGAGCTTGTCATCCCCGTTACAAAATAAACCAATCTACTAAATCCACAAACTGTACACCACATGTGAAGATATTTTCTTCTAAAATATACACCTTCATATGACAATATCCGGGTGCAGTTACCATTCTAATTATGCTAAGATGGGTGGTGTCAAATTGGTTTGTACAGCACATTAGTGTAAAATTCCAATAACTCTGGTGGCACGCGACCATATGAATCACATGACCATATGAATTACGTTTGTTTACAAATTTGTTTCTACACATTAAAAGTGTGGACTCAAGTTTCATTAAATAAACGTAAATACCTAAATTTTTTTTTTTTTGCATTCACGATTATGTTAAGCGTGTGTACAAAATTTTTTTTTAGTTTTTCCTTTGCATTTATTCAACTGCGGGTATTTGAAAAGAAGCTGAATTCCACAAGTATCCGGTTGTAGGCTCGTGCACTCGTAGAAAAGGTGGGCTGACTCGTTTACGTGCAATTAGGCACCACAAGATAAATGACTCGCGAAAATCCAACGTGGTTATTAATTGTCAAAAATGAGAAGTACAAACACAACACTAGTTTTCGTATAAACACTTTATTTTTCTTTATTGTCCGCTTCGACTCACTGATTACAACTTTTAAAGATGACTTGCAATTTTTAATGATGATTTGCCATTTTATTTAGTTTTTAGTTGTTGCTTCTTCGGATGGCTGAATGAGTGAATGCAATTAATTCTAATAAAATATTGACGCCAATCGACAGAAGATTGGCTTGCATAGTGCATGTGCTTATACTTAGATGGCGCGACTATTCAATTCCGCCAGTTTTACTTTTCGGACACTTTATGTATTCCTCTTGTTAATGGATTCCTTGTTTTTGACATTTTGACAGTAAATAAATAAATTAACATAAACAAGACAAAACATTAAATATGTGAGTAAACTAATAATATAACATATTTTTAAACTATTTCTATCATTCCAATCTACTTTTAGAATGTGTATCATTCTGCGGATTCATCGATGCGATTGGAATTGGAACATATGACCCCAGATAAGGATTTGTTTCCAGGATTTGTGTTTTTTTGTTTTGAGTTTTGTTCCCTTCCTGGTCTCTGCCGGTCCCGAACACCGGTGAATAAACGCAAAAACAATTTTATTTTGCAATTTGGGCAATGCAAGTGTTTACACGTGCAACGAAAACATGTCTCATTTTTGCAAGTTTTGTATGATACAATAATCACTAATCCAAAGAAAATGTTGGAGGGGCGATTATGGAAATTTTTCGTTTGATTGATCAGCAGAAAAAATGATATAAAATCCTCATCAAAGTTTTATTTGGAACATTTTTTTGCTTTCGCTTACTTTGTTTAGAAGTAAATAATTGTGTTTAAATATTTGTTGTTAAAATAAAGAGATAGAGTAACTTAGATCGAAAATATAGCAAAACTCCAACATTACTAACTAAAAGGGGCACCGGTTGTTAGGTGTCTATGAACTGTCCCTCACGGGACGAGAGGCGGCAAGCGCTTTGCATTGTTCTTCCTGCTGTTCACAATACTCAACAGCCTATCTACTTACTAACAAAGTGCCAGGGGCCAATGGCCAACCTTTTGTTAATTTTTTTTTTTAATTGCTTTGCTGTCTACGGGGTACTTCGATCAATTAGTTTCCAAAATGGTAAGCCACACATTCTAATCATGTGGTGGATCCGTGTTAAATTCTTCTTTTCTCTTCCTTTCCCATATATTTTGGATGTTTTCAACCACCTTCTTTCCTTTCTATCGACCCCAAATACGACTTCATCTAGATCATAAGGAGTGTTACAAAAACCCATGACCACCTTCCTCTACTGGACTCGAGTACCAGCTACCAGGTTAAGTCGTAGTAGCATCTCTCCCTTAAGGTAATTTTGAAATGGCATGATTTAGGTTTAACCTGAATCGTGGCCATAACATTACAAGAGTCATGCCATTCAGTTTCGATCTGCGAGGATTGTGAAAAATAAACCATTTTTCAATCACCTCGTCAGGCTATAGCGACTGAACTGCTAACTTATTACTCTGATTTTTTCCTATATACCTATAGAAATCGACCACCTACTTATAGTATTAGCGAATTCTACAATACCGCTTAAAAAAATTTAACAATTTCAATTTTATTATATAGTGCATACATGCGGGTTCTAGTTATTCAAATATTAAGGTATTCTCGTATTTTCCATATTCACAAAAAATTTCTGCTGAAAAATCTCAAAAATAGAGATTTGAAGCTCTAAAATATTTTTCTTTTCATTTACCGTATTTTACAAAGATCCAGCTCTTCAAAAAACACTAAAAAAATTGAAAAAAATTTGTGTTCCTTTAATTTTTTGGAGTAGTATACATTTTGGATTGTTGATTATTGAAAATATTATTTGAGTCATTAATTACATATTTTGCGTTGTGTTTTCAATATTTGTTTATGATAAAGCAATTGGTTCGTTTTGTTTCGCAAGTGTTAAGTGATTTTCAGATGAAGTAAATCGTAGTCGTTGGAGGATGAGACATAGATAGTTGAAGTGAGTATATCCTGCCTGTATTCCTTGTTCAGTTTCGTTAGTTTTTTTTTTTGTTATAATTTTATTATTTAAGAGGTCTAGCAAGGCACCTATTTATCTTCAGCAAAACCCCTCCCCGATCCCGAAACCTTAGCCGGCAGAATATGACCACGTCGAAGCTCTATTTAGTAAATAAATATTTTCCGTAACGAATGGCATTCAATTGAAACCGAGTTTTACTCGCAACCCGTTTATGCCGACTAAATTCGTTACAGTGACTGGAACCGGATTGAGTCTTTAAATACTAACATTCCTTTCCTATCCTTCGATGTTGTTGTGTGTAAAAGAGTGTAACCCGTCGGTGGATCCGTCGTATTCCGGGTATCTTGCTTAGGCTTGGTGGTACACCTGGGTCAATCAATCATTCAAATTAAATTTGAATTCCAATACGTTTTTTTCAAATATATTCGCAAAATCATTTAACTTAAGAATTCCTGATAAAAAAAAAGTAAGAATAGTATCAGACCAGTAAAATAGTATGCTTTCACTGTTACATATATTTAATTCATTATTGCAATTGAAGCTCAACATCGCTTGTCTAGATTATGTGGCCCTAAACACCAATAAATTTATATTTAAATTGACTTTTTTTTTTTTTAAATTAAATTCTTATTAATTTTGATGTCTTATTTTTGATTAAATTGGGATTTCATTTTATTTTGAAAAACAAAAAAAAATAAACCAACCCACATTAAAAAGTGGTACCTACTCTTGCATAAAGTTCAACAATGTAGGAAAACGAGAAGTTAGAAAATATTAAATCGATTCTTGATGTTGAAAACAATTTAAAGTAAACAACTGAGACACATTATTTAATTTGTAATTAAATGAATCTTGTTTACGGTGTAAATTTATCTAGCTTTTCAGGCGATGATTATTTATTGATTCAATATTTCTAAATACATATACATATATATGTACATATTTTATAATTTAAATTTTTTTTAAAATTACGATGTAATTTTCGACTCTCTCTTTAAATATGTAAAAATATTGCCGGAAATTACCAATCACTTAATCTTCAGCCAAATCTAGAACGCATGGCTAAAAGTTTTCAATTGGAATTTATGAAACAACTTTGTTAAGAAAATTTTAATAAGGTACAGTTTCAAAATTATGTAACAGCTCCCGTAAATTAAATTGGAAACGATTAACCTTCGATAATTTCACCAACCAGTATGTTTAGAAACAAAACTTCACGAATTTGTTGCTAACCCAAACTAATGTGTCGAACAATTTCAAGTTTATTCTTGAGCTATTTAAAAATATAACATCCAATTCTGGACCAAAATTGACCCCAAATTAAATTTATCAATATCGATATAACTAATGAAAGTAAAAGTTGCACGATAAACTCCAAATTCAATCATTTCCTCTTTAAATGAATTATAGCCTAAGATTTTAAAAGTGTGAAAATTAAAGGCGGAATTATTCAAATACGAAAAAGTCAGGCGACGCTGCCTATCAAAAGTCCTAGCACTATTATTTTTCCACTTTTGCATGAAATTTAAAAGAAGTATATTTTGTGCGTTTTGTGGTAAAAAGCACCACCTTGCTGATTTATTCGATAAAAAATGATAAAAGCTGTTATTTAGTTTTCCAGATACATCCCAACGTTGAGAGTCTCGCCGATATTGGAATATATGTACATATATCAATATTCGCAGTTCTTGGTGTGGTATGTGCTAGACTGACGAGTTGGCCTAGTAAAGATCCGTTTGCATTGGTTTCACGGTGAAATAAACTGTGGCCGATGTGTCTTCTGTCCCAGCGATATTAGATATGAGCGTTAAAATCTTGTTAAAGTATTGTGGAAAGTATTGTAAAAATTCTGGAAGATAATCGTCGATTGTATTGTGTGATGTGTGGGGGAACACACACATTGATGAAGAGGACCCTTCCTTTATTAGGGAAGTGGCCAAGGCCCTGGGGTACTATGATTGAGTCTTTTCTCACGAGGATTCCCACTCCTCTACGAGAACTTTTTGATATTGATATTGTGGGTGTGCAAGAGATCATTAATTGTGTTGCGTTTTTCACCGCTGTTGATCCCCGTATATTCCATGTGCCATAAGAGTATTATAGGAAGGTGTTATAGGAAAGGTGGTGGGAGGTGTTGGTGTGGCATCAATAATGGTGTAAGGGTTATCTGTCAAACGAAGATCGCGTTATACGTTGGCTGCTAAGCTATGAAGGTAGGAATTTTGAAAGGGGATTTGACTGTGGTATTAGACTATCATAGGATCCTTGAGTAGAGACAGAGTGTAGTAAGGAGGTTGGTATAGGTATTAGACTGTCGTAGTGGGTTCCATTGTATAATAGGTTAATCTCATTTACATAGTTACGGCTATTTGGAATGAAGGTTGTTTGTCGCTGAGTGAAAGTATGGTGAACGACTTTTTAATCTGCATATAGCTGATATGCATTCGGAGCCACCCCAGAAGCCGTTCATCTGAAGGTTGGTCAGATATCTAGAATAGATTGAGTTATTTATCAATACAATAAGGCTTCAATTTTAGTTAATTTGGGGTAACAGCGGAAATGAAATGAAAGAACGATTACCTATTTATCTATTGGTTTTTGGACTAGGGACTACTAGAGTCACATAGGTGGTAGGAGTCCAATGTAGTGGGAATGTAATCCTGCAGATGCCCTCAAATAAATTGAACTATCTTAGAATGGAGCTCATGATGCGAAATGATAGGGTGTTGTGTCATGGTTCCCAATTGATGTAAAACTGCATTAAAAAGACAGTTTCCATCGGGGAGAATGGTGTGCACATTTATTCTATTTTATTTTGACAATGAAACTGGCGTTAACTTTCGTAAAATTATGTTTAGAGCGTTTTTATTTTTACTAGGGGCTCTACTCCTGGGCGCTTCGCGCTCCAGCCCCACGCTGCCGCATCGCGGCAGCACTTTAACTTCTATACTCCGCGCCTATGCCGAAATAGAAGATTTTGTGTCCAGAAATACAAAGCAGTTAGGTGAACTTTTATTTGGAAGGACGCCAAATTTTATTGGAAAACACCCTAATACATGGAAAGATGACTCATCAACCAGCGTCACACGTTGATGAGAGTAACAATAGTATAAAAGCTTTGTTTCCGTTAAGTCATTTTACATATTAGGATTTAACAGAAAGAAAAACAATTGATCACAATTGAATATAAACTCACCCACCCCCGAACACTTTGAAAACAAAAAGCGTAATTTAAATACACAATTTACAAATCGTTTTTTTAATTGATCTCTGCTCAATTTGAATGCACAAAAGAATATGGAAAATGAAAGCCTAATTAGCAACCGAAAAACACAACTTCTCTCTTTCTATTTATGTTGAACAAAAATAAACATAATGAAAAAATACACATATTGTTGTTGTAATTGAATGACGTGTTTAACTATTAAACAAAATGTTAATGCATTTCTCTATACGCTTCTTTCTTTTACATGTAATATCATCAAAACAAAGAAAGAGCTGACAATATAAAAATCAAAACGGATTTAATATGATTCCTATTTGATTTGATTCCTATATGAAAATATACAAATGTTGTTGTAATGTGTTATATTTAAACCGTTATAACTCATCAGCCATCTGATATCCGATTTATTTAAGACGCAAATTGTGCACACCTGCAAAAGAATACCTTTCGAATGGTGTAATTTTTATGAAAATCGGTTGGTTAGTTTCGGCGTAAAAAAAAGGACAAAATTCATGTTTGTCTATTAATATAATGATGATGATTTTTTATTCTTTTATTTTTTTTTTATGTTTAGCTTCTGACTGTAACGGTTTTGACGGTAATGTCAAATTGCTAATATTTTAGTGGTAAATAAATTTGAGGACAGGGTGTATTTATGTATGATGATTGGTGCCATCTATTGAGAGGATAGTGAGTAAACGGGTTAGCATACACCGAAAATATTTCGAAGAGGTTAGGTGTGGAAGTTGGGCTAGTATGCTTTGTTCTTCGATGTAGAGTAGAAGGAGTAAGATGAATTATTTTCCGGGATAACAGGATGGTGCTTGTGATTTTCGGGTTCGACTTTTATGAAATGAGGTACGGTGATATATGTGTGGGGGCTGTAATGGGATTAAGGGTTGAGGAGAAGACTTATAACTAAGTGGTATATTAGTATTATGTTTAAAATTTTATTTTGGGGTTTTAATTTAGGTTGTTGGGTATTGTGAATTGTGAATTTAAAATTTTTAAATTCTTTCGTTATGGATTCTTGAGTTTCTGTTGTTTTATGTTTGTAAATAAGTTTGGATATACCAGTAAACGGTTAGGTTTAGGTATCTACATTATAATCATGTAGTTGGGTTTAGAATTGAAATTGTAATAATTTCTAATAGGATAAATCTTGGAATGAATATTGCTACATCAAAAATGGGTTTTTGAGCTAGGCTGTGGTCATGGGTTAAGTCGGTTGCTAGTATGGTGAAGGTAATCTGGTTGAGTGAATGATTCTAGTTGGAGTTACTGATTAGGTTGCTTCTGGGCTACTGTTTTGCTGAATACGGTAAATTGATTTTAATTAGTTAGTATGATAAGCTGGATAGTTTGCAAGCAGATTATGAAACCTAAGGTGGCAAAGAGAGATAGATTACGGATTTGGGATTGAGTTTGGGAAGTAATAATGAAGAAGGGTTCATATCTTGGTAACGGAAAGTCAATTAATTTTGAATTAAATCTTAATACATAATTAAATATTTCCCCTTCCCTTGTTTTGTTATATTGATTGAGGGGTGTATTTGTTGATATTTGTAAAGTTTATAAAATTTATATAATTAATATTTTCTATGGAAGATAATTTGGAAGCGTTAATTTAATTAAGTTTATTTACTTTTATTTAAGTTCATTCATTTATTTTATTGACTTATATACTAATTTAGATATATGTATGTATGGTTTATAATTTAAATGGGTTATCATTAGAATATGTAGCGGTTATAAATTATTTTTTATTTGTTAAGTTGACTACATGCTAGGGGGGGGGGGGGGTTCCAGAGTTTAAATAATCCTTTAGTTTGTGACAATGAGCGTGAATTGATTAGTTTCGATTTGAATTTTTTTTTTTTTTTAATTTTCAGAAATACGGACCTTGCTCAGCATTCAGGGACTCCAAGCTTCAACTTTCATGTGGCATAGAAATTGTATTGTCTTGAGACAACTATTTTTAATATTTTTCACTAATAAATGTATATAACTTAAATATTATTAATTAAGTAATTAAAATTTGGTATTAATAGGTAAATATTAATTTAATTTAGTTTTCAGAGATGCCCGTGAAATTCCTTAAGTATCGGTGCATCATGGGTGTTGCTGCAACGTACATCATAATCATTTTAAATTATATCAAATAATTATATAAATAATAAATTCTAATAATATTATTTTCCAGTTTCCAGATAGGTAGGAAATAGCTGATTGGTTTAATTTTAGCGTTAATTATTTATTTTAACTTTTTATTTTAATTTTATTTTAAATTTAGTTGCAGTGTATAAATAACTAAATATCTGGCTCACGATACTTGTAACTAATAGAACAAGCGTTGTGAATTCAAACCGTAGCTTAGAAGCTATAATGCTTGGCCGTACATACTAATCAATCAATATTCGCAGTTCTCGGCAAATAACAAGTCAAGAGGCGGGCCCGTCTTATTATGCAAAACTAATTTTCTTATATTATGTATCGCCAATATCAAACTCTTAAAATAAATACATAATCTAAATATAATGATTAAAAGGTAAAGCCATAAAAGACGTAGCTGAAAGTTAGTAAGTATAGTCTAAATTTATCACAAAATACACTGAAAAATTTAATAAATTCAACAGATTTATATTAACTGCGTTTGCAATAGATTTTGAGGCCACAAAATTGCAAGTCTCTTGAAAAGTAACTACACCCTGCGCCATTGAAATGTTCGATTTCGATTATTTACTATTTCATAAAATTCTCTCCTAGATTTTACCTCATTTGATATTTTTTTTTTTTGTTTTTTTTTTTTCAGCATATTTCACGCCTTATTAGGTATTTAAAACCAAACTAAGGATGAAATATTCGTTCGGTTTCAATTAAGTAGTCAAAGAGTTAATTTTACAAAGTGTCGCTCTAAATTAAATGCTAACGAAAAAGCCAAAATTTTGCAAGCAAAGGCAAAAAGTACACACATTCACAAATTTCAAGAGTAATTTAGTGTAGCCAAACAGCAATTAGAAAGTTTTTAAGGCACTATTCCGAAAATCAAACGATAATTTGGCTCTGATGCAAAGAGGAGAACTTCTGTTTCAACAAATCGAATTTCAGATATTTAGATCTTAAGCAAAGGTTTGCTACGGCTTTGGAGCTGAGAAGTTAGCTTCTAATAGCAACAACCGACACTATTTCTGTTCATACTATTAAAAGGAACTTGGTTTATATGCTTGTCGACCTGCGAGAAAATCATTACTGACAGCAAAAATGGCAGCTGCAAGCCTCAAATTCGCAATAGAATGAAAAAATTGAATGCCCAGGGACTGGCGTTGGTTCATATTCTCGGATAAATCCAAATTCAATATCTTTGGACCCGATGTAAGGACAAGGGCTCGGCGACGAAAAGGCAAACGGTATTTAACAGAATGTATTTCGCCGACAGTGAAAAATTCACCATATGTTATGGCATGGAGAGCCATAACAGCCTTTGGAGTTTGATCACTAAGCCTTCTGGATAGTTCAGAAAGCGGAGGAAAATATAAAACAATTATCGAAACCTGAATCGTGACTATTGAGGACCCGACTCAATACATCGGTATTCCACTCTTCCAGGACGATTACTCTCCGCGAGTTATTGATGTTATTTGTGAAGTAAGAATGCTTAATTTTAATGTCTATTTTGTTTAGGTAGCCGAATTTAAAAATAGCTTGGTGATTGAGTCGTTATCCTGGACAGGAAATAGTCCTGACCTCAATATTGTTGAAAATATTTGGTCCTTCATGGGAAAGAAGATTACAAATTACAGCTAAAAAGTGCCAAAGAGCGGAAAAAACTTATAGAAAAAGTCTGGTTTGAAGAAATAACAATATATTATTTAATCAAACTTTAGAATTCAATGCTGATCGGGTTTAAGGCCATCATAAAAGTCAAGGGCTGGGTTATTAATCATTGATTTTAAAAAGTAGAATTTCTCTCAAAATATTTTGGTTGAGATGAATTATTTTATTTCTGTTAATTCTTATTTTGAATAAAAATTACCATTGTTAACAAAAAACTAATTTTCAATTGAAAAAACTTTGTTAAAAACACTGTAAAGACCTACCAAATTGTTAAGAGGTAGGGCAGTAAACTTCCTTATCCGACGTTACGTAGGTCTAAAATGTCGGATTACCTATCTTTTTATTTGAATATATTCGGAATAGTGTAAAAATTGTTTTGCTAATCAGAATCTATCATTTTTGCCATCTACTTTTGAAGCAAACGGTGGTATTTCCAAAATTTACTTTAAAAATTCAAACCGAACATTTCAATGGCGCAGGGTGTAAATAATGTTTATTAATAATCTTTCCAAGAACTAAGACCATTAATTTTTTCCAGTTTGAGCCCTTTGTTAGGAATTTTAAGATAAAATATATTCCCAAAAATGTATAGAATTTAAATATATTAAGTAGCAGAAAGTATTTAAAACTGAACAAACATATTGGGTAATAGAAAAGTTAAGAATACGCCTTTAAACCGCATTCATAAAATTATATAAACTGGAATTACCTTAAACGAAAACTAACAAGTTTATTATCACCTCTTGCTTCTACGAGTTCAATCACTCTAAAAGCACTCTATCCTACACGTTTATAAAATTTGACAAAGTATTTAATCCACCATCGATTTCGTTATACACCGTAAGTTTAAATAGGGCTCCCCAAATTTCAAATTAATTTCGATAGAATAGAAGAAAAAAATTTAATTACAAACAACTAATAAATTACAACTGTTGACAAAAGCCGATCTAAGATTTTATGAGAAGCGAAAAGAAAATGGAAAAATTGCTACGCTCTCAATTTTAATTTAATTGAAATTTACTGGTTTTAATATATCGTATAAAACGTACATATATCGTATTTAATAGTAAAGTAATAATATAATAATAGCTAAATATCACACCTATTAAATAATATACTTGCAATTAAAATTATATGGCTTTAATCTGGGTTTATTTATTTTAATTTTCAGTTTTCCTTTACCCTACAACAGCTGCAGTACATTTATTTTTAGGATTATGATGGTTTAAATTAATAAAAACCGTTTCAATATCAGCTACACTCGAATCACACCATGTGTGCCCTAAAATAAATTCTAAATTGGCTTTTAATTAATTGGTGCGAAACAATCAAATAAAGACACAGGCCGCAGTTTCGTCATTCGTGTACATTTAGATGAATATTCCACAAAATAAATACCTAATACTAATAGTCAATATTCCCATTCAATTAATTAGCCAATATTATAAATTCATAAAATATTTAATTACACTGTAAACAAACCAACCACCAAAAATGTTTTAAAAATTATAAAAACATAATATTTTTAACTTGCCAATATATATTGGCAATAAAATAAATAATAAAACCCACGCTTTTATTTTATTATTTAATTTCATAAAATATTTATTTAAAACACACAATTTAATCACCAAACAAATATTTAAAATTACTTACAAATTAATTAATGTTAATAAATAATTATTTATAAGCTTTCCTTAACTAAACAGTCACTAAACCAAATCACAAACACTTGTTTCCTATAAACTTTGGAATTAATTTTCAAAAAAAAGAAAATTATTTGTTTACTATCACGTTTTAATTATCCTTCGTGCTATCCATGCCGATGGTCAAAACATACTGAATGGAAAATGTGTTTTATGTTGCCAACTCTTTTTCTAAATAGAAATAAGCAGGTTTTTTTTTAAAAATACGAGCACATCAAAAATAAGGGAAAGCAAAAAAAAAGGAAAACAAAATAAATTTAATACATACATACATAGCTAGTAAACAGTAAATCGGGCATACGCCGCGAGGAATATTTCCCACTGTTGGGAAATTAACAAAAAAAAAAAAAGAAAATCGTAAAACAAAAAATAAGTAATTTGTTTCCAAATGAATACAAAAAAAAAACGTTTTCTTCGCAATTTTTGTTGGCACTATTGTTGTACGTAATTTTTAGTAGCGTCAATCGCAAGCAATGCTGTTTTTATAGATAGAAAATTCAAATTATATGATTGTACTAATGTCCACTCAGTAAAGAGCCACAATACTCAAATTAAATGAGACATAATTCCCATGAATAAACAAATACAGACAATATGGAAAAGGAAGATTTAAATTTGAAATATTCTGGAAAAGAGGGATTTAACTTTAAAGTTATAGAATAGAAATCGCCCTTACCAGAATAATTTAAAATTCAACTTAAATCTTCCTTTTCCAGGATAATTAGAAAAGGAAGATTTAATTTTAAAATATTCTGAAGAAGGGAGATTTCTAAATTTATTTATTTATTTATTTATTTATTTATTTACAAAATCTATTCTACAGTTAAAAAAACAACTTAATGAATAGTAACTACATAGTATAATATAATAATTAAAATTTGTATAACGGAATATATGCCAAAAAATATTATAAAATCAAAAATTGCAACTACGCAATTCGTACCGAAAACAATTTCTCGATTTTTCAAAATGAAACAAATGATAATAATCATTAAAAATTCTGGCCATTGAAGCCGTCGGTTCGTTATAGCCATAATTAGTTTTATGAAATTCGATAAATAGAAATTCCCTTTGCCGTAAACTTCTACCCGGCACATAAATGTTCCAAGCAGAAATAAGATTAGGGCATCTTATACGACCGTTCAAAGAATCACCGACAAACATTGCCGACGCAATTTTTCGACGCTTCGCTAAAGTATCAATTCGAAGGCTTAGACAGCGACTGTCATACCCTGGAAGATTACGCACTTGCTGCCACATAGGCTGATTACGATCTGAAAGGTAACCAAGCTTTTTATAAATGTAAATGGTAAAACGTTTCTGGATTGATTCCAATCTTTTAATCTGTACCTCATGGTGAGGATACCAAACCACCGCCGCATATTCCAGGTGAGATCTAACTAGAGAAGTATATAAACTAACACATGAAAAAATATCAACAAACTCTTTTGTCATTCTAAAAATAAAACCCAACATAGAATTGGCTTTCAGTATTATTTTGTCTAGATGTAAAGCAAAAGTTAATTTCTGATCAAAGAATACACCTAAGTCAAGAATTGAAGTTACTCTACACAGTTCCTTACCTTCCAACTGATAATTAAAAACAATCGGATTGGATGTTCTATAGAACGACATGATGTTGCATTTATTAATATTGATCAACAATTTATTTGTAGAGCACCAACGAGATAATGAATTAATTTCTGATTGAAATACTTCTGCGTCATTAGAAGATTGAATATGTTTGAAAATCTTCAAATCGTCGGCAAATAATAAGCAGTTACAAAATTTAAAAATATTCGGAATGTCATTCACAAATAAAAGAAAAATGATTGGGCCCAAATGTGATCCCTGCGGAACCCCAGAATGGCAATATATATAATCAGATTTGACTTGATTCAATAAAACATATTGTCTTCTTCCCACCAGATAAGAACCAATCCATTTTAAAAAATTAGGGGCGACACCAAATTCTGAGAGCTTTTTTATAATGATTCTATGGTCAATTGAATCAAAGGCTTTAGCAAAATCAAAGTAAATCGCATCAACCTGGGCGGCTTGTGACTCAAGTGATTCAATAGCGAATTTAGAAAATTGTAAGAGATTGGTAGTCGTAGATTTTCCACTGGTGAAACCGTGCTGAAAATCCGAGATAATTTCTTTTGTATGAAATGACAGATGTTTTGTCACAATTAGCTCTCAGTTAAATGTTCAAATAATTACTTTATTGCAATTAGCAGTAGTAATTAAATTGCAAGTAAGTGATGTATTGTATCTGTGTGTGATTGATGAATTGTGCATCTTAGCCGAAAGAACATCTAAGACATGCCATACCGATCGACGAGGGGTACAACGTTGAGTGAAACAACAAGGTAAGTTTTAAGATAAATGTCAAAACAGGTAATGGCTTTTATTGTTTACGTTAATACTACTAATATGATTTTCAGGTAAACACGGTAATTTAAATATACATTAGGTTGAGGAAAAGTATCGAGAAATATTTTGTCATTTTTTGATTAAATTTTCCTTTTATTCAAAATGAGTTTTATTTAAGTATATATTCGCCATTATTATCTATAACCTTTTGCCATTTTGCGGTATGCTTCTTAATTCCATCGGTGTAGAACTTCTGTAGTTTATCGGCGAAAAACTTGGCCAAGTGATTTTCACAGTCTTTTTTTGATCCCAACTCTAGCCTATCAAAGGAGTTTTACAGAGATTGAAACAAATGGTAGTCAAATGGTGCAAGGCCCGTGCTATACGGTGGATGGATCAAAACTTCAAAGCCAAACTCTCTTAGTTTTTGCCAGGCCATCAAAGAGTGTGTCGTGTGTGTGTGTTTCTATTGGCTAGTTCCAGGTTTTTTGAATTGCTTGCTGAACTATGGTTAATTACACACAGCATAACCTTATGGGGCGCCATTCCTGGCTTTGAAGTCGTTTGTAGTGGTTCATCTTTCTTTGAACATAATCTTTATTTATTCAACAAATACAATCAAAAGTTATTATAAAAAGAATCAACCATGAATTAAAATTTAAAAGTAATGGAGAAAGTTTCCCTGAAATAACCTTCCGCGATAACTCAAAGCCGAACAAATTTTCAACCGAGTTCAACAGAAGTGTTGATTTGTAGATCAATTCATTCTTCCTGTAATTTGTAAATTAATTATTAATTATAATTAATTAAAGAACAGACAAAGTCCAATTACGTGTACCCTCTAAACTAAGATTTACAAGCATCAATACTTAAAAAATAATATTAATAATCCAATGCTACTATAACAGTAACAATAACTAAATAATAATCATACAAGAAGTAATAAGTTCAAAATGTACCCAAAATTTATAAGCTACTATTATAATGATATTAAATTATGACATTTACAAACAGGCAACACCATAGCAACTGCAAAATGAGTCACTTAGAAACATTAGAAAATTGAAATAAAATAGAATATACTTAATGTTTAAATATGAATAATTAATCCAAAAACAGTTAACTGACCAAATTAAAGAGACATGATCTATATTGATTAAAGATAAGGAAAACAAGTCTTAAAGAATAATTCATCATGGCTGCGCTGAAGTCTGGATTGTGGATTGGCAAAACCTAAATTTGTTCGCTATTGTATAGAAAAGAATAGTTGATTATTTTTGAGCAAATAACCAGGAATATAGAAATTCACATCACTTAGAACGACGGTATCAATTTTGGAATTTAATAGCTTGTAAAGCAAATAAGTCGTGTAATACTAGCCTCCTATTCTGTAAGCTGGCCAAGCTAAAAATCTTAAGTCTAGTAATGTAAGGGATACTTCCTACATGAGGTATATGTAGTTTTAAAAATTAGGAACTTCGTAAATTTCCTTTGCACAACCTCAACTTGCCCACTATATAATTCGTAGGAAGGGTTCCAAATTTGCGAAGCGTACTCCATTTTACTTCTTACTAGACTATTGTACAATATAATATGGTTAGGACTTCGGGATTACGAAATTCTCTTCCTCTGCGGAAAATAAATCCAAGAATTTTGTGTGCTTTCGCGCAAATTGAGTTGATGTGTTTTTCGAATGTCAAAATAACACCTAAATCAGCAATTTGCAATATTATAGCTGACTAATAATGGGCGAATTCTCTTAGTGAAGGTAATTACAAGACATTTTTCAGTATTCAAATTTAGTTTATTTAAAAGACATCAGTTTGGCAGTTTATCAAGATCCCTTTGCCAGAGAGGGAGGTGCAGTCTCATCGGTAATTCTTCTAAAAAATTTCCAATCATCGGCATAAACAGATGGGGACAATAAAAAATGTTAGCAAGGTCGTTAATGAAAATCGTGAACAAAAGAGGCCCCAGAGTAGAATCTTGCGGAATACCAGAACTAGCCAGAAATGATCTTGAGAATTGTCCATTAAATTTTACTTTTACAAACCTGTCGCTAAGATACGATGATAACCAAATACACAATTTACCTGAAAGCCCAATTTTGGAGCGTTTCTTAATGAGTACATCGTGAGATATTGTATCAAAAGCTTTTTTTAAATCAGTATAGATACAGTCGACTTGAAAGCCCTTGTCTACACTATCGAACGTATAACTTGAGAATTCCAGAAGGTTTGTCAAAACTGAGCGTTTTTCATAAAATCCATGTTGTGAAGTGCTAATACTAGATTTTACTTCATGAAATATTAAATTATACATAAGTTTCTTAAAAATTTTACTAAATGATGTTAAAAGAGAAATGGGCCTGTATTTTTCGATGAAACTTTTATCGCCTTTTTTGAATATTGGTACCAAAAGTGCCGATTTCTACCTAGACGGGAAAATACCAGAATTTAAT
Organism: Tipula helvola; assembly: GCA_963556165.1. Lineage (NCBI taxonomy): Eukaryota > Metazoa > Arthropoda > Insecta > Diptera > Tipulidae > Tipula > Tipula helvola. The sequence goes on along the minus strand of OY744483.1, from coordinate 260,081,784 downwards.
TATAAGTTAAAAATATATACCAGGGGTGCAACCAATTGTTCTCTTAACTGAAAGATGAAATAATTCGATATGTTATCGAACCCAGACCCTTGTTTACGTCAATCGAATTTAATGCAATTAGTACATCTTCTACCGTAAAATAGAAAATGGCATTAGATACCCAATTAGTATTGGGTACATTTAGTAAGTCGCTATTGGATGCGGCCATCACGAGGCAAGAAGCGAAGCACATATTTAAGAAAACGCTTTTGAATGCTTTCGATCCTAAGCGAATAGTTATAATAAAAGGGCGACCAAATGACAGCACCGTACTCAAAATGGGATCTAACAAATCCTTATGTGAGTTCGCTCTGGTCCTATATACCATTTTTTTCAAAAATGAGTTAACCATTGGTTCTAGTGTTTTTGGCCATGCTCTCTCAGAATTTGTGATCAAAATTGGCGTATCTCTTACAGTTTCCAAAATATTTTTTTTCCTATAGTCCTATACACCACAAAACGTTGTTGTTTATTGGGCGTTTTAATTCTATTTGGTTCTATGCGTTAGCATAGTTGCTATCCAAGTAGGACTCAATTATATACCAATTACGTAATTTGTTTATGAGTTATTTAGTGTCCTATATCCAAAGAGCGGACATGACACAAATTAACAATATTTTTTTTGTGTCCACATTTTTTTACAAATTCGTAAATAAATTTTGGAAGAGAATCCTGTGTGATAGCCCTAATAGAATTTGGCAATTTTTTTGTTAATTTTTAATTAAATCGAGAATATACATACTTTATTTAAGATTGCGATGCCAATAATGCATTACCGTGTATCAAGAAATTTTTATCAAAATCGTTTGATTGCTTTATCGATGAAAAAATTAGTGTTTTCAGCTTTATAATTAAATTTTTGAATGCAACTGTAATATATACATAATATAATTTGCACTTCCCCTGTAAACAAATTACCCAAACCAAGTCAGCTAAGCTCACCTTAAGTACTTTCGAAAAAGAAATTTAAAGGCATCGTATTCATGTGTCAAACATGCCACAAGAAGATTAGGAATTGTACAGAATAATTTTAAAAATACTGCACCAACGACCTAATTAATTTAAATTTCGCGGAAATCAAATTGCATATTTAAATATTGATCGAAATATTTATATTTTATTAAATATTGATATTTATTGGTAGTAAACAAAACATAAAATTTTAATTAGTAATTTTTATTGTACATACACAATTGAATTTGTGAATAAATTTTCCATAGTTTTTTTTGTTCTCCTTTTTCGATTTTTTTGGTCCTATATAATATGACATGAGCTTTATTATTATTGTTACTTAAAAAAAAAAATAAGTTTAACATAACTATGGGAATGGTCCTATATCCGTTTAGGCCATTTTTGACTAAAAAAATTTTCCTTGCTTCAGTTTTAGGGCTAGTGGAATTTTTATCACTGGAACATGGAAATTATTTACAAGGCTTTTTATAAAAATAAAGAACAATTTAAAATTATTTCGAGAAGGTAGCAGAAGAATTATTTCGAGAAGGGCATTAACTAGACTTTCAAAAAGTTTCGGGATGCTTGAAAGTAAAGAAACTCTACGATAATTTCGAACTTCACTACGTGAACCAGACTTAAAAATTGGAAAATCGATGATCATTTCCATTCTTTGGGGAAAACTCCAGACCTAAGACTAAGATTGAAAATCTTTGCCAACGGAACCGCAAGGACATCAGCGCGAGTCACCATGAAACATGAGGGATACCGTCAGGCCCGGCCCTCTTTTTACAATCTAGCTGATTTAAAGCTATTAAAACCTCCTGATGTGCTAAAATTAAGTTCGAATTAATACTTGCCTTATCACAAATAACCAAAGAGCAACTTGTGTTTTTCTTAGCATATACTCCTTCAAAAATTCAGCAAATAGATTACATGTCACTTGGTTATCATTTTAAACTATACCATTGAAATACATTTGAACCGGATATCCACTAGATTTCTTATTGTACTCCATGTAACACCAGAACCGCCTAGGGTCGTTTATTATGTCATTTTCGATCTGCATGACACAGCAATTGTATAAAAATTTGTTCAATATATTAAATTCCGTTCGTAGATTGCTATATAATCGATAGCTTAAATTAGATGGACTCGCTCTATATTTTATGCATTTTATTCTTTCAATTTTGCAAATTTGTGAGTGATCTGTTATACCTAGGGCATCCAATTCTGGAATTCGGAATTCCGGTATTCCGGAATACCGGCCCATATTTTAGTTTTAATTATTCCGGAATTGAAAACATTAATTCCGGAATTATCGGATTTCTATTTTTCACACTAATATAAGTAGTTTCAACTTAATTTTATGTAATTATGTATAGTATTTTTTGTACTATAAAAAAGTGAAACTTCTCTAAAGTGTCCACTCAAGAGTCACAGAAATTTTTTATTCACTTTATGGAGGGATTTGAAAATTAAAAGTCTTGCCAACAAATTATTTTATAACAAATGTTATAGATAATATTCCAGGGACTGACAAAAAGTGATCAATTTAGAGAGATGTTCAAAATTGGTCACTTTTGAAAGTATTATTGTATTTTTCTTTTGCGTTCACTAGGATATGATACCTAATAAACGGATTACAAAACAATAAATGCACGTCCTAAAAAATCCATTTATCCATTCCTAAAATACACCTGTTAAATAAGTGTTGTAATATTTCTTAGTTTTCAAAACCGCCAAAAGGTAATTTGAACGTAATAAGTGTGCAGCGCCGTATATATCCCGAAAAAAAAAAATTAAAAAATGTGTGTAGTATATATCCCGATTAAGGACAATGTATTTAATGGGATATGTCTTCATTCCCATTAAGAATCAAACAAATTCAGAAAGTTTCTCGTCCTTACAATTCCGGTATAAATTTCATGAGGGCAATTCAAGCTCCGACGGCAATGATTTAACTGAACAATTCAATAATTTTACTCCTTGGTCCAGAATGCTGATTGCGTTGTTTCAACACAAAATATATAATTTGATTAGTTCTTCAAAAACGAAATAAACATATCGCAAAAGTGTACCTACAAAATTCCTTAAAATCGTTTTATTGATTTACCGCTAAGAAAATTAGTGTTTGCTAGTCTTTTGAATTAAATTTGTGATAGCAAAAGTGTAAAAGTGAAAAAACATTCAATGTTGTTAGTTCATTTTAGTGTTTCTGCTATGGCAAATTCGCTCATTTTTCAGGCTTCATGAAAAATATTAAAAACATAGGTACACGCTTTTGCATTGTGACTAGCGAACTAGCCGTATGTAACAACAATTTTCCCTACGTTTCGAAAACGAGTTTAATTTTGGGGCGATTGAGGTACCCTCGAAGCATTAATCACAATGTTTATGAAAATTTTCAATCAATCAGCATCGAGCCTGAAAGAGCGTATTTAGCAGCAGGAAATATCGGCACTAAAACTCTAGCCTGCCAAAATGACACAACCCTAGGTGCGTTAGGGTTAATGAGAAAAAGCAGAGAAACGAGAAAACAAATTTCAATCAATTTTAAATAATGAAATAAAAAAAATTGGCTGTTTCTTGTAAAATTTTGATTTTTAATTTTTAATCAAAGATTATTTGAAAAAAAATCAATTCCGGAATTGATTCCGGAATTCCGGAATCAAGAGCATTCAAATCCGAAAATTCCGGAATCATATTTTTCCCAAAAATTGGATGCCCTAGTTATACCACGATTCACATTTAATTTTTCCGGTCGATTTACATGGAATGAATTGATCAAAGGCGTCATTTAAGGTACTATAAAAATTATCCACACAACAACCGACGTTGTTTGGTAACAGTAAATTGATCTAGTCAACCCCATCGAGAAAGTTCCTCAGGTTAACATAATCTCCATTTCTAAAATCTAAATAAAAAGACAATAAACTATTAAAACTGTTAGAGTTAAAAGAATAGCTAAAACAATTACAAAAAGTTATATCAAATTTAAGGGGAGTGTAATAAGTACTCTCAGAATTACCGAGATCATGCTGAAACTTTTATGTCCATATCCATTGAGCAGAACATCAAATCTAGCAGTCTGCCATTTCCATTAAGGATATTATTGCATTGCTCATAGTACCCAAACCAAACATAATATCCAAAATGTGAGTTGAGGTTACGTTAGTTGAAACTGGAATAATATCCGTGTCCAAAAATATCCAATTTAATATTAGGTAGATTAAAGTCGTCGGTTATTTACAATTGAATCGTTTATTCGAGAAAGGGCTCATGTCCACTTTTTCAAATTATTCAGGAAATAAAAAAAACTATCTATTGTCAACAAGAATAAGTTTAGGAGAGAATTTGAGTTCGTTGATGAAAATGTGAGTCACTATGAAGTGCTAAGCTGAATTTCAAGGTTATTTGTCAATTATTTCAGTTTTTATGCTCATTTTTAAAGCATGGACATGAGCCCTTTCTAGAATAAACGAATCGTTTATTCTTGTAATAATTGAAAAATAACTCCAAAATTCAGCTTTATTTCATTTTTAACCATTCTGTAAACAGCCTCAGAGGGAATAATTTCTAAAATCAAAAACAGAATGTGTATTTATTAAAAATCATAAATTTCAAATTAATCAAATTAATAATTTATATATTAAAATGATGTCGATGTTTGTTTTAATTATTTAATGTGAATTACGATTAATTGTCAATAGAAAGATAATCGTTACATAACTAATGATTAACTCTCTCTTTTTCACGTTTCTTCTTTTTAAATATTAGTTTAGTATAAAAGAGCACATGGCCTGGACATGTGCCCTTTCTAGAATAAATGATTTTTTGTTTGCAAGGTAGGTGCCGTTCCATTAACCATATGGTAATTTCGTCTTATCATAAAACGTATGTAAGTGTCTGTGATACAAAACCGTCATAATACTAATTTTGACAAAAAGTGGACATGAGCCCTTTCTCGAATAAACGATTCAATTACATTGGCAAGACGAACATATAACTCGGATGAAGAGAATAATTGGATTCTCAAAACTAATAATTCAGGTTCATTCGTATAAAATACAGACTCACACCTTAATCTGTCATCTGTATCTGTCACGACGAAAAACTTCATATGAATTTGGTAGATACTCCTCCGATTTAAAAGACTGGTTCAACCAAATCTCAATTATGATGATAATGTCATACTCCTCATCAGAAGCATTTAGAAATATGTCTCTCGATTTAGAACGAATGCCGCTTGTGTTGTGATAATATAATGACAACAGATAAGTAAAAGTGTTTATAGGTGAGTCCGTAGGCTGATAATGATTGATTTGGTGATATTGATTGCTTTGATGATATTGTGGTTTTGGATAAAGCTGCAATGTCTACAAATTTTAATCGGTGCAAGGTAGCGAGACTGTATCGTCGTTTTTTCAACTGGATTTTCTGGTAAAAGGCCTAATCAAAACACACCTCTTGGCCAGAACGTAGGCGATACATTTTGGCTAGAGAACTGACTGTCAATACTTACCTTAAACGAAACAAATGTTATATAAATTTATCCCGTACCCAGCCTTTTGGCAGCAATAAACGAACTCAACAGCTTCCACCCCCTTCAACTTTGAACGTACATAGTCAACCAAAGCATTCACATCTGTATTTGAATTTAATCTACTCACAAATAAATGTTGAAGATCTTATAAATTAGCCGGTTGCAGCGATACGACAGGATCACCAACTTCAAGAATTCTGGAACGACATTATTAAAGCTAGTATTGGCACATTGTTGGCTGGTTCCTGCGTCGACTACAAACTTCCTGTTTAATGATTGCTTAGCTAACTGCTGTGCTTCAATAGAAGTTTTCAATACAGAAAACGATTCGAATAGTTTGATCATGTTGTCGGATAAATCATCTAATTTTTGCAATATAGCAAAAAATGTTAGTTCACTGCAAGCAGTGGAAAACCATCGTAATTGTCTAGATTTCGTCAGTTGATTAATAATGGCGGCGCTAACCCCAGCACATTTGAGATGAAAAGCTTATTTATAAATGCCGCTGCTTAGGCAAAAATCTACACGCCCATTCGACTACACATTACATTTACCACAATTATCTTGCATTGTAATTATTAACAAATGATAATAAATAACAGTTTAACAGGACAATTTATAAATATTAAAATAAGAAAAATTGAATGAAAAGTGTCCGTTATATCTGTATTAGATCAATTACAGAAATTCACTACAGTTATATTTTGGCTATTTTAGCAAACAGCTAATAATTACACACAATCTTATACAGACAAATTTAAATGATTTTGTATTATTATGCACACACTAAAGTTAGTTAATTTTAAGATTTAATTTATTTATTTGCTTGTACCATCATTCACCTTGAGCTCACAACATATAATAATAGCACAACAGTTACACTGATAAACGGATAATTTATTCTAAATCCAATTCAACACATTAACAGTTCTATGAAAAACTACTATAAATAATTTGGTATAAAATTAAAGTTGATTAAATAAAATCACAAACTATCACACATCTATTAGGAGAAAATATTTTGATAACAATTAAATTGCTAGTTGAAAATTTCCAAAATTATGACATGAAGAATGCAATAGCATATCCGACGTTTTGTAAATAATCTCGCCTTTTCTGTTTGGTCATACTTGGAGGCTAAAGCCTACGCCATACCACATAAAAATTTGGAGTCGTTAGGTTCTGCCATTGTCAAGGTCCGGTATGAAATGCCTCTAAAAATGCATGAAAGTGCTGCTAATAAGTTTAGTAAATGTTTAAGGCTATTTTGAAAATTTTTTATTTTTCAATTAAATAAACGTGTTTTTTACTGTCTATAAAATTATTAAATGATTTCGTTCAAATTGCTTAGAAATATTTGGAATTTAATCATTCTCCGTATTTTATTGTCACCCAGAAGAACATATTCCCTTAAGTATATATGTGATTTGAAAAAAGTTGTATGTACTAACAAAATTAAACTAAAAAAACGCCTTTAGCTTGAAGTGAGAACTGCGTTATTTAAGAAAATCATTTTCATTTTCTTGTATTATTATTTATGAAACCATAATTTTTAAAATTTTCACAACAATAGCTCATTCTGGTCAAATTGAAATAAACGCTTTTACTACAATCGTGTGGTCACTAAGTTCATACACTTTATACAGATGTCAGCACAAATTTGATAAAATCGAACCAAAAATTACCTCCTGGAAAAATTTCAAGTTCAAAAATTGTGAAAAACGCAACTTAAATTCACCAAATATTAAGAACGTGTGAAAATTGTGTGACACAATATTGTTTTTACGTAAATTTCTGTAAACTACTATAGACATCTGAGGTACACTAGTAAAACTAAAGATAAATTTAGCAAGTAAATAGTCTCAGGGTATTTTAGGCATAATTTAATTTTAATATTTCTGTAATTTATTTAATACCAATATAGTCTTCTTGTATATTGTTGGTAAAGATATTTAGAAAATTTTTCATTGAAAAGCTTGAAGTTAAGAATCCATTTTTACTATGGATTCGTATGGGGAACAGAGAAAAGTTATACCACTATGAAACTTTCTAAAAATTATGACGTATGATTATGGCTCTATACTATATAAAGGTCTGATTATAGTCACACAGTTTAGATGCCAGTAGTTCGCACCACTAAGTTCATTTGAGGTACAAATAAGTTTTGAGGTTTTTTTAATAACTTCAAAGCTTTATTCAGGCAGCATATGGATTCCACGTTGGAAAATTTCTCGTCTTTTGAAGCGGTCCAAGAATCCACCCAACTTTTGGCTTCTTCGTAAGCAGTGTAGTGCTGCTCGGCGAGGTCATGAGTCATCGACCGGAACAAGTGGTAGTCGGAAGGAGCAATGTCTGGTGAATACGGTGGATGGGGTAGGAAATCCCATTGAAGCGCCTCCAAAGTTTCCTTGACGATTTCCCAAATTTCCGACTACTCCCAAAGTTTCAGCGAGCTCCTCTTGAGTTTGTCATGAATCTTGGCCCAATAACGCCTCCAACTCAGCGTCTTCAAACCTTGCCACTTTTAAAAGGCCGTAACCAGTACTCACATGTTTTTATTGATGGAGCATGTTCCCCTTATGCTTCACACAGCAATCGATGTCCATCAGCTGCACTTTTGTTCAAATTAAAACAAAAAATCAGCGCTTCCCGCAAATTGTGTTTTTTTGGCACATAGGTTGACATGGCTAGAGCACAAAAAATAGTATATTGTACTACAAGTAAAGAAAATGGATAATTTTTCGCACGTGTAATTATTTAATTCATGAGCGAGCGAGTGGATTAACAATTTTACGAGCATGGTAAATCACTTTTCTTACCCGTAAGACTTTGATTTTTTCATGTATTTGCCGACAAATCAGGTAATTTTTAAAATGAAAAAGGTAGATCCAGCTTGGAGCAAACTATGTATGCATAGCGTGTACATAACAACCGCAGTAAGCAAATAAATAAAAGTCAAAAATGCAAAAATCAATCAGAACCAGCGAAAAATTATAACTTAAGAATTTTAACGAAACCGATTTTTTTTTATTTTTTTTTTTGACAACCAGTGAAAAATTAAAAATTTAAGGATTCACTGAAACTAATATTTTTTGACATTTCATTTTCATTCAAACTTTCCTTACGATTTGTGTGCAAAAGACGAGTTTTCGATTCAAATTTAATTGATTTAATTTAATAGGTAATAGGTAATAGGTTGCGGTTAAATTATTTATAGTTATAATTTGAGTTTTTGGTTATATTTAGTTTTGTATTTCTTCATTAGGGTTGTGGTTACATTGTTGGTTGCTAAGTTTAGTTGATTAGTGAGGTGTAGCGTTTAATAATTTGCTTAGTTCGGTTACGGGATAATATTTTCTAAGTAGTTTTCATGTTTTGTAAATATTTCTTGCTGTACATTATATTATAAAATTAGTTTGGTATATTCAGTTTAATATTTAGATAATAAGTCAGTTAGTTTTATTTTGTATTATAAAATATGAACGAGCGAAAGCAATTGTCACAACTCTATGATTTGATCCAACTTCTTTCAAACCTTAAAAAGTTGAAACGAGTTGAAAAATAAAAGAAAAAGAAAAGATCTTGTGGGGTTAGGGAAATAAATAGAACAATAAATTCGCATGGTTATTTCTAAGCTACGTTTTTGCCAATGAGTCCGAGTTCGCGACAATATTCTGCGGAAAAATTTTCAGCAGGATTGCATGCGATTTAAAAATATTTTATTCGGAAGGGGAAATTTGTTTACGAAATAGACTACTTTGATTGGTTGCTTGCTGAAAATTTTTCCGCAGAATATTATCGCGAACTCGCAGTGAAGGATGTAGACCCAGGTCAATTTTTCAAACACACTAGGATGACTAAATCTACATTTAACATGCTGCTGAATTTATTACGGCCTCACAACAAAGTTTCAGGCAGAAGTCTAATAAGTGTAGAATGTCGGGCATTAACCATACTGTAAGTTCTTTAGGTAATACAAATATAAGTTTTATTAATTCCTAATTACTTTAAGATATCTTGCTCAAGGAACTTCCATTTAAAGTTTGGCCGATTTTTGTGACTGAACCAAATACCCAAGACTACCAAGAAATTGAAAACGATTTTTGGGATATGTGGAATTTGCCGAACTGTTTGGGGCCTTCGATTGCAAACATATTGCAATCCAATAACCACCTGGAACGGGCAGCCAGTTCTTTAATTACAAAAAATATTTCAGCGGTTTTCAAAATAATATTTGTTCATATTTTATCACATTGGTAAATAAATTATATTCCATGACTTTAAATAACTTATTTGTTGTTCCGAAATAATTTATCCTGCCGTAAAGCAGTACAAAACTTAGGATTTGAAAGAATGCATAGTCCTCATCTCCATCAGATCTTCCAACATCTCAAGAAATATATAGATCGATTTGATTTTGCAGTCGAATCGCTTTCGCCGCGGAGAAGCGATTTCAATCTTTTCTTTGATGTATCCTCACTCCTTTGAATACTGGAACCTTCAATATTGCTTTCGAATACATTTAACGACGTATTTTGAAATGAATCGACTTCAATTTCGGTAGGAAAAATATTGTTCCTAGTTCTGTTGATATAATAATAAATTACGTATTTATTTAGACATATGTATACATATACATATAAGTGTATTATACATAATATAATATACTTACACTCTGGGCTGGACAAATTCTTTCAAAAACGTCATATTTTCATAAAAAGGCCAATCTTCTGCAACAAGCGATTAGCTGCCCGTTGCTAAATTTCGTTGTTTGCCTCTCTCTTTATTGTAACTTTTCCCGTTTACAATTTTAAAACATTCTTTGAATTTCCTACTACTTACCTGTTTGACCAGTAATTTCTGCCACCTCATCCCATGCCTTGTTCTTTGCAGTGCTGTTTTTGTATTGTTGATCTTTTTTATCATATACTATATAATACAAGGGTACCCGGGAATCCGTACTGCTTCAATGAGCGCATCATAAAAATGTTCCATCCTGAAAAACGAAATATTCGTAAATACATAGTTTAAAAAAATTAATTAGAAAATAAAATTAAAATGACTAAATTGAAATAAAAAAAGAACTGTGCAATAAAAAATGTTTACCTAATTCATAAACAATTTGTTTGGATTTGACATTTATTTCTTAAGTTTGGACGCAAAATTGCGGGTTCCTAATTTTTCTAAAGTGACACTCGTGACAGATCAAATTTAAAGCAGCTTCGTTAACTTTCTTAATTGACGTTAATTTTTTACTGGGCGAGAATACAGAAATGATTATCTATGGCATTTTTAAGTTTTGTTAATTCTTAATTTTTAAGTTTATAATTTTTCGCTGGTCACCACGTTGCTAAGGAGAAAAGTAGCAGTTTTGTTTACTGGTTTCAACCAAGAAATGACGCTCTTTTCCATTAAGTACACGAAAAAGTGAATAGGGGAATGAATAGTTACGCACTCTTTTGTAAATCCCTCAAAATTTATTTGTACCCCTAATATTATAGACAGCTTTATAGCTCGCAGCCATAATAAAACGATTGTACTATTTAGGGATGACTAATGAGGCTTAAATGAACTTTAGCTAAACATCTACAACTTAACTTTTCTCTTCGCGTTTCCAAAATTAAAAACTAATAAACGTTTGAGTTATCTTTGAATTTGAAATTTTTTTATTTTACATTAAAAAACTCAGCTTTTTATAGACAGCAATTAATTTATTTATTTATTTATTTGATATACGTTTCGACTTTTTAGTCATCATCACCATCAGTGTCTTAATATCTTAGAAACAAAAATATTCTTACAAAATAGTTGAAGATAAAAATAATAAAATTATAACAAGAATGAAAATTTAAAACAACAACTCTTGTGTGACAAGATAACCATATACTCAAATTAAAAATTTTCAAATGAACTAACAATAAATTTTCGTAAGAACCTTTAGTCGTGACCTAATCTATCCAGAATCCTCTATATATCGAAACAATATTGGTTTATGCCGGCAATGGAGAATTAGAAACGTCTTCAACCCTACCTACATTATATGTAGTGCAATACCAAAAACGAAACAATGTAGTCCCAAAATTGGAAATTAAAACAGCAATTTAGGCAAAGCAATATAAATTGGCAATAAATTTCAATAATTCAATTTAAAGAAACACTTAATGAGGATTTGATTCTCGAATAAATTCTAATTAGGTGGTAGTACAATAAAAGAATGATAACATAAAAAATCAGTTCAAAGAAGTCGATGACCATATAGATTTAGAGAACGGGAAGATTTATTTATATCGTATTTGTATACCATCATTATATCCCACAAGCAGTTTTTTGTATCCTTTATTAATTTAATTCTAAGTTTTATTTTATCTCTTTTATGTTTTTATTTTGAAAGATAATTTTGTTTCATATATTTTATGTATTATTTTAACAATTACATTATAGCGGCGCATGTTTTTATTGAATTTGTTGTTTTGTGTAAATTTGTGTAATAAGAACTTTGATTTCTTGGTACATTATTTCTTTAAAATAAAATTAATTACACAAAAGCTACATTTCGTTTAGATTTGGAAGCTTTGCATAATGTGTTTGATTCACATTTTGATTAGATACAAGAAAAGCAGCTTAGTCTATTGGTGTAAATTTATTGCTTACAGCGGTTGTTATAGCAATTGCCCTTATGACGAGTTTCAATAGCTTTGCAAAAAGAGAACAAATTTAAAATTATCAATACTAAAAATATTGTTGTTTGGTCTGCTTAAAACCAGAAAACATATGTTCAACAACAATTTTTAGTTACCGCCTTGTGGTTAATAAGGTTCTAAAATGATATTATATTACAAAGTACTTCCTGGGGTGCGATTCCGGTTCAGTGATAAAATGATATGATAAATTTGAATCGGTGTAAAGAAAGCAAAAAGCATAATTTATTGTTTTTCGTATTATGCCTACTTTGAAATTTAAAAGTTTGAATTTTATCAAGAAGTAGCGCAAAGGCAAAATAATTATTCATTATGCTAGGTTTACAGCGACACACGACACTATAATATTGTATGAAGTATTCTACAAGTATTCTACACTATAAGCTGCAGTTGCTATATTTATGCCATTCAATAGATGAGCGGTAAATTCAGACATTGCTTCTACGAATCTATTTACGATACCTTACCTTCTTACTAATAAATTACACCGAAACGATAAATATAGAGACATACAAAGCATCAACACAAAAATATGATAAAATCATAATAAAGTTATTTATCTGATATACTCACTTATTATGCTAGTGTATATAGACAGCAGTATGTTCTCTTTGCTTCTCCCAATACAAACATTGTGAAAGAATTTGTATAGTTTGCAACAAATGAATGATGAAGTACCAAAATGTTTTTGAAGGTTGGCCCCGATGATGGCTTTTATCCTTGGTATTTACGTCTGAGCTCTATCAAAACCAACCTAATCAGCGAAATAGTCACAAAAGTTTGATTTGATTGGATTAGAGCACGAATGTAAATAGAACTAGGCCCTCTAGGGTAACAAAACCTTTCTCATAAACCAATTTTTTTCTTGTGCTGTCGTTCGATTTGTAGTGGACATTCGATCTAAATTAAATAACCTGATACTTTGGAATTCCTTATTCAAATAAATTATAATATTAAACATTTGCAAACTCCGAAAAATGGATCTCGATATTCTTTCAAAGGATGCTTAACGTCGTTATCGGAATATATTCAACTGATGGGTTTATTAAAAATCCCAATATTCTTTTAATTTTTCAGAAAGCATTTCAGAAGATAAAGGTGTTAATACCACAGAATATAATATATATACAATTAATTATGTATAGTATAAGCGACATTGCACCGGCCAAAAATAGTTTTGCCCCTATCTGTTTTTCACGTGTCGAACGAGAATTATTTTTCGAATTCCAAACACTCAGTTCGCTTAACAACAATTTAATATTAACGAACCCTCCTTCGCCAACCTGACGTGAAATAATTAAATCGAAATTATTTCAAACAAAACCCGCATTGTGTACTATAATGTAAGGCCAATAAACCTAACATTAATTCTTCTGAAGAATTCTTAAATACTTTATAAAACCATGCTAATCAGATCACAGCACCACAAGCTAAATTAATAAGACGTTGTATTATTTTTATTTTGCAAAATATTTCTTTATAGTTGGTGAAAGTATTTCAGGGTCACTTTTCACTTATTTCTTTCCACTAATTAAAATGGGTTAAGACTTTTTAAATTTCCTAGAGTAGATTTTCCGATAATTTTGAATTTGCAGTTGCTCAATTACACAAATTATTTAGATCCTAAAAAGTTACTGAGAGAAAAACGTTTGTAGGTACACAATGTCCAAATGCAAACACATTTGGTACATCACCTATCTTAAGAAATAATTTATTTGGAAACTAATTAAATATTTTCTACATACTATATTTCAGTGACCATTTTTGTATGCGTACAAATTTTATCATTGGCGACAAAAATTTTCATCGGCAAAAACCAGTCTGATAAATTTATTGAATTTGTTTCAAATTCATCATAAATTTATCATTCGTCGCTTACTTGCAATCGCAAAACACAGTGTATAACAATGATATAATTTTATCAGATTTCATTATCATCGAACCAGAATCGCATCCTAGTGCAATAAGGCATGCATAATTTTGTTTTGTGCAATGAAAAAAATTAAAACGGATGACTAGATGAACATGAAAAGTTTTTTTATCATTTAAAATTATCACTGAACCAGAATCGCACCCCTGGAAAGCTGTAAAGCAAAAATTACACGTTCCAATTCAAGATGTTTGAATAGCGAACAAAATGAATAATGCATTAATCCTACAAAATCCTGCAGTTAGCAAATTATGAAGCTTCAACTTCAGCGGAAACTATAGTTTTTAAAACCGATACAGCAACTTAATTCTAATGAAAAAAATGTGAAATTCTTAGCAGAAAATGACAATAAATTGAGTAAAAAGCTCGAAATTTCTCGACTTAGCTGAAAAGATATTTTGATATTTGTCTCATATAATTCGATCTTTTAATTTATTTTCAATTAATAAATGATACCACTTATAAAGAACAAACCAAAATATAGTTATTTGTGTATTAAGAGCATAAAATGACGCTTTGTGTTTTACCACTAAAAACATTACTTTGTTAAAGCCCTTTTCCACTAAATTATGATACATAACATGCTATATAACATGTTTCAAACATTAATACAAAAATATTATGTAATTCTATGTAAAATAAAGTTTTTCATGTCATTTAAATATGGTTTGATAGCGTTTGTGGTATAACATTGATATTTGTTACATAGTGGAAAAGTGTCTTTACATAAGTAATTTTTCACAAATAATGGCTAAAACCTTGGTTTATATTTTAATGTATATATTTATTACCAAAAAGAATTTATAGGTTGTTGTTGAACAACCTATACATTGTCGTACTGCGACATTTTATAGGTTGTTTAACAAAGTCGCACTGCGACCTAAAAGATTTTTGTACTTGACTGCTTAATTACCTGTCCAGTCAATATTTAGGCTGTGTGCCTCATGTCGATATTTTCGACTAAAATTCTGACTAAACTAAATTATGCTACATTTTGCTATTAACCCCCAGACGGCTAACGAAAAGTCTCATCGCAAGGGTGCTTTTCGTTTTAGTTGTCATTTTTATTGAGAGAGTGCTTGGATTAAGTAATAAGTAGTGCTACAAGTTGGCACCGATTAATGGTTATACATACGATACGAGATTTTATCGTTTTCGAATTTGACGGTTTTTATTTTTCTATTTTTTTATAAGGTTTTTTAAAATATTGATTTGATTAATATTATGTTACTGTCAGTGCGAGATCTTGGCTTGAAATGTTGTTATGAATAGTATAGTGGCAAGCAAATGAACAATTTTAGGGTGAAGAAACTTACCAGATTTATGCAAAAAATATTTCATTGAGCTCTCCGTGATTGTGTTCTGAATCAAGAATACAACCTTACGATGGTTAATCTATAAGCGAAACTATTTCTCAAATTAATGAAACATGTTCCGAATTAAGATAAACGTTTCTTGAATTGATTGAAACCTTTTCCGAAATAAATGAAACCAAATTAAAAGTTTAAAACCAATAAGTACATAAATCACTAAAATTTGTTTTATTATTTGTTAAATAAAACATACATTAATGAATTTATTAAAACTAAATGAGATTTGAGTAGTCTGTGTAGCTTTAAGTCTTTCAACACTATACCCTTCATCACGCCCTCTAAATTAGATACTCTCATGGTGCGCAATAAATTGATGTCCTTTGATATTTGAGACGGCCTTTTCTATGTTCCTAATTGGAGGAAGAAAAATTTAAACGGGCTTGCGCTACTTGCACAGGTAAAATCCTTTACCAGCAGATCTATTTGTGAATTCGATTCGAACAAATTCGACTCTTCGAAATATAAGATTCGTATTTGATTTAAATAAGAAACGAACTAATCTGATTCAGTTCAAATAACAATCCAATTCATCGAAGACTCGAATACGTTCAAATCGAATTCACAATAATTTTATGATAAAATAAACAAATAAATATTTATCATAAAATAATATTGAATGGCACGTGAAGCATCTACAAATTCTGCGTATTTAGTCAGGAGCTCATAAAGAATTTTATGACGGACCATATCCGAACTGTGTGAGTGACGTTACTTTAAGGTTAGTTTCAGTTTTTTAGTGTATTTTGGTTTATTATTTTGTTTTTAGCTATATTTTGCATCAAAATATTTAATTTTTAATCGATTCATTTTTGGACACTCAACAAAATTAAAATACGGTTCAGGTAGCAGCTTAGCGACAATTTTAAGAAACAAGTCCGATTCTCTCAGTTTATGTTCAGTTCGATAAGGCAATTACTACTAATAGTAACCACAAGAAATAACAATCAATCGAAACAATCTTCATCTTTAATTTGCTGGCGGTATTTCTCCGACTAACGCATAAATGGTACAGAAAGGTATCGTACTTTTTTGAAGCAGCACAAAACCGAGAAAGTTTCTTCTTCCGTAACCGTACTCTCCACTATTGCAAATTCAATTTATGTTTTCCAATTTAAAACCATTTTAATTATTTAACCTTTAATTGGCAAATTGGCGTTATTTTAATCTGCACAAGTAAATCCGATAAGACACGGCCTTCGCAAATTACGTCCAAGAACATGCAAGAAACTTATTAAGAACTAAGAGAAACCCGAATTTACTAGGCGTAATCAAATATAGAATTGAAACAGTCACAGCATCAGATCGGGCCAATTTCATCTTAGGCACGAAGATGACACTCCCTACTGTTACAAGTACGTTTTTTTTATTTAACTACTATTATATTTTATAAATTTTAGTGATACAATTTTTGCTTTTAAATTTATTTAATTTGGTTTCATTTAACTTGGAAAAAGTTTCATTCCACTCGAAATTAGTTTCATTCTTTCCGTTTTTATTCATTTCGGAATAATTTTCATAAAATGATTTAGAAATAGTTCACTTAAATTGGAGAAGGTTTCATTTAATCCGAGATTTTCCAAAAATTATCAAAATTAATCAAATTATTCAAGAAAATTAAAATTGTTGTCATATTTAATTAAAGTTTATATATTTTTGTACATAAGAGTTTAACTTCAACTTTCCGTTTGGAATTATATGGTAAGTCAGATCAACTGTCGGCAACACGGATTGGAGAAATTTTTGGGTCGAACAGAGAGATCATCTTTAGTTTACCAACGCTAAAATATTCTGTCCGGTTTCGTAGAACTCATTAGCGACTTTGCAAGTCTTTAAATTTTCTTATAGCGCCAATAAATTAATTTAATATTTTGTAGATAATTTTGTGCATGAAATATTGAAAAATTCCAAAAAAAAAACAAATAAACATGGTAAATCAATTTGCGCGAGAGCCAAAATGAAAAGGAACGAAAATTCAAGCAGTATTCCTAGTTATTTCCGTCAAATAGTAATAACATTCGGTTGACGTTCCACAAGTCTGAATTTAGAATAATGAAAAGTCAGGCACAGCGTGTCTTATTGACTCTTATGCCATCTATCAACGACTGGTAGGAACTAGTCAACAATTTAGTCAAAAAAATCGACGTTAGTCACACAGCATTAGGCCCGTTGCACATTTCAGCTAAGCTAAGCTATGCGATGTAAGCTATGTTCATAGCTTTCGGTTGTAAATAAAGGATTTTAATGGAACGTTGCACACTTGAGCTAAACTATGCGAGCTATGTTTTTTTTGTTTTGAGCGATGCAAACTATCTTAGCTCGAGTTGTCTTCGCCTTGCTATGTCAGCTAACATCGCTCACATATACACTGATGTTTTTGTAATTTTATTATTAACTCGTAGGCTACTTAGTTATATTAGGTACCGTGGCATAAATCATAATAAATGAATTATGCAAAAACGTCAATGTATGTGTGAGCGATGTAATTAGCTCAAATGTGCAACGGAGTGAGCTAAGCGGGCTAAACTCTGCTAACATCAACTATGTTTCTCGCTTAGCTTAGCTGAAATGTACAACGGGCCTTAGTCTCTTAATGAACCTGATAATATTGCCGGGACGCGATATATGCTATATGGGCTCATTACTCTCCCTCCTAGATGTTTACTATAGCATTTGCTTCTGCTAGAAATACGGCAGCATTGGGACCCAAGGACTTCGGGAGGGCCGTCCCACTCCCGTATATTCAATACGAGTTGCTGGGAATGGAAAGTCGCCTGTAGGTCATCCAGCTTACTACAGAAACGCTAAATAAAACTGAAGAGTGTCTGGTATCCAGAATCCGCATACTTTGGACTCATTAACCTATCAGCCATTCATCCATCGGCATATGCTGTTCCACCTTAGATTAGGGTTTTTTGTCAAGGATTTCTCCTTTACCGCCGTAATTTAGCCTGTGACAAATTGAATTAGTTACCAGTGGTTGCGACGAGGAGGTAGCAAGTCCACTTACGAATTGTGACCAGGTTACTCCTTACATAATTGTACCCATCACGCAGCTGCTTAATACATGACCAGAATATCTTACGTGATGTGCACCCCACTGGAAGGTTGCAGCCCCCCTTCCCCCACTCCTCCAATAAACGCCAAACCGCCAGGTTACATAACAGAATCTAGCATATAAAATACATAATATAATAAAATTAAACTAATTAAAAATAAAAGTTGAAATAATCATAATTTACAAATTAAAAATTACTAATGATTCAAAAAAAAAGTGTAAACCGTTTTCTAAATACATCTCTCGACCAATTTGCAAACTCACAAATCTCATTAAAAGCAGCCGCGGTATGATAAACAGGCTCTTTACATACATATTACCCGAGCGAGAGCGGATGCATTAAACAGCTGCAAGATATCAGCACAACGACTTTGGAAACTAATAAATTACGTACACTGGTGCCATTATAATTAAGCCACTACCATAAGAAAAACTATTGCCCCAAATATGACATAGACAATATAAATAAAACTATTTGCTTTCTTGTATAAAACATAGGCTGCGGTCAAGAATTCAGCCGCTGAGCAGCTTAACGGTATGTCGGTCAAAAATTCAGTTTTGCAGCCAATGCAACGCATTTTGTCGGATAACAATGCAGACAAATTAATTAGACAGCTTATTTATGCAGCCACTTGAAAATGGATGCAATAGCTGCAAATGTCACTTTTTAATAACCTCATTTTATCTAGTCACGAAGGATGGCAAGGAGTACCTAAGTATTTTAAATAATTAATTTAAATTAGAGCATTATATAGAGTAATAATTCAATTTTATATTTGCTGGTAAACGTTTTTAATGTTGAATTATAAGTATTTTTCGGAAATGAAAAAAATATTTATTTATAGTAAGGCTGTTTTCGAAACTGATACTTTACTTATTTGATACTTATTGACTTATTTGATGCCATCATAAATAAGTATGGAAAACCGATCGAATTGATTTCACGTACTTATTTTGACAGCGGTAACAAAAAATTGTTTGTTGTCTAATTTTTTGAATAAAACATATTTTTTTTTTTTTTTTTTCGCTGGCGCTACATCCCATAGAGGGATTTGGCCGCTTCATTTTTTTTTTTTTTTTTTTTGAAGTTTCGTAATCATTTTTGTTAACGGATAATGAGTGATTAATTCATTGATCCTACCCATAACCAGCCGTGATTTTTTCATCACCCGCCAGGAATCGAACCCGGGACCTCCGGAGCGTAAAGCATGTATGCTAACCACTGTGCCACCGGGGCATATATAAAACATATTACATATTGCTATTCGCAATATTATAATAAACCAATTACTATACTAAATTTAATGAGTACTCTTGAAATAATAATGTGTCTAATGAATTTTGATGACCTAAATATATTTGGATTAAATATTAAAAATCTGAAGGAATACATTTGTGTACTTTTCCAAAAGCAAATTTTCATTTTGTATATATCACACTACCCTAGGCAAATTTTCATACACAAATTCACAAACAATTTAGATTTTTGTGTAAGATAGAGGTAGAAAATAAATCACGTCGCCAGAATACTTATTGGAAAAGGTTAGGTTCCACAAATAAGTGTTCGTTTCTAAAACTGCCTTAAGTGGTAGCTATATATAAATTTAAAAAACTTAAAAACTGAACTTAAGACTGCGAATGATAAGAAACCTTAACCTAACTTATGAAAATTAACGAAATTTCGTCAAATTATATCTGTCAATTAAGAAAACTTAACGATGCGGTTTTTTTCGTCCAAACTTAAAAATGTTTAATAAAGAAACGTCAAAAGCAAATTTGTTGACAATTTGTTGGAGTTTGTAAACCACTGGTGGAGAATTTTGAATATACATAATATAATGATAGCTATTTAGGCAAACATATGGTATCTGGTTAATCGTAAGTATGCCCGACATAGCTTGGCTTGATGTTGATGGTGTCTTTATATCGCTTTCTACTGACGAAAGGGCATTATACATTATACACTACTTTGCTAGCATCTCAACCAAGCAGCTGAATCATACTAGCAACAGTCAGGGGAAACTCCTGGACCTGTTATTTGCCAATGACGTCATACATTCGGAGGTTTCATCATGTTTGGATTTCACCGGCTCCCAGAGCATCTACCACACACCAATTATGATAAATAGTTTTCATAAAAATTGTACAATTGACTCCTTTACTAACAAGTTTTATTTTAATTTCAGAAATGTCGACTACGTTTCCTTAAACGAGTTCCTCAGCAATTTTGATTGGGATTTTTTGCAGCATGGCGGTAATTTAAATGACATCGTTTTGATGTTTAACGACATTCTCAGAAGTGGTATTGAAAGACACGTTCCGTTGGTTAAAAAAAACCGGCTTTCGGGAGCCCTGGTATAACAATAGATTGTTAAATCTGGAGAATCGCCGCAATAAGTTCCATTCATTATAAATGCGGTACGGGGTTCAATTTTATCCCAAATTTGATAATGCCCGCAAACAGTATAAAAGTTTAAATTGGTTTTTATATAACCAATAGGTTGTGCGAATCGAGGAGGAATTGACATCAAATCCAAAGGAGTTCTGGAGTTTTATGAATATCACGGAAAAAAATAAACTGGTTCTCAGCTAAGAAAACGAACTTTTAATTCAAGAAAATGTACTTTTTCTTGATTTAAAAGCAAATTTTCTTATTTCTATCGAGGTTTTCTTCATGTAAGAATTGTGTTTCTTGAAATGAAGAAATACTCGAAAGAAATAAGAAAATTAGCTTTTAAATCAAGAAAAAGTACATTTTCTTGAATTAAAAGTGCGTTTTCTTAGCTGAGGACCAGTTTATTTTTTTCCGTGTAGTAAGAGAAAAGTGGTTGGTTTTCCTACCCTTACCAGAACTCCGTCGCTAGTAAACCCTAGGAGACCTGTAATTTTTTTGCTAGCTATTTTGCCACGATGTCCCCTACCATGCCTTCATGCGCTAACAATTTCGTGGAATTTAATTATTTTAAATTTACTGAGCAGGAAGTTTGCGATTATGTACTTGCTTGATCTTGATGTTAAAAACAGCGCTGGTCACGACGGTATTCCGCCGATCCTTATTAAGCATTGTGCCGAGAGTTTGTCCCGCCCAATTACCTTCATGTTTAATGAAAGTTTGCGTATTGGGTTTTTCCTGAACCAATTGGAAACCATTTGGAAAATTGCCTGCCTCCATCTCATTTTCAAGGTGGGTATAAGAAACGAAGTATAAGTAACTATCGGGGCATTGCCATTCTTTCCGTTATACCCAAACTATTTGAATCTATGGTTCACAAGGTCTTGGTTTTCCATAATAAATCATTAATTTCTTCTGTTCAGCACGGGTTTTATCCAGGCAGATCCACAGTGACTAATCTGGTTTCTTTTTGTGGCAAATTATTTAGCAGTTTAAACTCCAGGCAGCAACTGGACATTATTTATATTGATTTTGCGAATGCTTTCGATAAGATTGACCACTCGCCCCTGATCTCTAAATTAAAGAACTTAAATTGTCAGTGCATCCCAATTGAATGGTTGCGGTCTTACTTTCCGACCGTTGGCAATCCGTTAGGATTTTGGATTCTAGTTCACAGCTATTTCGCGTGACATCTGGCGTACCTCAGGAAGTCATATTGACCCTTTATTATTTATATTATTTATCAACGATATTGTTGACTGCTTTGAGTTTGCCAGCTGCCTCCTGTCTGCTGATGATATGAAATTTTCGCCCGGGTCAACAGCGTGTCCGATTGCGTAAAGCTGCAAGATGATTTGGGCAAATTTTGCAGTTGGTCTATTCGCAATAGATTGGGACTCAACGAGAGTAAGTGTAACAGTCTTTCATTTTATCGTACCCGGTCACCACTATCCCATCGTTATCGTCTGTATGGTGAGGGTAGTCAGAGTGGAGTTTATATCTGATCTGGGTATAAATTTTTCAGCTGATGCCACCTTTACTAGACATATTAACACGATTATATACATATCATCTACCCGATTACTCTAACATCACTGTACAGTTCTTTTGTTCGTTCTATTTTGGAATATGCATCGCCGGTGTGGTCACCATCTTATCACTGTCATTCGGATAGAATAGAAACTGTTCAGAAGCAGTTTGTTTTGTATGCACTTCGTTGTCTACCGTCTACACGGTCTGTTGACTATGTTCTTCCACCTTACCAAGATCGCTGTAACCTATTGAATCTACACTGATTAGATTGTCGACGTGTTGTAGCATCGGCACTGTTCATTTGCGATATTTTCAGTTCTCGAAGGGATTGTACTGAGCTGCTTTCACGCTTAAATCTTTACGCTCCGATACGTCAAATGCGTCCACGCGATGGACTGTTACTCATTAACCAGGTATTAACTAATTACGGTCTTTCGGAACCACTTTTGAGATCATCGCGAGAGTTTAATTCAGTTTATGATGTTTTTGATTTCAACTTGTCCAGAGAGTCGTTTAAGAAAGCCTTATTTAAATTTTTATGTAATAATAACTAAATAATCGACGGTTTTTTATCTATCTTTTATTCCTTTTGTATTGTATTTCATTTTTACACTGTAGGCTATACATGATAATATAATAAATAATAATTATTTCAAAAATTTATCGTAATAAATATACAATAGAAGTGTATGTAATACATATACATAACATTTGTTATATTCATTTTTAGATGGAAAATAATGTCCTAGACACTTTAATGGAAACCGTTCGATGCCACAGTTGTATATATGACAAAAAATAAAAATTTTAAGAATACTGTGGATAAAGCGAAAGCCTAGAATGATGTATAGTAGCCGAAGCGACAGAATTAACTACATAGTTAGTATGGTAAAAAATACAAATTGCAAGATTTTTGATTTTCCTTTATTTACAGTGGAAGAATGTTGCCGTAAATGGTTGATGCTTCAGGAGCGATTCAATAAAGAAAATAAAAAAAAACACAAACAACCGGCAGTCCAGCTGTCGAATTCGCAGATTGGCCATATTTTGACAGTATGTCTTTCTTAAAAAATTTTGTTTAACCAAGAAAATATGTCGTTTAAATAAATACCTAAATATCATAAAAATTATGTTTTTAGAACGAGGAAAAACGTTTAATGTTCCTCAAGAAGTGGAATTTGATGTCTCCAAGGTTGACTTGGATTCAATAAGTAGTTCTTTAATTAATGAAATCTCTAACAAAAAATAAGAAAAAAGCAATAGATGCTGGTTACGACGAAGCATGTGAAGCAGTAAAAACCGCGACAGAAATCGTCCGACTGCAAAATGTGGAAATGATGCAATACATGTAAAATTTAAATTGCAACTGTGAATATTTTAAAATTTGTGTCTTTATGGTTATACATATTCCGTAATTTCATCTAAAAATCATTTTATAATTCCATTTTCAACGCACATGTCCAATTTCATCATAATGAGCTAAGTTCCATTCTACTTGCTCATCTTTCAGAACTTTATCCTAAAATTATTTTTTGATTCCCTTTTCCAACGCAAATGTGACATTTCACCAAAACCGGTTAAGAAATAGTCAACTTCTGTCTTGCTTAGCCATATTCAACCATATCAGATTTCACTAGAATTGGTTAACACTTTTTTCGATAAATCGATTAATAGTCTCCGATTAATTTATCAATTTTAAACGGTAATGTAGCCACGCCCTACTAAAGCCTGATCCTAGGACCCTTAGAATTACACTGCGACTTAATAAATCGGATTTTGGTCAACCCTAATCGCTTTTTGTTTCATTGAGTACCTGATCCAGTTTAGCTAAATCGGATTTATTAAACCGCAGTCTGGCAACGCTATAACCCTAAAATGAAAAATTGAGTTCATCCCGTTTTATAAAAAACAAAATTTTATTCATAAAATTTGTAATCAGGCTTTTCCTCTTGTTGAATGTCCCATATTTTGCAATATAAATCAACTATTTCATTAGTATCTACATCACGAATCTCCAATTTCGAGTTTTGCTTGTCAATTATAAATTTGATTTTATTTAAATCTATCCGATTGTAACGATTTCCTGGTTGCCTTATTTGAAATATTAGTTTACTATTAAATTGGAATTCGTTTGCATTTGATTTACGAATTTCTTTCAAAATAAATTCGAACATGGATAACCACGTGCCTTCGTCTTCATACATGTCTACCGCCTAAAATTTAGAATTGAAAACGTTTAATAATAAATGTGTATTGGGTTTAAATTATTGAGTAGTTGCCAGTTACGGCAGGTATTTTCTAAGGAGCATCTATATAGAAACAGCCTCGTTTCCATGCCACATTGCTCCAAATTCTCCAACATATTTAAATCAATTTTAATGTCATTCATATGTACCTCAGAAACTGTTAAATTATCGAAAATTCTGTAGTCATTCAAATTACATTTGACTATGCGTAAAATAAATCTAAAGTTATCAATTGTGATTGTTTTTAACTCCGCTACGAAACTTTCGATGAAATTGTAAGTATTTTTCCCTCTCAAATAAATGCTAACTTGTTTGTAAGCTGATATAATTCTATTGAGCTCGAACATGGACACATCGTTAAGCCATCTGTAATTCGTGTCTAACTCGATTGCGTAAACGTTTTCTGATTCAATTAAACCTACAAATAATGGTAAACTCATTTTGTCGAAACCTTCTCCATCAATGCGATAACGTACATTAAATCTTTGCTTTAACTTTTTAAGAACATCGATTTCTTCGTTTAGTTTAATAGTGTCATCTAGTGTTATTGATTTGCTTTCAACATCGTCCATATCAGAAGTGTCAAAAAAATTTTGAAATTCGTAAAACAAATATAAAATAAGAAGTCGTAACGGTTTACTATTTTTGGAAACCAAATATTTATGTATGCTTAAGCGATTATTTTTAATAAATTTGACAAGTTGTCGTTTTATCATAAAATCAATTTCATATTTTATATGATTTGATTTGGACGGGTGACGAACATCGCTAATTGCTAATCTTAATGAAAGTAGATCCATAATATCTAGATCACTGGCATACTTAAGCGTTGCGAGATGTCTGAGAATTATTGGTAATGCCGAATAGAAGTCATCATTTAAACGGATTTGTTGCAGGAAATAAGATTGTTGCCACGGAAAACCAAATGCCATAAAGAATGTAATGTCTCGTAAAATGTATTGCCTGTCCCAAAAAAATTTAAATTCGTGAATAATATCTAATTTTGCACTAACACTTTGGTTAAAGTAAACCACTTTAATGGGCTCGCCACTGTAAACAGAAGGTACGAGCTTTTCTTCAATTTTTAAAATAAACGCTTCTAAGTTGTTGTCTTTAATAAATTTCTAAAAAAATGTTAAATTTTAACCCTTAATTATCTAATTTTTGACTATTTTACCTTCATAGTATTAAAGTATGGTGCGTCTATAAATAAGGTAGGATTTTCCTCCCATGGAAATGATATTTGTGAATTTTTAATTGAGTCATGTAGGAAATTGAGCTGATCTTTAGTTGCTCGGAATACAATAAGCAGGTGCATTTCAAACAGTTTACTTCCAATTTGCAGTATATGCTCATACATTTCCCAATCACTGTTTGTAAACATCTTAGTCATAATCTTTTCCCATTTATTTATTATCGATGTGTGAACAAAAAATGACCACGAAACCTCCCCTGTTTAAGTCAAATTAGCACTTATAAATAAAATAGGTCGCGAAATAAAATGAAACAAATACTTACCAGATTCCCAAGGCTCGTTAAAAAAGAGTCCGTCTATAATCGAACTTAACACTGGTAAGGGTTCCATTTTAACGCGTTTCTTTAATCCAACTCGCAAACACAAATTCTAAATATGTATATTATCTAAAATAAAATGGTATAACATTCGTATTTAAGTATAGATATTTTGAAATCGTATCAGTGATGTCACATTCACAATTTTATCAAAAGAATTGTTATCTTTTTGTTTAAAGTATCAACAATAAACATAAATTCCGCTCAATTGGTAGATACAAATATGAAATGAAATGTGTACGATAGCAATACAATATTTGTATCTATCAATAGAACGAAATATTGCTTTTTGCGGTCACCTGCATACAAATTACCTATCTATAATCTTGTTGGTAAAATGGAGCTAAAATTGAATTGTTTCTGTGTTGTGATTGTTCGGAAACGCCACGAGGTATCGGCCAAAACTAGACGGTGGAATGAGAAATAATCTTTCCCTGACTACGGTCAATACAGGTAAGAGCGAAACTCTAATTAGTAAAAAGCGTCGTACACTTGCTATTTGTCTCTTATAATCCGCCGCGACAATCTTGGACTTTTTTGATTCACTATAGTTTGCAACTTTCTCCTGTTGGAGACTACATAGTTTTTCAATTTTATAATTTTCGGACAATTAGTGTTTTTCTTAGCAATAAAACAAACACCAAGGGAATGAATTTTTTAAATATTTGACACCCTGCATCTTAAAAAACAACAACAACAAAAATCATTTTTCATAAATTGTTTGTTTTACTCAGTGCTACACATTCAAAACATAAAAATTATAAAATTCAATCATGACTTCTGGTCACATTTATATTTTATGTATCAAAATTAAAATAATATTTAAAAATGTCCACCCCAGAATATTGGTCCGGATCTGCCTCAGCTGCGAAGTCTCCTAATATGCTTTTTGTGGCCGTCTTATAAATACAGTGGTCTGTACTTTTTTCAAATGTTTTAATTGATAAAAATGAAAAGAGTTAGCAGGAAATTTCTGTAGTGGATATGAAATCACACTGTACCGTATAATAAATTTTCGAGACAACTCGAGTTCTATTCGCTTCAGTCTGGAATCCCGAATTTGAATAATAGATCACTACCCAACTAGTTTGAAACTGGAATTGGGCCCCTATTCTTGAAATTCACCGAAAAAATTTGCCGGTGACTTTAATATAAAACGATTTAAATTTTCGACTGAAATGACGTATTTCACTAGAAAATCACGGGTGACTTTATTCGAGTGAATTTCAAAAATACGGGTCCATGTCGAGTCAGTCTCAGTATATACCTAACCGCTGCATATGTCATCCTTCATTTATCCAGGTAAAAAATTTCCAAAATATTCACTCACAATTTGCATTTTATTGAGGATATTTATAAAAATTTCGAATCTACTACATTTACATTAAAATATTAGGTATCAAAAAACATAAAAAATTATAAAGTTTTGTTTTTGTATTGCTTAGGTGTTACTTTCATAATATATGTTTCGTATATGTATAGGCATTTCTTTGGATAGGCTACTTGATTTTTGATTATTCATTATAAGGAATGTGCGATTAAAGCGCCTAATTTATGGGTGTTTTTTCTCTGGATTCTCGGTTGGATGTAAACCGCACTTTTTCATTTCCACAGCAATTTGGAATAAGTAATCGTAACATTCGGCCCTAAAAATAAATAAAAAAAATTTAGTGCATAATCAATTTAATTTTAAATTTAAAAATTATACATTGTCTTAGCTTTCTGCCATGTGTCACCCCAGACGTAAATACCATGCCGCCGTACAAGAACAGCAGAAGATCCGGGATATTCTTGCATTGCTTCGTACATGCTTTCTTCCAAATCTCGTTCGAATGGCGTGTTGTTAATAATGGGAACAATCAGTTCTTCGTCATATCTTAAGTACCGTTTTAGTTCATGATCATAAACTCCCTAAAAAATGACAAATAAATGAATTTACATAAATTTAATTAACAGCTGTTTTACTTTAATCATTTCCAAATGAGTGCAACGAAATTCATCACCTGGCCATAACAAAGTAGCCATTACAGCGTTTTGAGAATGTGTATGAATAACAGCTCCTGCATTTCGATGTCGATATGCAAGCATGAATAATGGGGTACATTGGCTTTTTGATAACCTGCACAAGAAACATAGGTAATAAGAATAATCACCAAAAAAGTATTTATGCTAAAGCAAAATTTTTGTATAATATTTACTTTTTGTACTCGGGTGGTGTTAGAAGATCATCTCCATCCATAGTTTGTATAAACAGGTCTTCAGACAGTATTCGTTCTTTTTGAACACCCGATGGAGCAATGTAAATTTCATCACTGTAATTAAAAACAAAAACAAATTAAAATACATACATTAAAATACTTGAAAGAGAGTTTGGAGAAATTTATGATTATCCTATGATGATTATCGATTGAATTTATTATCGAACCCATTTGATCGTATGTACAATTAAACTGGAAGACGGAGAAGATGAAATCACATATCGAACAAATCGAGGCTTCTAATTTTGGAAATATGGTCTCACGAATTTTCAAAATATTATAGAAAGTTCTCTGCGGTATTATCTATCTGTGTTTGTTGTGGCAAAATCTCCAAGAAACTTTTGTTTCATTCCCTTTCTGTAATTAATATTCAGACTTTTACAAATATTTCTAGCTGCGGTTTTATATAAGCCCAGTATTTAGTTTTCTCTTAATACTAAATATGTATAAATGTAACAGGAAAATGTGACGGTTCTTTCAAAACCAACACAAATGTCTGTACAAGCCTAATGTTGTAATACTTAGAATAGAATCCTAATGAGGTACCTACACTGTTTTTAATTAAACTAGGTTATTGTATGATTTTTACGAATTTACTGAATTGTTAAGATTTTTACGAATTTTAGACAATTTTATCGAATTTTATAAATTTCAAATATTTTAAAATTCGAAAACTCTAGGTTTTCAAAACACGTATATTCTCTGGATGAACTCGTGTAGATCGCAAAATTAATAAAAAGCAAAAATGTTGCTGATTGGTTTAACAACCATTTTATATTATATAGTAAACCGTTTGCATTTCTAATTTTCAAAAGTTTTCATATAAGATTCACTTACAGTTGAAAAACCACAAAGTTTATTCTTTTGATTTGATCCAGCCGTTCAAAGCTAAAGTACTTTTACACATTACTGGCTGTAATTTGACTGACTGGATCCAGAAAGTGTCAGATGTAGCATCCTGAAATGAATTTCTTAATGGAACTTGCTCTTAAGGATTTTATTAGCATGTTCAATAAAATTGACCAATCTGCGCTATATGGAAGCCCATCAACATGCAAATTACTTAAATGTTAAAAAGGTTAGGAGTAAATTCCTACCCCTTACAAATAATAATTTAGATTTTATTTTTAGGCGTGTAAGTTTGATAAGACTCCCGATTTTAAATTTTTGTTGTCAGACATGTTAATTTTCTCAATTTTTTCGTTACGGTACAATTAGTATTAAGTAACGAAAATATCAAACACATTTTTTATTATGCTTCGGAGTTTAGAAAGACTCTGGCACTTTTACTTTTCCTATTGGTAATGATGGTAAAAGAGCCAAGAAATTTGCCCAAAAGGACTGTCGTCGATTAAACCATAGATGATCGTTGCCAAGTCGTTTATGGCTGAATCGACTGTTATCGAGTTGCTCGTTGCCGAGTTGATTTTACCTAGTTGGAACCGTCGAGTTGACCGTCATCTTTATAAATCAAATGAAAAATTCGTTTCATTGTTTATTACGTAAGCAAAACTCGAAAAAAAACTCCGGGCGACCCATTATGACACAAGCGTATTTCATTTTGAAATAGATTTTGGTCCATCTGTTATTTATTAGCAGGTTTTCATATTATTTTCGGGGGGGGGGGGCGGGAGGGCAACATCTAGGTGCCCCGAGAATCAATTCAGATAAATGGTTAATGAAATTATTCGTTTACTCGGGTATTTAAGGAATTTAAAATATAGTTTACCTCATTTTAAAGAATACACTGGGAAAACAGTACAAGCCCAATTTTAAAAAAATGAGATTTTGATGCCATCTTTTACTTATGAGCAGGTTTTTGTAGTATTTTCGAAGGAACCAGACTCCTGAATCTAGGTGCCCTCGAATTTTTTTCCAGTATTTTGATTAAAAAAATATCACGGGAATGAGTTTAGATAAATGGTTAAATGAAACTAAACGGATACTCTACTGATCCGAGGATTCGGTCTGTGGTACTAAGGGAGTTTACATTTTTCCACGTATGTATTTATAAATAAATTATCAGAATATTGTTATAAACATTAAATAATCAACAATACTATTTACAATTAATTTGAATTTTATGAAAAATCGCGTACCTACTACTTTTTGAAATATGTAAATGTTTTTTAAATATTACTAGAGGCCTGTAACTACTACGATGTCGGAGTTTACTAACAGAATATGTAACCTCTATTTAAAAATTAAACACAGTAGTCCCTCCATGGGTCCTCATTTATTTATGTTTAATTCTATACACAAAAAACGGATCTCGATCAAAAAAAATCTGAACTGAGATCAATTTCTACTATGAAGAGTTCAGCATTTTTTGATCTAGGTTCCGGTTTTGTGAGTCAATAGAATACGACATTAAAGGACATCATCCATTTTGGTCCAAATGTGAAAGAGCCGGCCAAAATAATAATTAGATTGTGCTATATTCTGTTAGAACTTGTCCTCCTAAGCATTTGTTATTATGGCCCCAAAACTGTGGGACCATTGTTCTTGGTTTTATTTGAGTTCAAAAAATCTGCCTTATATGTACATATATATTTTCGATGAAATCAATTGTCAAAAACAAATTAAACGTCCTACCACAGCATGATACTAGCATGACATTTTGGTCGCAGAGCTTTAGTGCCATAATAAAAAATGCTTAGGAGGTCAAGTTCTAACAGAATATGCCACAATTTTTTTTGGCCGGCTCTTTCACATTTGGAGCAAAAACGTATGAAACTTGGATGATGTCCTTTATCCTAATTAACGAAGTTTACTTTGTCTCATTTTTAATATAAAAAAACGACATTTAGGTATATAAAATATGTAAATCTAATTATTTTGTTTATCTATACTAATAAAAATGAAAATCTGTGTACATATAAACTTTTTGTACGTTTCCACACCGTTCATCCAACCAGATCAGATTCAAACTTTGCATATGGCTTTCATACCAAAATGTTTTCGTAGTATTTTCGAAGAGGTTAATTTTTTTCCAAAATTTGGTTTTAAAAAATTTTAGGGACTGAGTTTAGATAAATGGTTAAATTAAATTAATTGTATACACAGATTCGAGGGGTCGGTCGTAGGTGGATCTACTTAGGGTAAAAATATTTTAATTAACCCTGGGCAAGGCCGGGTACTTCAGATAGTTAAAATATATTTTAGGTAATTGTCTGTTCTTTGCATTCAATTTTTACCCAAATTTAATCATGTTTAATTTTCATTGCGATAGATTTTTTTTTAACGAACATTTATTATCAAATATTTTATGTTTTTGCTCCAAATACGAGTAGATCTATAAATAACAGCAAATTTACAGTTAAATTTGCTGCCGACGGGCCTCGAAGACGTGTCGGCTGGCTATGGACCCGTTTTGCGCAGACTACCAGCACATGGCAATGCTCCATGCTAGCCTATAGTACTGTCATGAAAAATGGGACGCCCATGAATATTCTGGACTCTCAACAGGGAGGAATCGTCATAGAGTTGTGTTCATCATCATCACCGATTGTAATCAGATGATGAAAAATCCTTTTGCTCGAGAACCCGGCATCACCCGATATAAACGCCCAGCTTTAGCCACTGTGTCGTTTGGTCGGTAACTAGTCCTTATACTAAATGATTTTCTTTAAAGATATTTTACTGTCACCGGTTGCAAATTTAAAAACTATATATTTTGTTTTCGTTCGTTTTTTGTACATATTAACTTCTGTGAGCGCATTTTAGCACGTGAAGCGTGTAAGGTCTACTTTTTTTTAGTAAAACCTCACTTGGCTTCGTTAACCCATATTGTGTATGTACTTAATCGGCATACAATAGCTGTCTTCCATTGACAAGAGCAAACTACTCACAAGTACTTGCATCTACTCGCAGCTACTCCTACTAAATCGATGCTCAGCGGGGCCAATTGCCAAAAACCTGGCCAAAATTTTAAAAAAAAATGTATTTAGGGTTTTTTACGTACGGTTGGCTTTACTAATACCTAAGGAAAGGCCTGTATGAATAGGGATATTGCTAATATTGAAAAATGTTAGATTTAACCTGCTTTAGAATTTTAGTTGCAATGTACCTTCGTTCAAGCTGCGGTCGTTATGTTAAATTACTCAATAAAAGACATTAGTACAAAAACATACGTAGAAGTTTAAAAATACAACTATAATTTTAATCAAACAAAATGGAATCAACTCCTGTGGCACTATTCTGGGTTTCCCGGGGAATTGAGAATTGATTTATTATGATTTTTTGATATTTATTTTGATATTGTTTTTCCAAAGCATAACAAATTTTGGGGGAAAATAGTTCCATTTCTTAGCAATTTTATTATTTATTTTCCCTAACAATTTTGTTGGGAATTATTTTTTCCCAAAACACGGACAAAGTACCAATCGCTCAGTATGCTTTGGAAAAAAGAAAACCAAAATACACTAAAAAATTATAATAAATCAATTCCCAATTCCCTGGGAAAACGGGGAAACTATAATAGTGCCACATATATATATATATATATATATATATATATATACATATATAGATGTAGATTCCGGTTTTGTGAAATGAATTGGATTGGAACGGAATTTTTATTTTTCTCACACTTCGTTTTCTCGCTGAATAATTTCGTTCCACAAATTTGTATTCTAGTTCTCTTTGCGGGATTTATATTTAGTACATAGTTCTAAATCTAGTAAACATGTCAAAAATGGAAATAATTTGTCATTTTATTTAAATTTTTTTCACGATGCTCATGTTTTCATGGATTTGCAGCGATAATTTTGCGATTTGTAGAATAGACGAGTTTATCTTTAACAGGATGGCGTTCATCAAAGTTTCGGGTTGCATAATAAATAGCGTGCAGAATTTCATTTCGATGAACAAAGAAGAATCAATGAAGGGTTGGCGGACTAAAATTCCTTCCATACCCATAGTATCATCTTAGAATAATTGTTTATTACATTTTATTAAATGAAAATAAAATTTTTTGCTAATAAATATTTTTATTCGTTTATTGTACATAGTAATGTTATTGTTACATTCACCGGCGGCGTTTCTCCACTATAATTTCACTTTTCGTGTGTATGACCAAACTTTCCGTATGTGCTTTATTTGCTTTAAAATCTGTGCAAAAATATATAAATCATCATCTACCTTCGAGCTAAATTTACACATTGCTCCAAACAACTTAAGGATAAATTCCACGGCACTAATAATTCTATTTCACCGTCAAATTCCACGACGAGAAATTTTGACGTTTCATTCCACAAAAACGGGATTTATTTTCCCATTTCACTGAACCGGAATGCGAAAATCTCGTTTAGAACAAAATTCCGTTCCACAAAATAATTCCACACAACCGGAATCTACCTACGAGGCATGTAGAATACAATAATACTGTTTAAAATATTAGTATTTTAAACAATAAATATTAAGAAAACAATAATGATTGTTTGTTTTTTAAATTTTATATTTAAAAAACATGTTTTTAATGAAGTTTATATAGTTCTGTAGAGTTCTGCCATGAAGTGCATAAGAGGTTGTAGTTACAGTATAAACTCGCTTATTAAAACACTCGATAACTGCAACTACTCGATAGTTGCAACTTTGAAATTTAAAATTGCAACGATTATCAATTTAACCTCGATAGCTGCAATTTTTTGATAGTTCGATTTTGTTAATTTATTACACTTAAAATCCGAAACTACCACTCATGAAGAGACACCTTTATCTAGTTTCGAGATAATAGCCGTATTTCTTGACGCATAGTGATCCAGATCAGATCAAAGTTTACATTGAAATTTTTGTTTTTGGATCAAAATTTTGATACGATACTTCATTAATTTTCAATGGGCCACTCAAATTTATAACATTTAATAATAAAATAAATATTTAATGAAAATACAAATTTTCATATTTCCATGAAAAATTGAATTTTACATCTTCTAAAAGTTTCTTAAGGGGGGAACCTCCTCCAGATTTTAATTGTTTTGCATTTTTTTTTTACTTTAAAAATTCATTTAGTATCTGAAGAATATATTTCCAAAATTTCAAGCCCAACAGAAAGTCCTAAAGGGCCCGAGGAAGCCACCGAAGTGATGCGAAGTAATGCTTTGTTCTCTTCAAGAACGAAAACTTCAATCGAGTTTTTCTTGAAACGTGTTTTTCAACAAATATTTTCATTCAATTTTTATCAAATCCGATCACCTAGAGATCCTAGTCATATCACATTTTTCTTATCTGGTCAAGGTCTATTAGTTTGTCTTTGTTTCTTGAAAATCCGATAAGTACCATTCGAATTACTTTGTTTACAGACAGATATCAGCAGCGGGGATATAAGGCATCTCTCTCGCTCTAGGTCTGCTAGAGTTGAGATGCCTAAAAATTACTCCGATTTTCACACAAATATACGTACATATATGACACACGTGTTCGTTGGACCCCACCGTGATTTTGGACATTTTTACACAGCTGCTAGTAGTCAACCGGCTTGCGCTGAGTACGTAAACGGGTAGTGCAATATCTCAACTTTAGCAAGGGGAGACATTTAAATATTTCCGGCGGAACCATTTAAATATGTACGATTGAAAAGGTTTGGGGTTCAATGGACCCCTTGTGTCATTTAAGGGTTAAAGCTATTAGCTGAGTTACACATAAAATCGATTCATAAATAGCGTTAATAGCTCTATATCACTCTAATATTGTTGCGATACAGTTGTTCAATACTGCTATAGAGCTGATCAGTGTTAATGTTAAATTGTTTACACATTGAATACAGGATCAAAGCAATTGAAATTCTAGGCCCAGCAACATGGAAGTTACCTGGTTATCAACCGATTCTGAATAAAATCGACAGGTAAAATGGAATTGGGATTTCAAAATGATTTATAGGTGAAATTCTGAAATGGTCAAGTTCCATCATAATTGGCATTACATATTCCAGAACTTTATTCAAAAAAAATTTCTGAATCCCATTTAAATCGTGCATGTTAAATTTCACTAAAATACATAGATTAAGGAATAGCCAAATTATATCCTAGTTGGCCATATTCCAGATCTCAATCTAAAAAATTTTAGAATCCCATTTCCAACGCACATGTTGAATTACATCATAATCCATGGTTAAGGTATTCTTTGGCTATTGCCAAGTTCCATCCTGTTTGGCCATTTTCCTGAATAAAAAATCAGTTTAGAATCCCATTTCCATTGTCCATAGCAAATTTCACTAAAATCGGTTAACAAATAGCCAAGTTCCATCAAAATTGGCCATATTCCACAACTTCGTTTAAAAATCATTTTAGGATCCCATTTCCAACGCTCATGTCGAATTGCATTACAATTGGTTAAGGAATAGCCAAACTTCCATCCTACCTGGGTATATATTCCAGAACTTTACCCAACAAAAATTTTAGAATTTCATTTCCACTGCATTGCGCATGTCAAATTTCACTAAAATCGGTTGAGAAATAGCCAAGTTTCATCATAATTGGCCATATTCCAGAACTTTGTCTAAAAATCATTTTAGAATCCCATTCCCAACGCACATGTCGAATTGCATCACAATCGGTGGTTAAAGTATTCCTTAACGATTGCCAAGTTCCATCCTACTTGGCCATATTCCAGAACTTTATTCAAAAATCATTTAAGCATCCCATTTAACTCGCGCATGTCAAATTTCACTAAAATTGGTTAAGAAATAGCTAAGTTCCATCATAATTGGCCATATTCCAGAACTTCATCTAAAAATGATTTTATAATCCCTTTTCCAACCAACGCCCATGTCAAATTGCATCATAATCGGTTAGTATTATTTTGATAATGCAAAAATTTTAATTTTATCATATTAAAAATGTATACCCGGTATTTGCAACAATTTCGCAATTTGCAACTCCGGGTTGCCTTTAATAAGTTGCAATAAGCGGGTTTATACTAAAATAAAATAAAAATCAGCTGTTCCTAGGTACCCTTCGTTTTTTTTTTGCACATTTTAAAATAAAAAATGTTTGGCCTTACCAAATGAACAAAACGAGAAGTACTTAGGTTATTGTAGGTTATTTGACGAATAAGGGACAGGGTTGTTAATAAGAGATGAAATTTCGTAAATGTGACTACCTAGAGATTCGTAATCGGTGACTCAAAACCATGAAAATGGCGTGCACCTTGACTGTATAATGATATATACGGTATTTTATGCAAAGGGGTAGTCAATAAGATATGGAGGAGGTGAAATTTTTTAAATGTGACTAAAGATTTGTAATCGGTGACCCAAAAAACCATGAAAATGACATACATATTAATTGTAATATGATATACTTAATACGGCATTTTACGCATGGTGGTAGGTTGTCAATAAGGGATGAATGGGGTGAAATTTTGTTAAGTGTGACTAGAGATTCGTCATCAGCGACCTCAAAAACATCAGAGTAGAGATTAAAACTGCAGAAGTACCTTAAGGAACTAAATGTGCAAATATATGTTGTGTATGATTAATTCACCCATAAAGTATAAAAGATAATCATAAAGGAATTTCAGAATTTTGGCCAGCTTTTGGGCAATCAGCCCCGATTCAGGAATACAGCTATTCCCTATTTATTTATTCGAAAATATTCTTCAATTCGAAAATTCTTCAATTCAAAAGTTCTTCGGTCAATAATTTAGAATAAACTTTAAAAAAATAAACTTTTTTGGAACTTCAAATAGAACTACATAGTTCTTGTTTTCGCCAAAGCCTTAAACCCTGGTTTACAAATTCAATGCCTCAAAAATGATTGCATGCTTCAAAATATAAACCAGCAGCCACTGTAAATAAATAAACCAATAACATTGTTGTTAATTAATTTAACATCAATTATATTTTATATTTTAATTCTCCCTTGAAAAAGGTTGAGGCTTTTATTCGTTCGAAAAAGAAAAGAAAACGGAAAACCACTTAAGAATAAGATAAAAATAAAGAAAATTGAAAATCTGGTCACGTCCAATTAAAACGCAAATGGTAAAACTAAATTATATATATATACATACATATACAAAAAAAACAGATAACTTACTCCAATCGTATGCTTATCCCACCTCCAGTTCCGGTAACCCATCCTAAATTGTAAAATTGTTTGCACAACTCTGGGATCAATTTTCTTGGATGTTCCTTATAAAACATTAAAGTAGAAAAACGAAATTTTAGAGCGTTAAATAAATAATGAGGTTGTTATA
Organism: Tipula helvola; assembly: GCA_963556165.1. Taxonomy (NCBI): domain Eukaryota; kingdom Metazoa; phylum Arthropoda; class Insecta; order Diptera; family Tipulidae; genus Tipula; species Tipula helvola. The sequence continues at coordinate 260,043,996 of OY744483.1, read as the reverse complement.
TTTTATTTTTTCGAACCGAAAAAAAAATCGTTATACAAAAATTTTATTTCTAGAGGCACTGTCGTTCTTTAATTTTAATATGCATAGGTATATTGTATGCATGTATTAAACTACCCATAAAAACTAAATTTTGTCACTCTTCTCGTGTAAATTTAAAAAACAAACAATATTGAATTCAAGTATCTAACACTTAAGTGTCATTCAAAAAATCTCTATTAATCCTTAATAAACACATAATTTAAAATTTATTTTTACATCAATATTTAATTAGTTTTTTTTTAGAGGTCAGCGAACATAAATTTATTCCAAAATAAGAACCACTATCATTTTAGTCATTAATTCTCACCTCTGATAAATCCTGATACATCGACATTTGAGGCATTTAATTCCAAGAACTTTAAGTAAACAACAAAAACTTTTTTTTAATCAAACAAGATGATTTTAATTAATGCAAATAAGATTTTTCATATAAGCTTTTCTCGCAATACACACAAGAACTAAAGTCTCTCTAAAGAATAGACGAATCTGATAAGAATCGGATCGGAAGACAACTTTTATAAACTGTTTTTACAAAAATGAACTTAAATCATTTATGACAGCTGACAGTAATTTAATTTTTTTTTTTTTTATTAAATGCGAGTTCGCGACAATATTCTGCGGACAAATTTTCAGCAAGCAACCAATCAAAGTAGTCTATTTCGTAAACAAATTTCCCCTTCCGAATAAAATATTTTTAAATCGCATGCAATCCTGCTGAAAATTTTTCCGCAGAATATTGTCGCGAACTCGCACTAAAGCAGCAACTTTCATTATTCTGACAATTAAGTACATAAATTAATAATTATTGAAGTGTTTTATTGTTATAATTAAAGGCGAAAACAAGCATTGCCTTCAAAACAGTGCTTTGAACATAGTTCAACTTGTTACTCGCCGTCACGAATTTCAACGCGGTAGTGGATTAGATTGGTACTTTCTTAAATTAATTAAAATAAAACCTTATAATTTAGAAACCAAACTGTTTAAAGAAACATTTTTATTTTTTAAAATTAAAATCAGTTTCAATAGTATTTTTTAATTTTGTAAAAATACTCACAAAAATAAATGATTTCAATCAAAACAAAGGCGCTGTTGTACATCGCCAGGAATTGGAACTAAAACTGAACGTTATCGATAAAAGTGCATGCGAGTTAACACATTTTAAAAAAAAGTACTAACAAAATAAACTTTTATGTCACGGAATTTTTTTAATTACGAAATAAATCATCAAAATGTTACGGTACAGTTTAAAATTAAATAAACTGCACAGACCATTTTTAAGTGAATATAAATATTATCAAAGTGTGTAGTATAATGATAAGCTATTGTTTCAAATAATCAATATATTTATTCCCTCAAAAAAAAAAAAAAGTTTTAGGTTATGTAAAAAATTGTTCATCGTCCACAAATGTCTCCAATACAGCAACCAAAAAGTTCTTAGCACCAAATACAAAATCAGAGTTAAGACAGCAGCAAAATAATGGAATACCAATAACATATGGGCAACCGACACCGATAACACATCCTCATTTATTAAAGGAGGGTGAAATTTTGCCTGAAGTAAATGTTTGGGAGCTCCAGGAAAGACGAAATCGATTAATGGAACGAATTCAAAAGTATACAACTGATTTAAAACTAAAGGTTCGAAATCATTTAGTTGTGATTCCTTCGGCCACAAAGCGATATATGAGCGACAAAATTCCTTATGTATTCCGACAAAATTCAGATTTCTTATATTTTGCGGGGTGCCTCGAACCCGACAGTGTACTAGTATTAACCATTAATGACCGGGGTGAAACTAAATCCACCATGTTTGTGAGGTAAGTGTTTACAGTAAACTCAATTATATCCTAATAAAATCAAGACGTATCTATTTTAAATCTTAGACCGAAAGACAAACATGCCGAGTTATGGGATGGTCCGCGGACAGGCGTAGCAGCAGCAATCGATTTTTTTGGAGTCGATGAGGCATATCCCGTGAAAGATTTTGCCATATTCATCAACAAGTAAATACACTTGATTATATTTAATATTTCAGAACCAATGTTAATTTTAGAAAACTGTTCATAGTTACATAAAATGTCATCAGGCAAATTTTGGATGTTGGTGTGATTTAAAGACAAATCCTCAACCAGATATTACGCACGAACTCAAAAAAGCGGTAAATATCCAGAAAGACGTTAACATCGAGTCACCTTTGATATTTTTCCATCAGCTTCGTGTAATTAAGAGCCAATCAGAAATTAATCTCATGCGAATAACCACAGATATAGGATCCAAGAGCCTAAACAAAACGATATTCGAATCGAAACCCGGCGATTCAGAACATCATTTATTTGCGCGCGTTGATTTCCATTCGAGAATGAATAATGCTAGTTATTTGGCATATCCTCCTGTAGTAGCGGCTGGTAATAATGCTACCACCATTCACTACGTAAATAATACTCAAATCATTAAACCAAAACAATTGGTCTTAATGGACGCGGGTTGTGAATATGGTGGATATACGAGTGATATTACAAGGACATGGCCTATCGATGGACATTTTACACCAGAACAAAAAGTTTTATATGAAATTGTTTTAACAGTACAAAAGGAACTAATCGGTAAGTTAGTAAACGACATTTTCTCAACAATTTTATTAATGTTTTTAGTATTTTAGCAACTCTTCTAAAGGATGGAGGCCGAACTTTAGACGATCTATTCGACACAATGTGTATCCTATTAGGAAAGTACCTCCAAGAGATAGGGCTTATCCCAAAGGGTATCTCAAGTTTAGAGCTTGCTAAGGTAATATAAACAATAAAACTTAATTCGTTTAAATTTACCAAATTACTTTTTAGATGGCCTACAAATTCTGTCCACATCACGTCTCCCATTATCTTGGCATGGATGTGCATGATACACCGTTAATATCCCGTAGCATCCAACTACAAAGCGGTATGGTGTGTACAGTAGAACCAGGAATTTATATATCGCTAGATCGTAAAGATATACCAGAAAATTTCCGCGGGATTGGACTTCGAATCGAAGATGATGTACTGATTAATGAAAATTCTGTTGAAGTATTGACTGAAAAGTGTGTCAAAGAAATAAGTGAACTAGAAATGTTAATTAAATCAAAATAAATGTATTATAAATAAATAATATTACTTTAGCTTATTTTAAATGTTTGGGTGTGCTTCCGCCTAAATATACCTTGAGATCGTTCAGTGATGATTCTACAAGTTTAACTTTAATCGTTGGCTTCTCAAGTCGTTTATGGGCTTCAAATCTATGACAACCTCCAAAGCTATAAAAATAATTACCCCCTTCCGAACCTTTCAACCAAAGCACATCAATCGGTGGGACATTGGCTTCATTTGTCGGATCCTAAATTTAAAAATTCGTTCAAAATTTTATTATTAACTAAATAAAAATGGTACTTTACATTAATCGTTTTCATTAGTGATTCAACTTTCTTTTCATCTAAAATTGATGGAATTGGTCGTTTGATCTCGCTCATGGGCATTTCATGAATTTCTTCGATCCCTGCAGAGTGTACACTTTCCATTCTAATAAAATTTGAATTATTTTCTAGTAAGTAATTGACACTCCTCAATAAATTTGAACTTGAATTAACTCTGCGGCCTAAAGTAATTAAACGCGATACGCAATTCATTAAAACTGTCGAAGTGTCGAATAGCTGTTGGACACAATTCTAAAACCACCTTGAATAACAATAATAGTACGGGTGATGAAATAACAGTTGTTAAAAATTAGTTTGTTTGTTTGTTTGTTTGTTTTTCGATTTGTTGTGGTCAGCTGTGATGTCAGCCAAATGACCTGCTTGTCCTGTTCCACTATTAGCTTCCAGAACCTTCTTCTCCGAAGGGCTGTAGCAGTGGAAATGTGAGTATGTGCTTTGTCTTTCTTTATCTCTAAAGAAAGCAAAGTTATGTTTGTTAATTTTACTTGTACTATTTTGATTCTTATGATTTCTTTACTTCAATGTTTTATACTTTTAAACTTAAATTATTATTTACATTCCTTTTTACAATTTCATGTATAACCAAAAACAATTTTTTTTTTTTTTTTTTTTTTAAATTTACTTGTTAATACAGTTTTATAAAAATTTTCTTTAACAATACTAAAGCTTTAACTGTCAAAATGACAGATAGAAAGATTCTACTTCTATAGTGAGAAATGTTTGTTTCATTAATCTATCTTTTCCCAAAATAATTTTTAATTGATTTTAAAATTACCCCCCACCACCGAGGATATGTATTATTTTCTTATAATTGACAATTCACATTTTTTTTTTTTTTTTAATCTTATAGTACCCTTCACCTTATTCTAAGTTAGTGTATTAAACCCCCTTGTTAGTAACGTATAATGATAAAATTAGTATTTTTAGTATGATTAGTAATCATCTGATTGCAGAATAAATTCTTCTGAAAAGATGTTTTCTCTATCATACTATACATTATTAGGAGTCCCAATAAAAATGTAGTCAGATTCGAAAAACACTATTTCTTTCTTATCTTATTTTTATAGCTTATAGTTAATATCCTTCAAAAAATTGATAATCTCTTTATATTCTACTGTATTCTGCTCTTTTATTATTAACTGCAGTGGTTTGTTAATAAGCGTTGGATAATTTATCCTACTATTATTATATTTACTACAGGCATTTATTATGTGTGCGTTATCTTCTATTTCCCCACATTGATCACAATTTGGATTGTTTTCAATCCCAATCATATTTTTAAATTTTTTGTTGTGAGCATGGTTTACTCTCAATCTATTTATAGTTCTGATATCTTTATATTTAAAGTTCATGTTTTTAAACCATAATTTTTCTGGTGGTTCCATATTATACTGCTTATAGAAGTTGCCTCTGGTTTCTGTCATTTTGTTATAAATAATCTTCCATTCTTTATTCATTTTCTTTTTGATATTTTTCTTTATATCTTTCAGCGTAAATTCATTGTCTAAAGTATGGGTAGGATTTATCAGGGCAATTTTCGCTAAATTATCTGCTATCGTATTACCTACATTTCCCACATGACCCGGGATCCACTTAATTATTATGTTTTTGTTCTTATTAAATCCTACTGTGTCAATTATTTGATTTTCAAAATGATTTTTAGTGTCTCGTATAATTGACGTTCTAATGGATTTGCAGGCGCTTTGTGAGTCCGATAATATAATTATGTTGTTATTTTTATTAGTTAAGGATACAGTGATTGCTATTTTTATTGCAATGGTTTCTATTGTTTTAATGTCAGTACTATTTATTAACTTAATGGAGATTTTTATATCCTTATCCTCTACATATATACCTATGCCTCCTGTACCTTCTTTCAATGTTCCGTCAGTAAAAACTCTCGAATATTCCTCAAATTCCTCCAATTCCCTTTGGATCATGATTTTAATTGTATCTATGTTGTGGTCGTCTTTTTTGAATTGGGTATTAAATTCAGGAATTACTCTAAGATTATTAGGTGATGTGGTTTTCTTATGTATTATTTTTATTTTCTCCAATATTGGATATTTGACATATAGTTTATTGAATTTGTATAATGAGTTTAATGTTAATATGTCATTCCCAATTTTTGTCCCATTGAATAAGTTTTTTGCTATATAGTTTAATGTAATTATTTTGTTTTCCAACTCAACTGGAATTTCGATTGCCTCCGCTAATAAAGCTGGGATTGGGGTGGATTTCAAAAGACCTAAGCAAATTCTTAAACATATGTTTTTAGTGTTTTGGCAAATTTTATTTATTGTTTTATTATCCTCTTCTGTGATAATATAGGCGTATTCCATTTTTGCTTTTATTATTGATTTGTGAATGTTCAACAATAGTTCTGGATGTGTTCCTCCTTCCTTATGAGTAAATATTTTCAGTATGTTAATTGTTTTTTGTATGTTCTCCTTCATGTTCTTAAAATGTTTCACTAGAGATAGCCTGTTTGAAAAAGTGATACCTAAAATTTTCGTTTCCATTTCCTCTTTAATTATATTGTTGTTGATTTTGAATTCCATTTTCTTTTTATTGTTTTTATTTTTAAACAGTCTTAGATAGTGAGTTTTCTCTGTGTTGATATTTAATTTTAGATTTGCAAGTTTACCTTTCAGATTTAATAATGCTGATTTCATATTATCTTCTAATTTTCCCTCGTCCTCTCCGCTTATAACCATGCAAATGTCATCAGCAAACTGCTGCACAATTACCATTTCGTTGTTAAGTTCGTGTATACAATTAGTATAAATATTAAATAATGTCGGACTTAAGCAACTGCCTTGTGGGATACCCGAGTTTGTTGTATTAGTGATTTCTTGTCCAGCTGTGCTAATGGTAACTTCTCTATTGGTCAGGAAAAAATATATCCAGTTTATAACATTGTTGTCGAACTTCATTTCCTCCATTATATTGATTAGAATACGTTTATCAACGTTATCAAACGCCTTCTTTATGTCTGAATTCAATAATATTAATTTTTTATTTTTTGATTTTTCTACTTGAATATGCCTCATAAGTTCTGTCATGTAATCCATTATACTGGTATTCTTCCTAAAACCGAAGTTATTTTTATTCAATATATTATTATCTTCTAGATGTTTGTTAATTCTTATTAATATCAATTTATTAAAGATTTTAGAAAAAACCGGCAGAAGACATATCGGTCTGTAATTACTAATTTCTCTTTCATTTTTATTATGTTTTAAAATAGCAACTACTTTCGTTATTTTCCAATTTTTTGGATAGTTATTTGAATTCCATATTCCGTTGAAGTAATCTAGTAATGATGTTATGAAAGAACTGTTTTGCTTCATTATTTCTTTAATTAGTCTATAGCTAATTTTATTACTTCCTGGGGCTGAATTTTTCGCTTTATTTATAATTTCCTCTAGCTCTTTTATCTTAAATTCCGTCTCGTTTCTTGTTTGTTTTCCCACTACAAAAGGAGGAGATTCGATTTCTACTATTTGTGGAAAATTGTCTTTGAGAAATTTATTAGCGTTATTATTATCGTCCATTATGTTGAATTTATTATGTTTTTTATTCTTTATTTTATTTATTTCATCCCAGATGTCTTTATTAGTTGTTTTATTGTTAATGCCTTCTAAAAATATTATCCAACTCTTTTTTTTCTCTTTTTTTACCTGTTGCTTCAATTTCTGTATAGCTTTCCTCAGCTCCATTGCCGTATAAAGTGTTCTATTTTGGTTATATATTGTTTGTTTTGCTTTCTTTATATTCCAAAACATCTGAAGCTTTTCATTCCACCATGGATTTGGTTTAAATTTGTTGTTACACCTAATAATGGATGTGTTTTGGTCGATAATTTTTTCTAGCATGGTTTCAATATTGTAATTTTCATGGTTTTTAGCGCTATTATATTCACTTATGATTTTATTCCAATTTGTTACTTGTTTGTATACTATTGTATTGGTGTTATAATATATAAGAGACGGAAAATGATCACTTCCTATATTATCCATAGTTGCTATCCAGTTTAAATGGTTTCTGATATTATTATTGCACAACATTATATCAGGGGCAGATGTTCTATGCCTGAAAGTATCCTGTCTTGTGGGATTGCCGTTGTTTAATATAGTCCATTGACTCTCTGTTATTACTTCTGCTATTTTTGCTCCTAATCTTTCCGTCCTACTATTGCTGTCCCATAATACGTTGTGTGCATTTATATCTCCTGCTATTATCACTTTTCCATTTATGATTTCTTTTATTATATTACTAAATTCCGTCACTATGATTTCCTTTTCGTTGTTATTATTGTTGTAGAAAGCTATACAGTTGAAATCTAAATTTTTGTGTTTTATATTAATTTTTAGCACTTCGATTTTATTATATAAATAATTCAAATTTACAATTTTAAAGGAATATTTTTTATCCACTAGGAATCCAATACCCCCGTAACCATCTGATCTGTTTTTTGTAATTAGATTGTAATTTTTGAAAGAAATAACTTCATTATTTTTCGTCCACGTTTCTGTCAAAATAATAATATTTATATTATTATTTGTAATATATTGCTCTAAAATGTCTTTATTGCTTTTAAGGCTCCTAATATTTATATACATAATTTTAATTCTACCCATTACCATTTAATATATGAAATTCAAATATCATTATTTTAAATTAATATAATATATTACAAGTTGTTATCTATTGTTTAGATTCCATTTTGGCTTGTTCTAGATCCATGAGTATCAGATCAAGAAATGCTGGATTATCTTTGTTGACCATTGCGTGATTAACTTTTCCAATTATTTTTGATATTAATCCATCCTTCTTCTTGATCTCTTTCCTTAGTTCCTCAACCATTTTAGATAAATCATTCAGTTTCGATTCCGTGAGCATCAAATTTTTACTTAGCTTTTTCCTTTCTTCTATTCCATTTTCATCCAATGATGAATTGAAATCTGAAAATTGGAATTTTTTCTGTGGCGGCCCAAACAGTTTCTCCTTGGCTTCTCTAAATGAAATTTTGCTTATAGTCATACATTCTGTGATATTCCTTTGTCTTCTTTTTTCTGCACAGATTTTGTTGTTCGTTCTATGACCTAATCCGCAAAATTTGCATCTCTCTCTATTATCGCATAGATGTTGTTCTTCTCTCTTCGCGCATAATTCACATGGTTTCATTTCCTTCGATTTACATCTGCTTATTGTATGACCGTAATTTTGGCAATTTTTGCAATACATTGGGCTCGGAATAAAATGATTTACCCTTATCAATATATTGTCGTACATCGTCACATTGTTTGGAATTATGTCAGCTAAGAATGTGATTTTAACCAGCTCCATATCTCTTTTTTCTTGTGTTGCTTGGTCCCAACTTGTCATCCTCTCAATTTTGATGATATCTAGGTTCGACTTAATATTGTTTGTAATTTCCTCTATTGATAGATCTAAAGGTATATCTCTGATTACTCCAACTGTTTTTATAAATGCATCCGGTATAAAAGCGTTGTACAAATCGAAATTCCTGAATTGGTCCGATTTAATGCATTCGTTAGCATCTTTGTAGTTCCTGAAGATAATTCTGGCCATATCCTTGCTTTGTTGCTCCACCGTTATAATATTTTTAAACCCATTAGCTTTAATTGATTTCCCTAAATGTAATAAATTTATTTTATCTTTGATAACAATCACCTTAAAAGGGCCTTTATCCTGAATACTATACATGTTCTTTATACTTTTGTCTAATCCACCCATAGTGGTCCCCTTTTCCATATTATTACTGCTCAAATTTGTGTTGTTGTCCATTGATGAAATATTGTAAATATCTGTCCTTAAATTGTTTGTATTTTTATAGTTTTTTGGGACATTCTTCTCCATATTTCCTCCTCTGTTTGTACTGGATGACACGTTTTTTTCACTTTTTGGCATTTGATTACTCAAATGTGAAGTCGAGGCACTTGTATGTTTAGCATTTACCGATATTTCTTCATTACTTGACAAACACTCGTCAGAACTGCTCATTTCTGGAATATTCTCCGACACTTTCACTAATTTGGGGTTAGAAACTATTTTTGAACTTAACCTATCTTTATTTTTTGCTTCGTAATTTTTATTTTGCGTTTTCCTTTTTCTTGAATTTTTAGACATTCTTTGTCTTTTATCACCCTTATCCTCTAGTGAGGAGTCAGAGAAAGATAATAAATCATCTAGCGTTCTACTTTTCGGAACACATGGCAAAAAATTAGGCACGCGGGAAAACCCGTCTGCCTTAGAAATAGGCGTATTAACGCCTGAAATAGTGTTTTTCTTATCTAAAATACAATCTAATTTGGACTCACCTGATTTAATTTGATGTGTAATGTACTTTACTTAGTTTTATATTATTAAATTTATAACTTTACTTTATAATTCTGAAAAAAAAAAAGATGGCTACACTTTTCACTAATTTTATCTAGAAAACACCTTTTCGACTCAAAAGTCACAATCAGAATGTAAAAATTAGTCACGAGATGGTCATTGGTCAAGGATGTAAACAAATCAAAAATGACATTAGGTGGATTTAAAAGTGATCGAAAACAAAACTTATCGACAAACATATTTATAAAAATAATGGTGCAAACAAAGTGTACGCGTTGTAATGTGGCGGCGACAAAGTCGACGCAACATCAATCCATCATTTTTCCAAATTGTAAACGGTAATTGAAAAATAAAATTCACTGCAAAAAACTACTTCATTTTAATTATTTAAATTTTAAAACTTCCCATATTAGTAGTTTTGGTTACGAAACGACAAAAGTACGCGCTCAATTAGACGTGTCAAAATTAGATGACGTTTTAACTTTTGTCGAACTCATTAAATAGTGCCTCATAGAAACATTAGCGACATCATTTGCAGGATATCGGAACCAGTGTGGTGTGGCGAATTTGTATTCGAATCGATGGAGAAATCGAAGTGTCCTGGAGGACCTCTATTGACGATTATAAAAGTAGTGAAAGCGCCTCTCGAGGAGGGAAGTTAAAAGGATGCTACTGATAAAATGACAGTCACAAATGCGACGAAAAAAAATTTAGCAATCAGGTAATTAAGAATTGTTTTTATAATTCAAAATTGGAATTGTTTACAATTATTAGCAATCTGGTAAATAAAAATTGTCTGTACAGTTTAAAATTGGAATTGTTTATAATAATTTCAAATGTCAAATTATCAGCTAGCTCAGTTTAAAAATCTTCCACTAGGTGGAATCCGTGATGCTCTAATCGTCAATATGTATAAGGAAAAATATTTGAAAAATAAAAAACTCGTTACAAGTCCACTCAATGATAATGATAATGTTTGATTTACTAAAATAAATATTAACAAATATAACAATATAAAATAAAAATGTGTTTTTGTTACTAAGTTTATAGTTAACGGCTATACCCCATGGACTAGGTCCACCTTAAGGAAAATATACTATTACGGGTAGCAACCAAAATTGCCCCCAGTAGTAATAATGACTCCGAAGTGATTTGGAGGCCAACAATTTAAAATTATCCCGGTAATAGCCCCCACCAGGGGCAAGCTCGGGGTAATCTATATTTTTATATATCCGAAAGCTGATCAACTAAGCGCTCACAGAAAAGTAAGCACCCTATTATTTAAACAACCATGCTCACTGAACAAGCAGGCTCCAGCAATTAGGAATCAGGATAGTCTCTGTTACTAGTGCTGTTTGTGATAGTTGGTGTACTGTCTGATGTTGATTGTTTATCTATGTTGAATCGTACTTTTTCCTTGTGACTGTTTTGCTCTGCTTCGGATCCCTTATTTGGAGTAGTTTTTGTCTCTCTTTTTTATCCCCCTTTCTCTGCTGGTTTTGTGGATGTCATCTTCTGAGAAACACGGTTTTAATCTGTCAATCGACAAGTTACTTGTTTTTCCTTTTATTTCTATTTGGAAATATTTTCTTTTCTGTGACATACTGGGAACGGGCCCTCATATGGTGGTTGCAATGGATGCTTGTTTAAGTCCGTTCTTATGAAGACATGTGTGCAATTTGTCAGTACCTTTGCTACGAAAATATTTGGACTAATATGTTTGGATGCGGGTGTTGGACAAATGTTGTTAAAATGGTTTCTTAGATCTTTTATTAATTCTGCCTGCGGTGTATCCCCTTTCTTTGTGCCTTTAAGTTTAAACTCTATCTATTCGTTATCGAGATTAAACTATAAAGACAAAGCAAGGCGCAATCGACCCTAATCATTGATTTATTTTATGAATCTTCAATCTGTTCTTTATCTAATTTGTACTGATACTAAGAGCAATAACAGCGAAATGGAGTGCTCTGCACTTAAATATTTAATTCCTGTCTTACTTATTTTTTTCCAAGTAGAATATATTTTTTTACGTATAATGATTTAGCTTTCCAATTAAAATGTCCATCTAAAACAGAAATAAAATAAGCTTGCGATTATTTTGTGTTATGAATCAAACCGCAATTTCATAAAAGAAACGAGGAATATTATTTAACTGGTGATCTTCATTTTTTGTGAAACCGGGCATCACTTTGTAATTGTACACAAAAATAATACTTCGAGATAACGCTCGTGAAACCAATAACCACGCACTACTCTAACCCCCTAAACACATAGACGCCGTTCGATGCGCCGCTAAAATTAAAATACATGGAGTTTCATATTAGCGAACACATATACAGGCTTTACACCGTAGATAGTATAATAGCAAAATAGTATAATACTATTTTACTATCTACCGTAGTCGGTTTTACACCGCATAAAATATTCATAAAAAATAGAAAATTACAACAAAATAATGAAAAAGAATAATTTCAAAATACACAAAAACGTTTCTAAACTAATTTATCAATAATCAACTGTCAAAATTTTCCTTCTACAATAAAATAAAATAAAATATAATAGGTATTAAAATTTGATAGCTATCAAATCAAAATATTATATTTTATTTTTGCTATTATACTATCAAAACATCGGTTTTACACCGGATAGCAAAATAGTATTATACTATTTTGCTATTATACTATCTACGGTGTAAAGCCAGTAATAGACGCTCAAAAACATGTAAGAAGCTGCAGTCTTTGTGTTTCCTTCTAAAAACGATTGTCTATTCACTTCACAGATGTCGCACTAATCTTTATTTTTTCCAAATCACGAAATGTCAAAAATTTACATTTCATTTGAGTTTCATTTTTTATTCAACTTTTTCATTTCTCATCTTTTAGTATTTTTATAAAAAATGGTTTTAATATTATAATAGTATTTAATTTACACTCAATTCTTAACAAACAATAACACAAAAATATAATGTGGCCCAAATCGAAAACAAAAACTGACGGTATTGTTGGCAAATACGTTAAAAAGGATACTCCTCCCGAGATACCAAGTAAATTCTGTAGCATTTTATGCAAATTTTGTGTTAATATTTTTGTTAACTAATTTTAGTTATTAATGTTTGGACGCAAGAAGAAAGTAAAAATAAATTGCGGAATCGTCGAAATAGTCAGACGAATCCTTCAGCACAAACAAATGAAAATGTGCTATCGATGCAAGCGATCCAAAATAATTCGAATAAGACTACGACTATGCAAAAGTTTGGTAATGGTAAGGTGGTTAGTAGCAAAGTATCGGGATTGGGACACGAAGGAAAATATACTCAAAGCTCAAGCGTGCCGAATTTAGCGCACCGTTTTGTCAATACAACACAAAATAATGAGATTGCTTCAAATTTAGCTGCCAAACGTAATTTATTGTTAGAATTAAATCGAAATCCTTCGTCTGCAAACGCATACAATGCGCAACAAGTGGATAACGAGGTTATGATGCGACGTCCTCCATCTCAATTCGAGTCTAATGCAAATATGCACAATTTCAATAGTAATAGCAATATAAATAGCCAAGGGAATTACGTCGATATCGATGCACTCGATCGAATTCGATCACAAGTCGATAATAACAATTATATGCAATCACAATCACCTCAGTACGCTAATCAATCATCCACATCACCATCACATAGCAATGTTAATAATTTTGATCGTAATTATTCTTTTAATCAGAATCATCATCAGACGGCCGTCGAAAATTTACGTAATCAAAATAATTTAGGTATTGGAAATTATTCCAATACAAATATGATGATGAGTCGGGATTCGTACACACCCACCCAACAGCATCCACAAATGGAGCAATTCAAATTATCTTCGTCAGCAACTGGATTACAAAAGACATATCATAGTGAATCTCCGATTTATGAGAATCAAAAGCAATATACCCGTTCAAAATCACCAATTTATAATAATACGGTTTCGGAACAGATGAAATATCAAGATAATTATGCGGATTACTCGAATACTAAACCGAACATGGGTTCGACTATTAACTTGCTGTATCCTGTTAAAAATGATCCACGATACAATCGACAAAATTCAATGAATTCTGTGAATATGCCCACTTCGAGCCAGCTAGGCTACGTTAATTTAGGGATGCTTCAAACTGCCGAAGCTCCATTATTTTCAAATGTAACACGTTACGAGACAGGCATGACTTACGGAGAACAATTATTGCACAATGCCCGACATGGTTTGATTCCGCAAAGTTCGTTTCTTGAATAAATTTGTAATATTATTAAGTACATTAAGTAATTGATTTGTTTTTCTTTTCAGTTCAAACACAAGCAACTGTCGAAGACGAACTGCCACTGCCACCCGGCTGGTCAATAGACTATACATTACGTGGGCGGAAGTACTATATTGACCACAACGCTAAAACTACACATTGGTCTCATCCCCTAGAAAAAGAAGGTTTGCCAATCGGTTGGGAGCGAATTGATAATCCGAACGGAATATTCTATTACAATAATATAACCGACCAAGTTCAATACGAACATCCATCATTGCGATCATGCTATTTATATACAACACCAGCGGAACCTGTAAGACCTGTTATTTCAGCACCACAACATATTAATTACAATCACCATCAACCGATTGTACCGCCAAATCCTTATTTATTAGCCCGATATCCCGATCTACTTATGGTGTATTTAAATGCAAATCCCGAAACCGATCGTAATATGAAATGGAATATGTTTAATTTGGATGAACTGAAATTCTTTGATGGAATGATTAGTCGCCATTATAAAGTGGAAGTTGGCCGCATTGTTGGGAAATATGAAAAGTATAGGCGGGCGCTGGATTTGGAGATCAGGCGACGAAAAAATTTGATGAATAATAATATAATTAATTATAATTAAATCACTTTTCGACTGAATTTTGTGATACAACACTAAAAATACTATTTGAGTTCCTTAAAAAAAAAAGCGAGATGAAAATAAGGAAAACTGAGTGCCTAAAAATGAAAAAAAATGAAATTTTTAACACATATATTATATACAAAGTATTTTACTGAATAAACAACTCATTATACGCTAGTTATTTGGTGTTTTCTACATTTTGCGGGAGTTCCTTTTCTTTTGTGTTATCAACATCAATTTCATATACTTTCTCGAATCCAGAGAACTTGATTACTTTAGCTTTATTCATACCCAAATGTTTTGCCCAATGTTGTCCTGAAATGAGGCACAATGTAATATCGATTTTATTACTGTAAACCAATTTGAAGTACCTGGAGACAACATAGCATCTTCCTCGGTCTTGTATCCATAGTATTGGGCCCAATCATTGCGGCCGGTGTACACCATATAGCACACTAAACCAAAAGCATTCCAAGCGATTAACGCATAACCAATACTTAATCGATTTTTCCATAACAATGCCCTATTAACTGGAATAGGTTTTGTATTTTTCCTTATTAAATTTCGTAACCATCTAAATTGAAAAAGTGACATCTCAACTTTGCATGTCAAAATTTTCACAACATAAAATCTTTTAAGGGATACATGGGCACTATTGTACAATTTACTCAAAATCTAAACACAAATCGCGCACTTCCAATTCGATCAAATTAAATAATTATTCAATTCGACCAACTCAATCCAACCCTATTCAATTCGTCGGATTGTCAAAAAAATGTGAAAATGACAAAACCATAAAAAAAAGTTGTGAAAAATCTTGTTTTTCATCGTAAACAAATTTTCTTTTTTATTTTAATTTATTTTTTTATAAAATACCAATTGCTGTGAATGAATGATAATAGTTCCAACACCAATCTAATTAGTAATAGTGAAAATTCACTGAATAGCAGTAGAAATTCAGTGAACGAACGAACATCACTAATGGATGCATCATTTGTAGGAGGACACGTTAGTGAATCACACACTAGTAGGCCTGCGGCTGATCGATCAGGAGAAAACCCTGAGCGCATTGAACGCAAACGAAAAGCAAAAGAACAAAAACGGAATTATGGGGTAAAGATTAAAAATCATTTGTATTATTTTAATTTCCGTATTTATTTTGTTTGGGCGTTTTTTTTTAGACAACTGATGAAAGAGTACCGGATGTTAGCATTCAGAATCCTAGGGAAGCCGCAGCAGGTGATTCAGCAGGAGCAAATGATCCACAACGGCCGCCAACTAATGAAACGTGGGAGGAAGAGGAGGAAGGATTGAAATATGGAGCGCAACATGTAATTAAACTGTTTGTTCCTGTGTCTCTTTGTATGCTGGTCGTGGTAGCAACAATAAACTCTATAAACTTCTACACTACTAAAGATATATATTTGTAAGTATTGAAATAATAATGAGTCAAGGTGGTATTTTTTACTCTAGTGTATTGCTTCAAAATGCCCACTAAATTTGATATTTAAACTGGTCACTGGGCTTCATTGTTGTCCCTCGCTAATAACTGAATATGATTAGGAGCAATCTCGAGATCTATTCTTACCGTTTTCAAAAATAATATTCAATGGAAGAACTTTTTGTAACGTTGCGTATGCGTAATTTGCGTAAATAATAGCCGCATTTCTTGACGCATTAGTGATCCGGATCAGATCAAAGTTTACATTGAAAACAACAACAAAAATTAATTTTTTGTTGTTGTTTTCAATGTAAACTTTGATCTGATCTGGATCACTAATGCGTCAAGAAATGCGGCTAATTATACCATTTTCCAATTTTAGAATTACGAACATATTATTTTGAAGTTCTTTTATAGAAGAATGTCAATTTTATTTAGCTAAGATAAAACATAGCATTGCCAAATATATGTATGATTTTGAATATGATTTGAAAATATTAAGATTTTTAGAACCGAGGTGTGTTAAATGTCTGGGTAAACATCACACCAGAGATTGCGTAAAAGCTAAAAAAAAATGTTCAGCTTAAATGCGTTACTGTGGCCAACCATCCGGCTAACTACAGAGGATGGAGCGAACTGCGAAACAACAAAAATAAAAGTGTGGATGCTAAAAATCTAAGCTTGATCAGGAAGCAAGCAGTTAAGATAAACCAACCCGAAATAAAGTGTAGGGCGAAGGAAGTTAATCATGGACAAATGATAAAATGGCACGCTTAAATAACGAAAAACAAAGAAAAACCGCTCAAAATGACGATATAAATCAAACACTTAAATTGATCAATATTACAGAAACTAGAGTGCATCACTAAGGGAGATTCCTAAACAGAAAAATGACCGATGATTTTAATTTTGTGCTGGAATGCCAATGGATTCATGCAACACCAACAAGAATTGCACGTGGTGCTAGATAAGCCTCTTTGGAAACACACCACACAAGACACTGCTAAAGGGAGTAGCGCTGTTCTAGTTAGAAATAGCATTCATCACTATGAAGAGTAAAAATATGAATCAGAAGAAATACAAGCAACTGTTGTTAATGCCAAAATCAAAAATAGTATTGATATTGTTGGTGTGACGATACAAAAAGAAATTAGGTATGCGTGAGTTAAAATTAATATGAATACGAATAAAATTCCTGGTTACAATCTTATTATTGCCGAAATCTTAATAGAACTGCCAGTATTTAGAATCAAAGTGTAGTCAGTTTGTGAAAAATTGCTGAAATATTCATGATCTTAAAATCTGGGAAACTTCGACTTAGGTTTTCGTAGCCACACTCATCAATTGATCAAGTACACAGAATAATCAAGAAAGCACTAGAGGAGAAAAAAGTCTGTCCAACGATAATTTTAGACGTTGCTTGAGCGTTTGACAGAGTGTGGTATGACATGCTTAACCAAAAGTTAAGAAATCTACCAATGTAATTCTCTAAAATACTGGAATCTTACTTGAAAGATAGATTCTTCAGGATTAAGTTAGATGCCATCTTTTCTGAATTGAAACAAATCACTGCAGAATACCATAGGTCAATGTATTAGAGCCGCTTTTATACCTACTGTACACTTATGATCTCCGTGTAAGAAAACAACACTGGGGAATTATACAGATGACACGGCACACAGAAGTTACAATCAGCTATTACTCAAATACATCAATGGGCAAAAAGATGGCGAATAAAACTAAAGGAATTTAAATCAGTTCACATCAACTTTACAAACAGACGACTCCGAACATATTCTGGTTGGCATAAATAAAGAAATAATACCGTTACACCGTTACAATTAAAAATTTCGGCATGACTCTGGATGCTAAACTACGATGAAAAGCAAACGTCAAGAAGAAAAGTGAAGAACTGAGACTTAGGCGTACAACACATCGAGCGCGAACTGCGAATTGCGAATAAATTCCACAGTGCGATATTCGTAAATAGACGCACATAGAGGGCGGCGCAAATTTAATAAACGTCAAGTTTCGGAAGATTTTTTATATTTGACGTTTATTTAATTCGCGCCATGCTCTATGCGCGTCTATTTACGAATATCGCATTGTGGAATTTATTCGCAATTCGCAGTTCGCGCTCGATGTGTTGTACGCCTAAAACACAGAAAGATATATTAGATTCTGGAAAGAAACTCGTCTTTATCAGCAAGCTTCTACTTTATAAGCAAATATTGAAACCGCAACGTAACTATCATCCACAGATTTCAGAATAGAGTATTAAGGAACGTTGTCGATGCACCGACTGTATGTCAGGAACAATGCCCTCCATAGGGACCTTATAGTGGACCCCGTTTTTAAATTCAGGAAAATGCACAGAGACTTGAAGAAAGGTTCCAGCAGCATGTGAACATTAGGGCAACTCAGCTCTTAAACAACACGGGTTTAGTATGCATGCTTAAGAGAATCAAACCTTTTTGAGCTGGTGTAATTGTGAGGGTAAACAGCATTTGCCGATGTAAAATTCACTATAAAGGTAGGATTTACTTCAACTTAGCAAACAGTAAGGAACGTCAAAGGGAATAAGCCATGGATTAATATAAGTTAGTAAATTAAGCCAGAATCAATTTGTTCACTAGTCCAGGAGACTAGATTATAATTACATAAAATAAATAAAATTGGGTTGGCTACGGAATTCCGCAATCCAAAATCGCGTTACAATCCCGTTTCCAAAATCGCGTATTCCAAAATCGCGTATTCCAAAATCCCGTTTTTCAAAATCGCGTATTCCAAAATCCCGTATTCCAAAATCCCGTATTCTATCATGATACATCGGCTTAAGGTTAAAAATCGTGCAATTTTTAACCTAACCTAAGCCGATGTAGAATACAGGACGGGCGTCCGTTTATTTGTGTGTGGGTGTGTGGATGATTATGTGTGTTTCATAAATTTCCCATCCCGCGCGCGATTATTTGTGCGTGGGTCCGCATCTCTTCTTTTGGAAAAGAAAGAATTTAGTAAAACTATATTTAAAAAATGCGAAATTTTGCAAAATAGAATTTTGTAAAAATTTGTATTATACAATTTTATAATTGAGGGATTCTGGAATGCGGGATTATATAAATACGGAATTTTATAAATACGGGATTTGATAAATAAGGGATTTTATAATACGGGATTTTGTAACATGGGATTTTGAAATGTGGGATTTTGACATAAGGGATTATACAAATTTACGGAGTTTCGTACTCACGGGATTTTATCGTACGGGATACAGTATCCCTCCCATAAAATTTATTTAAATTCAAAAATGCCACCCAATTCCTTTGTACATATAAAAGTATGGCAAGCAGGAAAGAAAGGAATAAAATATAAAGCGCAGAATTAAATTTGAATAAAAATTTTATTGGAATTTATATTAAATTTTAATAGAATTACAATATAATTTCCTTTATCTCTGTTTATTTAATTTTCAGACCTTATACACCATTTCATGAACAAACATCCGATGCTGGAACTAAAATATGGAATGCAATCGCTAATTCGTTGATATTAATGACCGTAATAATAATAATGACAATTTTACTGATATTTTTATATAAAAATAGATATTATAAAATTATTCATGGTTGGCTTATATTATCGTCTTTTATGTTATTATTTGGTTTCAGCTATTTGTACCTAAAGTAAGTTAAATTTTTAATTTCCGATCCGGATTTCAATTAAATATATTTAATGAATTTTTTAGAGAAGTACTTAGAGCTTACAACATTCCATTAGATTATATCACAGCGACTATTTTGCTATGGAATTTCGGTGTGGTGGGCATGATTGCAATACATTGGCAAGGTCCACTTCGTTTACAACAAGCTTATTTGATATTTATTGCCGCTTTAATGGCGCTCGTATTCATTAAATATCTTCCTCCTTGGACTACATGGTTTGTGTTGGCCGTAATATCAATTTGGGGTAAAACATTTTGCTTTAATTTCTTGTTTCATATAATTATTAATGAATACTTACAGATTTAGTAGCTGTATTGGCTCCCAAAGGACCACTAAGAATTCTTGTAGAAACGGCACAAGAACGAAATGAACCGATTTTCCCAGCGCTTATTTACTCTTGTAAGTAAAAAATAATTGTCTTTCTTAATTATAGTTTAAGTAAACACGAATAATTGCAGCTACCGTCTTATATACCTATATGGGTGTTAATGAGCCAACATCTTCTTTGGGTCGTAATAAAACAGCTGCACAAACTCCTGATGTGGAAGAAAGACGCATAAGAGATCCTGTCGAGCGTTTACCAAACGAGGGTACATTTTACAAATTAATTATTTCAATATAACTACAAAATTTAATAATTTAATATTTTCAGTAGATGAAGAAGCGGGTTTCACCCAAAACTGGGCTTCAAGTTCGGCACAACGAGTAGAAAGACGCCAAACTGAAGTTCAAGCTAATATATCAGCTAATCCAAATCGATCAACTGAATACAGGACAGTTACCACTTCAAATGAGGCTCAAGCTCAACAAGTGATTGAAGAAGAACGAGGTATTAAATTAGGTCTAGGTGATTTTATTTTCTACTCTGTGCTTGTTGGCAAAGCGTCAAGTTATGGAGACTGGAATACAACTATTGCCTGTTTTGTGGCAATCTTGATTGTAAGCAAATCATTCTAAAATTCAATTAGCACAATAATAATTTATTATATATATTTATAGGGTTTATGTTTAACATTATTGCTCCTTGCAATATTCCGGAAAGCCTTACCTGCTTTACCCATTTCAATTGCCTTCGGCTTAATATTCTGTTTATTAACTAGTGTTGTTGTAAAACCATTTACCGAACGTCTAGCTGCGGAACAAATCTTTATATAATATAAACTTAATAATTTCATTATTTAATAAATTGTATTTACAACTAAAACAAAACAAAAAAAAAATGTAATATTGTAATAATCTTCATAAATAATTGATTTCATAATTGTTTATACATAATAAGAATAATTTTGTTTAATAGACATTCAATAATTCATTGAATAATTGCTTCAACAATTTGTTATTAACCTTACTATCTAGAAATTTTTTCTTTTGTATTATCTAATAGTTTAACAAAAGTTTGTTGAGAAGGAAGTAAAATATTTTAATGTTCAAATATGTTTAAAGCAATTAAATACATATGGATTTTCCAACTTTTTTATGGTAATTTCGGACTTATTACTTGAATTTAGTTTATAATTTAATTTTATATAATTTGTTTATAAAGTTATGAGTTTTTCTATGGTGAATTCAATATCCAACAATGAAATAGATGGTAAGTACAAGAAACTAATACTGGAATTGTAATTTGGCTGGGTTTTAATTTTAACATATAACTGGTACCAACCACGTATGTACAAATTATAGTCCTTGATAAAATTATTCTCTCAATTTTTAATGCAACTTAACACAAGCAACTTTAAAAATTAAACAAATAATAAACTTCGAAACTATTTAATTAAGGGGGTATTCTGGTCTAGAGGCATACATTTTGAGCATTTCTTTCGAGCTCGATAAACAAAAACAAAAAAAATTGTACCACACATTCTTTTACAATATATTTGTTAATATTTTGAAAATATACAAAATAAAAAACAGGAAAAATGAAAATTGAATAAGTTATAAGCTGGTAGTTGGGAATAAAAAAAATGGTTGACGTGCTCAAGTTCTATTTAACCGATTTACTTCAAATTTTATACAAACCTTCAATATAAAACTGTCTATCGCCCCTACTAGAATTGTCTCAAAATTATGGTTTTTACTATTTTAAAAAATTATGAATAAAAGAATCGAAAAATGCGAAATTTTCCGGTTCCTCTCTACTCTAGTAGCGGCTATAACGATATTCTTACTAGGTAATTAATCTTTTTTTAAATTTTGTTTCTGATGACCAGAGGGGTTACAATCGTGTCAACCAGCACTCCCCTTTTTTTACCCCCAAATTTACCACCTTATAATTTATTTAATTTTAATTTTTTTTTTTTTCAAATTTTTTTTTATATATTCTCAAAGTATCAATAAATGTTGAAAAAAAGTGAATGGTAAAAATATTTTTGGTTTTTTTATCAAGCTCGACAAAACGCCCAAAATGTATGCCTCTAGAAGAATGAATACCCTCTTAACTTAATTATCTGCTTTTAGATTTCAATCAAAAAAAATTTTAATTCTAGGAAAAATTGCAGTTAATTTAGTTTTTAACAAAATTATTTGTGCACGCAAATTTGTTCTCTTAATTATTTATGCAACATGGAAGAATTAAAAACAAAACCGGTAAATCAATTAAATTTATTTTTGGATAATTAAATAGTGATTTAGCCAGTGGTTCAACAATTTTCTGTTAAAACCACCTAGAACTTTATGTCACTCGGTTTTCTAAACATCCTGCCACACATATTTAGTCTTGCTAGATCGTGAATATCTTCCACTTTAATTTAAACTTCCGCAAGATTAAATCGAACCCCTACTCTAGCCGAGACAACTAATTATATTCGAGATTTTCCAATAAATTCGTAGAAATGACTTCTAATGAATGGGAGAATTATTGTGCAGAACGGTAAATTGAGGGTCGACTAAGTTATTGTCAACTAGGAATGTCACATCATTTAATAAACCGAAATCAAACATTGGCCCTGAATAGTTGTAGTTTGTATAGAGCGCAAGACAAAGTAATCGAGGCATTATCCACAATAATTGCCACTTGATGTTTATCTAATGATGAAAATATCTTCCAAAACGACAGCTACAAAGCATTATGTGTATCTACAAAATTTCTCCAAATCGTTTTATTGGGTTGTCGGTAAGAAAATTAGTGCTTGCTACCTTTTTAAATTGAATTTGTGACCATAAAACGATCAAACGAGAACAGTCATCCAATTTTGTAGTTCATTGTAAAGAAATGCGATCGGTTTTTCTCGCCTCCTGTAAAAGCCGTCGATATTATCAAATTAAGGCAAAAACGCACTAATTTGCGCATACACAGTTCTCCAGATTTCAATGGGTTTATGACTGTGATGCCGCTCAGTTTTTGTTTTTTTGGCGATAAATCATATTCCGTTTGTTTATATGGCGTATTGATTACAACTGTTCAAAGCCAATATTCAATTTCGGTTTATTGAATGTGGTAGCATTTCTAGTTGACGATAAATTCCATATTATTGAAAAATTTTACGAAGCGGAGAAATTGTTAAGAGCCTGCAATTCAGTTTCGATCTGTGAGCATTGTGAAAAATAAATCACTTTTCAATCATCTTAGGGTATAGCGACTGAACTGCTAACTTATTTTCCTGGTTTTTCCAACCATGTACTTGTAGTTTTACTTCTAAGAGCAGTGCAGCCTAGCTATCCGAGTTTGTGTATATCTCGTGTTTCCTGTAGCCCCATTTATGACATTTAAGTAGTCTTATCTTGATAACAAGAGCCTATGCTTGACGGACAAGCGGGATTTTTCCCAACAGTATGCGGATTTCGAGACCAGCAGCTGTATTCTGAAAAAAAGTAAAAAAAAACGTGGTGGGTAACTCGATGTTCTTACGTGAACGTTTCTTTTTTGTCAAATTCTGGGTGCAATCAAAAATTCAGTCGACTGCGCAGTTTGTGCAGTACTTCGTTCAAAAATTAAGTTTTGCAGCAAAAGCAGCGCAGTTGGTCGTTCAAAAATTACATTTACGAACGCAGCCGGTATGCAGTTTTTGCAGTCGTTTTATATTAACACTAGGTTTACGGAAATTTTTTATATACCTATCTCTACGACACGCGTCAATTTGACGCCGTGTTAAGCAAATAAACATTTTGTAAAATAAGAAATTAATTTTTAAAGGAACATTGTTATACAGAGGTGTATTGATATCAAAATCATTATAATAATAAAAAGAAAACTGTAAGCTGATTGGTCAGTTCGGATAAAAAAATTAAAAAAAAATTTGTTTCTCGATTTAGTAAGAAATAAAAAATTACATATTGTTATGCAATCCCCATGTTCTGAAACGTTCTCAGTCATCTTTTACCAACGGTATTTAGAGAAAATTAATATTACTGCCGATTAAAAATTAATTTTTTTAGCCCCTACTGAAAAACGCGACCTACGCGGAAATAATAGAAATTATATTCAATTTTATGTGTCCGTTTTCCACAAACAATCTTTCAATTTCTACATGCAGAGCCTAGGGTTTATATTATTTCCGATAGGTATCGCATTATGCAGTTTTCCAATCGTCAATTGCTGCGCAGCCGACTGAATTCTTGAAAGCACCCAATTATTCTTATTAACGCGATTGTAAAAGTAGAAAAGGCGCCTCTCGAGGAGAAAAGTTAAATTGATGCCCGTCTCATGAAATAAATCGTCGAGCGAGACACAACATGACGGAGTTAAAAATTCGTGATCTCGAAATCTAGTACATTTCTTATGTTTTGTTTTTGCAAAAATAAGTTTTTAGCCCTTTATGTTGATAATTATTAGTTTCTATGCAGTTGTCAATGTGTAGAAACTAATAATTATCAACATAAAGGGCTAAAAACTTATTTTTGCAAAAATAAAAAATAAGAAACGTTGTGAAAAAATCACCCTCTTTGTATAGGGCTATTTGCTCGTATGTCATATCGAGCTTCCATCCGGTCACTTGACATCCGTATTTTCTCTCGTACAAATTGATGAATCTCATTAAGTTTTCATCCGGCCTACATAATCCTGTCCGCATAAAGCCACTGATGAAATAGTTCCAAACTTTAAATCTCCAGGTAATCGAAGATTATTTCCAAATATAGTTTTACCTGGTGTCATTCCGGTCGTGTCATGTATTGCTGATCGATAAGCCATCAGGAATATCGCTATACATATGTCGATCCCAGTTGCGTTGGTTTTTCTCCACGACCTTTGCTAGAAATTCCTCCAATGTACCATTGAATCTTTCCACCATACCGTCGGACTGTGGATGCAAAGGCGTTGTTCTCGTTTTATGCATACCGAGTATCTGGCATATTTCTTGAAATATCACTAATTCAAAATTCCTTCCTTGATCGGGATGAACCTCAATCGGCACTCCAAATCTACTAAACCAGTTGTTGACCACGGCATCAGCTATTGTTGTTGTCTCTTGATTGGGTATGGGGTACACCTTCAGCCATTTGCTGAAATAATCCATTACCACTAGCACATATTTATTTCCGCACTCGGTGGTGGGAAGTGGTCCCGCTACATCCATTACAATTCTCTCTGAGTCTAATAGTTCTTGAGAGTAGGAGTTTTGCCCGCGATCTCGTTCCAAGTGGGCCGGGCCCGCCGGAGTTACTGTTTCCTTACATTCAATGATAACCGACAAATCCGTGTCATCAAATAGCTTTTTCCTGATGATTTCGTCAGTCCACTCCTCCTCAGGCAGCACTTGCATAAGCCTAACATCGATGATGCCTTCCTTTGCTTCAATGTGAGCAGCTGGCCACAATTCTTGCATTCTACTGGACATTCCCTGCAGTCCAACAGTCCTTGCAGTCCTGCAAGCCAACACAAATATCTATCAAGCCGTCGAGGTCGCTCATAACACAGATTCCATCAAGATAAATCTACTCTACATATATTGGTATTTTTCATATAATAGTTAAACAAGAAAAAAACAGTTTTGTGAATACATATCAAAACCTCCGAGAAGTCTCTTTAGAATGCCTGCTTGTTTTGTTAGCACACAGAAACACATTTAAAAATATCAACTGTTAATGCTTATGATTTGCTAAGAAAATTTAAAAAAAAATTGTTTACGTGTGTTGTTCTACGGTTGTCTTAGAGCCATGCATTTAGTGTACATTTTTCAGATATTTATGGACTTTATGAAAAATAAACGTACTTAAATAAATTACCACAATTGGTTTTATTTATTTATCAACCGCGAAAAATGTATCTCGAAAAACTGTAAAAATTCAAATTGACAGGTTTCCAAATATTTTCAAATATAATTGGAGAGTTTTAATTAAAAGATATTTTAAGAGTACTAGTACTACTAACAGAACACCGATTAAGAGATTCTCTTAAAAAAAACTCTTACCAAAATTTCTCTAGTTGTGATACTCTTAACAGTTTTAACGTCATGATCGCACAGTTAATTTTATTTTGTTTTGTATTCATCATCACGTCGTGTATTTGTTTTCGTGTGGAGTGTGTTCAGATGAGGTGAGACATTCAATGCGCAGTCGTGTTGGAACGTGCGACGCTATGAAACATATTGTGATTGTAACGTGAATTGGGTTAACCGCTACAAATTGAATGGATCCCAAATTAAACAAATTTTGCGAGTAATTCTCTATATATTCGCTATTTTACTGATATTAAGCCAGTAAATTGTTTTTCAGCCTACTCTTCTAAATTAAGTCTACTTTCAGGTTCACCTTGATACTTAATCGATACTAACAAATAAAGTTTAAAGCGCTTATAATCTAATCCAGTTACCTTCCTTTCTCAGGAACTCTAGGCTAATAATCCAAAAAATTATAAAAATTATCCATAATTTCATTATTTTCAGCTCTTGTCGACATCATGAATCAAATGCCATCTGATTCCTTAACATTCTTGATTCTAAACCGTACATATACTGAACACATAGATTATTTTATCAGTGAGCTAAACAAGATATCTCGAGCAATTTACGTATTTTACGACGTTGAAAAATATTTCACTTTTCTGGAATCAAATTTAAAGGCTTCAATTGAAACGGTAACATTCAGTTTCTCGAAGGTAAATGAGCTGCATTATGAGGTAAAATGGTATGTACTTTTAGTTTTTTTTAGCATTAAATTAAATTTCTTGTTCACAGATCGTGCAACGTAATGTGGCACATCGTTTAAGTTTGTTCATTTTTTATTTGGGAGCTCACAAATTAGGTAAACTCCATTTGCTACCGGAGCCATTACGGGTTATAATAATCACCAACCCTAAACCAGATCTGTAAGTATTCGACTACCTAGTTGACAAATTTGAATAGCAATTTGAAATATTATATGTTAAATGCAGCTTCAGAATTTATTATAATCAAGCGACCCCGAAAGGTGATGGACATTTGAAATGTATAAATTTTTACGATAAAAATAGCAGTGGAATCCATAAAAATCCAATAATTCCTTCACCAGCAGAAGTTTATAAAAATTTTGAAAGTCGAATACTTTATATTCCAGTGATTCACGCAAGTTCTAAATATATTTTAATTATTTGAAAGTATTATATGTAGTAACTTTTATTTCAGTCTCCACCCTGGCACTTCGTAAACTATTTCAATGAAACCGATGATTTATTTACCTACAGTGACACATTGATTGATTGTATACAAAATGAATTAACGGTGACCGGAGGAAGAGATGATAATTTGCTGAAATTAATTTCGTCGAAGCTAAATTTTAAGTTTAAATATTGTGATCCACCCAATCGCACGCAGGGCTCTGTAATCGATTCGGATGACAACCTCAGTTTTAGTGGTGGAATTGGTATGCTTCAGAGGCGAGAGGCAGATATGTTTCTCGGCGATATAGCCATATCATTAGAACGTAAAAAGGCCATAGAATTTTCTGTATTTACCCTAACTGATTCAGGTGCATTCGCAACTCATTCACCAAAATTTTTAAACGAAGCACTGGCTTTAATTCGTCCATTTCAAACAAATGTTTGGTTTCCGTTGATTATAACATTTTTTCTATCGGGACCAATCTTATGGTTTATTGTGGTGACTCCGTTAATATGGAAACCAAAATCAATAAAACCACAAAAACATATTTTGATTCGACAATGGAAACCAGTAAATTTGACATTTTATAGGCATATGTTAAAGATGAAAAACCAAAGAGTTCGTACGAAATCAAAAAGAAAACTATTTATTGATTGTTTTTGGTTCACGATTGCTGTATTCTTGAGGCAAAGTACGAAATCTGACGCATTTGCTTACATCTCTGTTTAATAACTTAAATTTTACTTTTAAAGGTTCTGATATACCTTGCCAATGCACACGAGTTCGATTGTTCACTATTATGTTCTGGTTCGCGGTCACCTATGTAATAGGTGATGTATATTCGGCGCAGCTCACTTCTCAACTAGCAAAGCCGGCACGAGAAGCTCCAATAAGTAAAATGTATCTATAGTTAAATAAAGATTGTTGTTAATAATACATTTGTTTTATTTTAACAGATACATTATATAAACTCGAAACCGCAATGCTGAAACAAGATTATCGTTTGTATGTGGAGCGGCAAAGTGCTTCTTTGGAAACCTTAGAAGTAAATTAAATATTAAGAAGCAAATATATTATGTTTATACTTGTAAGTAATTCAAAAATATTTAAATAATTTTAGAATGGTACCGGCGTATTTCACAGCATTTATAACTTAATGAAGCATAACAACAAATCTTATTTAATATCATCCGTCGAGGAAGGTGTTCAATTTATAATGAACAATTACAAAACGGCTATTTTAGGTGGTCGCGAAACCTTATACTTTAACATTAAGCGACATGGTATTAAAAATTTTCAGCTAAGCGAAAAATTATACACTCGGTACTCAGCGGTCGCAGTTCAATATGGTTGTCCATATTTAGATCGTTTGAATGATATGTAAGGGTAATATTTTAGAAATGATTTTAATTGCGTTTATAATTTATTTTATTTTTAGTATTATGAGACTATTTGAAGCAAATATTCTGGAAAAAATAACAAACAACGAGTACGAAAAAATGTCCAATTCCAGGAATCAATCGAATTTACACAAACCTGATTCAAATCGGTTTGATCATGAACGAAATCGAACTTCTACTGGTGATAAGTATTTCTTGTTTTACTTTCTAAATAATGAACTAGTATTCTAATTATAGATTAAAGTTCTAGGTTGGAACAATCAGTTTTGCAGCCATTAAATTTGAAAACTCTTCAGGGTGCATTTATAATATTAATATTGGGCTATATCTTATCAGGTACCGTCAAAAGCCTATAAAGGTACAAAATATAAAATAAAATATGTTTTTTTAATTTCCAGCTTTGATTCTTATCTGGGAAATTGAATCAAAATGTTATATTTTCGATCTGTGTATAAGTGCTGGCGAAAATCATATTTAAATGTACATTTGACTAATACTACTAGAAAGCTAGGCGATATTTTGCTACATATCCATTTCTAATTATGTACTATTAAAATCTATAACAAACCATTTAGTTTTTATTGTTGTTAATAAGTAGTTGTGCGTAGTTTCGTGAAAATTCAAAATTATCAAGTAAAACAAAACAATTAAAAAGAATAATATATAATTAATTATTATTATTTGTGAAAAATTAAAGTGTTTAATCAGAAATGTCGTAATAATACTCGCAACAAATTACCAGGAATTTCATTTCATCAGGAAATTTTACATAAAACGAAATTAAAATTGTGATGTAAATATTGTAATTTGTATTAAAAATGTGCTCTTTTAATTTAAATTTATTATACAATATGTAATTATATATAAAAAAAATCAAATTTGGTTGTTGTGTTTTTAGGAATCTTACGATTTGTTTACAACTATTTTTACCAGGTCCGCACTAAAAATAATGATACGTTTTTAGAAAAGTTATTTTTAATAATAAAATTAATTTTATTAAAAAATTGAATTAAATAATAATTATCCGTGTATTTGCAACTAAAATAAAAACATTTTTTAAACTTTAATTGTTTCATTTTAAGCAACCCACTCTATTTCAACGCATTGAATAAAATTCTAAATATGGCCCTGTTCTATTTTACGCTATCTCTTTTTCCCACCGATTTATTTACACTTGACATTTGTTTATTTCTTTCTGTACAATTTTGAGCTCTATATTGGATATTAGCTCAAATCTCAGCTGATTTTGACATACATATTTTGTTTACCTAATTTATAAAATAAATAATATTGAATTTATAAATTAAAAATAATGGATTCTATTCAAAATGATATGAGAGATATAGTTTTGAATGCAAAGCAACCCGTTGTGATACGAAATACAAAAATTCCTTGGCTATGTTTTAATAAAACTTTCGAAACATGGTGCCAAGAGCTGGATGCTGCAAATAACGAAATAAAATTAGAATTTGATTCAGGAAAATCTGTTTTTCACAACGAACCCCAGTGGGAGAGAATGCGGACCAAAGTAAAATTGACAGCTAACGAATTCTTGAGTAAAAGTGTGGCGGGAGAATTAGGAGATAGTTGGGTGTATTTTAATTATAAAAATGTTAAGGAATTACCAGAAATGGAGAGTAACAAAGATATTTCTTTTGATTTTATGGGATTCCCAGAAATTAAAGATGATATTACGGTTTGGTTTGGTTCGAAAGGGGCACATACACCATGCCACTATGATATGTATGGGTTTAATATTGTAGTTCAAGTTTATGGGCAAAAGTCGTGGTTACTCTTTCCCCCAGACTCGAAATTAACCTGTACAAGAGTACCGTACGAGGAATCAAGTATT
The DNA here is from genome assembly GCA_963556165.1 of Tipula helvola. Classification (NCBI taxonomy): domain Eukaryota; kingdom Metazoa; phylum Arthropoda; class Insecta; order Diptera; family Tipulidae; genus Tipula; species Tipula helvola. The sequence goes on along the minus strand of OY744483.1, from coordinate 260,013,284 downwards.
TATTGTAAAGAAAATTTTTACTCGCCTCCCAATTTTGCACCGTTTCGTTCCGTTAATGATTGTGCTTACCACATAAATATGAATCCTGGCGATATTTTAGTGGTTCCTCCAAAATGGTGGCATTATGTAGAAAATTTAGAACCGTCGCTTAATTTTAATACCTGGGTCCAATTGGTAAGCTGTATTTTAATTTTTTTTTCAACTATACAAAAATAGCGCGTGCTATCCTGATATAAAACCATAATACATTTTTAAGCAATTACGAATCAAGTTTGAGCAACAAAAAAAAAACGTTTAACAATCTTAATTTGTATGTAACTTCCTCGCGCTTTTAAAAATTTACTTCCGGCATTCAGTAATCGAATTAACGTAAAAGTAAACGTGTAAAAGTACAAAAATGCCGAAAATTACGGAAAATAGCAAAAGAAAGTCAAATAAGAAATCATTAAAATTGAATAATCATTCATTCGACAGTCTTGTTAATAATCAGTCGATCGCCGGTTTAAATAACGATTTAGATAGTTTGAAAGATAAGTTTCATAAAAAATGTCGAAAGACGCTTGATAATTTATTTAATTTAAAAGAATTCGAGAAAATGAAGGAAACTGAAGAAGCGCCAAGTAATTTTGAAGAAACACAATTGAATATCGAAATGCAACCTTTGAAAAATAATATAAAAGACAGAGAAAAAATAAAACAAAACATATTTCATGATACAAAAGTGGTCCTCGCAAAGCTACAAGAAGAGATAAATAAGCTGCCTTCCTTTTAATGTGTTTTTGTTTTATATTTTTATTTTAAGGAAAATGACAACGAATCACAAATTGAAGAATGTATTGTTGGAATTATAATGCGTGAATTCATCCAAAATAAAAGTAATGAAATTCAAAATATAATTTTTAATCCGAATGAGGTAATTATGAAATACAATTAATTCTATTTTTGTGTATATGTAATTAAATTTTATTTTCTGCCCGCTCTTCATACAGGATATCAATTTTAATTCTTTATATTCTATATTAAATGTTTTAATTAAACGTAAACCAAAACAAGAACAACATGAGAAGAAAATTAAATTTCATAAGTACCCATCATTTTATTACGAAAATGAAAATTACATCAACTTATTAAATAAATACTCCTATAACAATAATGTAAGTTTTGTAACAAAAATTTCAACCGCTTGTTTCGAGCGCATAATACAAAAAAATTCAAAACGTTTTATACATAATATGAGCGATGAAAATGTGGAAACCCCATTGAAAAATAATAATTCAAGGATGATGATTAATTTGTTAAATTCAATATGTAATCCAAATGTAATTAAATTAATTAAGGAAATTTATATGCATAATGAGGAAAATTGAATTTCCGTTTTGTTTATAGATAATATAATAATATGTACATACATTTGAATTGGCACTTATGAAAAACTTAAATTTAAAAGAAAAAAAGAATTAAAAATAACTTAATAAGTATTTATTTTGTGTCCGTGTATTTTAGAAAGCTGGAAAACAGTTTTTGCATACGCGCGTAATATTAAGGAGTTGGCATATCAATCTGTTTTCAGCCTTTTTGTTGGCTCTTCACTTCCTTGTGAATTTGAATCTTCTGAAAAGGGCATACTGGATACAAACTCGGTCGCACCTTGTGAATCACTAACTATGGAGAAACCTAAAAGTTCACAATTTATTAATAATATTAGTTATTTAAAAGCTTTTCATTCATAAATTGAACCATCAAAATAACTTACATGTATTTGAATCGTCGGCCGCCAAACCAAAATGCGAATTATTGGAGGTATCCATCGGTTTACGCGTATTCTCTTTATTGTCACCATTTTTTGAATGGATTTTCTTTTTTTGATCATTGCTTGCCGAAATAGGGACCCATTTATAAATTTTCATTGTAGTTTCGCCGATTGTTACCCATTTTTTCTCCCTGCAAAATATTGTAAACAAAAAAAAGTTTTGTGCATGAAAACAATTTTTGTCGATAGATGACATTTTTTCTAAGATGGAATTACCAATGTCGAACTTTTTCTACCGCTTGCATAACTCGTTTTATATCATCTTTGGCTCGACTCCGGGTTTCCGCACGCACAGAACGGGACATTTTTAATTCAATTTTGTGTTTATTATACTCAATTATTTATCTTACACTGTACAATGGCGGACTATTTACTATTTAACAATAATAAATATGGCGTTTTGCTCCTATTTCTGTAAGTTGACAGTTAGGGCCTTTTTTATAGTATCAATTCATTTCTGAACGAGTACAAAATGTGCTGAATCCAAAGGTGCTTTTTATAAAAGAATTCCGTCTCCGTGTGAATTCCGTTTTATAAGGCATTCACAAAGGAAACACTTTTAAATTTTTTATTTTCAGGTTTTACGAATTTCGCACGAAAATGGAAATTCATACAAACCTGTAAGCCAAATGTAAAAAGATTTTCATTTATGTATATTGTATATGTTGCGAGTCGAGTCGAGTTTAATCCTATGTAATTTTCGATTGACAAAAAAAAATTACACTGACAGCTACACCAGTGCAATTTCGATTATGTACTCTAGTTTTTTAGGTAGTTTTACCCCTCTTTTTCTGCACCAACAAAATTTTGCTGACATTTCGTATTTGAAAAATGTAAATTGTGGATAATCTTCATTTGTGATCTTTCATTTTCATTATTATTAAATGTTTGTGATTAAAAATTTTTTGTTATTAAAGGATAATATGCGTTTTTAATTGTTTGCTCTTTATAAATTATTGTTGTACTTAATTTCTTTACTCTAAAATAACTTCGCCCTTATTCATTTCCATATATCTCTGGTATCATCAATACAAACAAAGGTTCTATTACATATATTTGCGTTTGGATTGATTAAAAACCATAATTTATGCGAAAATATAAACATTTTTTATAGTAATCCAAAAATATCCCAATTTTAGTCCGAGTTCGCGACAATATTCTGCGGAAAAATTTTCAGCAGGATTGCATGCGATTTAAAAATATTTTATTCGGAAGGGGAAATTTGTTTACGAAATAGACTACAGTGATTGGTTGCCTGCTGAAAATTTTTCAGCAGAATATTGTCGCGAACTCGCACTATATAAAGTTTTCATCAATACACTATTTTGACAGAAAACAAAAATAAATAATACGCATAAACAGTGAAATTCGGTTGTATTGTTCGATTGACGCTGAAATCGAGGTTGCACTTTCAAAGAGGGGTACAAAATCAATCGAAAAGGACTCTCACTATATACGAAGTCGAGTTAAACTCGACTCGACCTAATAATTTGTCGAGTCGAGTTAAACTCTACTCTAAAAATGCACTATATACGCAGAGTAGAGTAGAGTTAACAAAACAACAACAAAATTTCAGAAAAATTCATTCGCTTCAATTTGTCATTTTTATATGTTGTTGAAGAATGAAAGCGATATACAAAAAATATATTTAAATATATTAAACAATTTTCTTTTTTATTTTTTCAATCAAACTCGTTGTTTTATTTTAAATCTCTTGTTTAGTAATAATTTTTTTTTTCGAAAAAGATTATTTCGACGGTGGTCTATCCTTTAATTTTCAAGGATTGGAAAATTACAATTTTTTAGACAAAATATCGCTGGAAAAATTAAAACAATACATATGGTGATCATTTGATCAACAAAAAAATAATCAATCTGATGATCATCTGAAATGATTTTTTGTTAAATTTTTTTTTTCGTTTATTTTAACTCGGTTTCAATCCTATTTGAACTCTGCATATTTTTAACTCTGCAATATATACATACACCAAGAGTTGGTTAGAAAATAACTCGACTCTGTAGATAGTGAGAGTTAAACTAGGATTAAACTCGACTCGACTCGCAGTATACATCATATAATTGTTAACGCTCTGTTAGACGTAAAAAAATGTTTGCCTTGCAGAAAAGCGAGAGTTTGTGATAAATGAGTGCGTTAAAGCGTGATTTATGTCCGATTTAGACAAACCAACATTTTTTTCCCAACAAAAAATGAAGATATTAGTACATTATGATTTTCATTTGTGAGACAAGAACAAAAATATAAACCAACAAAAATTTTGTTGGGTTTTTGTCCGATTTAGACGTATGAACATTTTTTTCCAACAATTTTTTTGTTGCCAACCAATTCGTAAATAAAGTATCTAGACGTACCAACATTTTTTTCTAACAATTTTTTTGTTGCCACTTAGAGCTACACGCAACACAAAAAAATGTACATGCGATAAAAAGAGAAAAGTACAAAACAACAATGGCGGTCGTGCCATAATTTTTTGGCGGTATAAAATCGACAAGATAATTTTTGGTAAATACGGCGCTGATACCAGTTTATTTATCAAAATTATGGTTTTTCGGGTAAATTGAAAAAATTTTGAACGTAAATTTTATTTTATTTATTAAAATTTTAGTAAAATATAAATAAAGCGCTATAAAAATTTCACAAATCGCCATTTTCATTGTGTTTGTTACTATAAAATATCAAAAATATACTCGGGTCAAGTATATTTTATAATTAAATTTATTTAACAATTTTTAATTTTTGGTAAATAAATAAAAAATAAAATTAATTTATTTTATAATTCATGTCTAGTTGTAAGTTTTATTCGTGTTTTTGCTTTTGTTTACATTTTTGTTTCGAACTTTCGATCCAACAAAAAAAAAATTTAAAAAACTACTAGTGCCATCTTTAGATTTAATCCATATATCGCAGTTTTTTGACAGCAATGTCCTTTATAGGTTATTATAATTTATTTGCCTATAAACAAATAAATTATAATACCCTATAAACAAATAAATTATAATACCCTATAAAGGACATCATGACACTTTTCCATAGTAAACTTGCGGTCAATGATATTGGCAGATTTATCGATAATGCAGTATTATTTAATACGTGAAAACATAGTTCGGGATAACTTCTAAAGATGTCAGCTTTAACAATTTTTAATTTTTGGTAAATAAATCAAAAATAAAATTAATTTTTTTTATAATTCATGTCTAGTTGTAAGTTTTATTCGTGTTTTTTGCTTTTGTTTATATTTTTGTTTCGATACAAAAAAAAAAAAATTTAAAAAAAACTACTAGTGCCATCTTAAGATTTAATCTATCTATCGCCGTTTTTTGACAGCGAATACCTTTATAGGTATTATAATTTATTTGCCTATAAAGGACATAATGACACTTTGCCATAGTAAACTTGCGGTCAATGATATTGGCAGATTTATCGATAATGCAGTATTATTTAATACGTGAAAACATAGTTCGGGATAACTTCTAAAGATGTCAGCTTTAACAATTTTTAATTTTTGGTAAATAAATCAAAAATAAAATTAATTTTTTTTATAATTCATGTCTAGTTGTAAGTTTTATTCGTGTTTTTTGCTTTTGTTTATATTTTTGTTTCGATACAAAAAAAAAAAAATTTAAAAAAAACTACTAGTGCCATCTTAAGATTTAATCTATCTATCGCCGTTTTTTGACAGCGAATACCTTTATAGGTATTATAATTTATTTGCCTATAAAGGACATAATGACACTTTGCCATAGTAAACTTGCGGTCAATGATATTGGCAGATTTATCGATAATGCAGTATTATTTAATACGTGAAAACATAGTTCGGGATAACTTCTAAAGATGTCAGCTTTAACAATTTTTAATTTTTGGTAAATAAATCAAAAATAAAATTAATTTTTTTTATAATTCATGTCTAGTTGTCTAGTGCCATCTTAAGATTTAATCTATCTATCGCCGTTTTTTGACAGCGAAGACCTTTATAGGTACATATTATAATTTATTTGCCTAGCTTAGACGACTGTCTGTCATTACACAATCTTCACCTAAACCGTATTATTTTGTTTCCACAACGCGATTTTTGACAAAAATGACAACTGAAAATCGCGATTAACTTTGTGTCTGTCTACGGTATTATGGTCGTGTTTCCTCGGGCAAATTTGATAAAAAATATCATGATATGTGTTTGTTATTACGTTCTGCCATGAAACGCACTCATTTATGACGAAAAAAAACCTAGATTTTTTTTTGGTTTTACCTTTACGTTACCTGTCAAAAAATATTCTTTTTTTATGCAAAAAAAAAATTTAATGCAATTAATATACATATTTAAATCGGGTTACCCACGAAATCCATTACGGCACGATCCTCTTTGACAAAATCCATCTTGACAAAATCCATTTTCGACATAATCATCTTTTGACAAAATCCATCTTTTTCAAAATCCATTTATGATAAAATCCGTTATTGATGAAATCCATTTTGTCAAAATCCATCAAAAAGCCATCGAATCCATCCTTTCTATTATTTTTTACAAGCCGCTTGTAAAAAGTAACAAAAATGATGGATTCGATGGCTTTTTGATGGATTCTTGCAAAAATAACAAAAATGATGTGTTTTTAGCTAAAGATGAATTTGCACCATTCTTCTGGCTGCTTCTGGTAGTCCCACACTGTCATAACTGTTTTATTTTTCTCGAAAAATATTTATTTATTCATCAATACATATCTATTTTGTCCCCTTAAATGTAATCCCCATCAGATATAATACACTTGTGCCAGTGTTTTTTTTTAATCCTCGAATCTGTTCTGATATTCGCTTTTTGAGTATGGTCTTAAGCTCTTCCAGCGATGCGGTCTTTATCTCCTCAGTCGGGGCAAAACTACATCCTTTCATGGGACTTTTCAGTTTTGAGAACAAGAAAAAGTCACAGGGAGGGGGGGGGGGGCAAGTCCGGTAAATACGGTGACTGAGGCATGATTACGGATGTCGCTGCCACACGTTTCATGCCCAAAAAAAAATTACATGGCATGAGCCAACCGATATATTGAGATCCTCAGCAATTTCTCTAATATAGTGATTCAACGATTCTCCATAACAATTTTCTTCACTACTTCAACGTTTTCATAGGTTGTTGACGTGCTGGGGCGTCCAGGGCATCATCATTAACATCTTATTGGCCTTCTGTGAAGAGCTTGTACTACTTACAAACATTTTTTCGATTCTTTGATGCATTTTTACAATATATTCAGCTAATAATAATAAGTTTTCCGTCCATAAAAATAAAATAAACAGTTAAATGAATTCGGACTATTCGTATATTTTGATATAATTAAATTATTATGTAATTATTTACTAATTATTGGTTTATTTAAATACGAAATTTATTTTATTTGTACGGTCATCAGTTTAATGACAAGGATTTTGACAACAGTGGATTATGTCATAAATGGATTTCAACAATCATGGATTTCAACATCAGTGGATTTTATCAAAAGTGGATTTTTATGAAAAACGTCGGATTTTAGCAAAATGGATTTTGGAAAGATGGATAACGGGGGGATCCCATTTAAATCTTATACCCTTGACAGACTAGGGATTAGCTAAGCGCGATTAGTGATATTTTCGAGATTAGCTGTAGTGTGTCAAGTTGAAGATTAGCTAATCTCGTTTTATTTGAGGATTAGCCACTAATCGAGATTAGTGCACTAATCCTTGAAAATTTTCGAGCTTATCTCGTTGTATTGGGTTTAGTGATGGTACAAGTGGCACTACAATGTGAAATAATTATTTAAACATTGCTGAAAATGCAAGTGGCGTGAATTTACGATAGAAGTTATAAAATCAATGACATCTTAAAAAATTTGTGCTGAATAAATTTCGAGGAAAAAGAAAATCTAGTGTGTTTTAATGTATAAATCTTAGAAATATTGAATTAAAAAATGAGTTCAGCTGATTTACTAGCTATATTTCAGCGAATCACCACAAAAATATTTTATTTCTCTGCAAGAAACTAATCCCTAGTCTGTCAACGCATATGGATTTGTGGTGAATTAGCTAATCTCGTTTCACTAATCGCACTTAGCTAATCCCTAGTCTGTCAGTGGTATTAGACAATAGAATTAGAATGGACCGCTAATCCAATGACAGTTCAATATAATTTTCAAATAAATGATGATGCCAACATACAACTAGCGGTCAAGAGGCAAATTGCGGCAAAAACGAAAACTAAAGATTTGTCAAAGTTGTCAACATCAATAAATTTTTATTTAATTTTTGGCTGCTTTTCGTGTGTTTTCTATTTTGTCACCGTTTTATAGTTTTTTGCACAAAATTTTTCCTCGGTTTCTTTTATTTTTACTGAAAATGGGAAGAAAGTGTGTCGTAATTGGTTGTGATACCAGTTTGCCATTGACAGATAAGACTGTTTCTTTGCATCTGTGAGTACAAAAATAAATGTTTATTTTAATATTCAGTGCTTGCGACTGCTTATAATTTCAAATATTAATGATGTTTTCTTTTATAAAATTTAATCTTAATGTTGATTTTTCGATTATTCCTAATAAATTAAATGGTAACGAACTTTTTAGTTAGCGAATTCGCCACGATTTGCCTCTTGACCGCCACTGTATGTTGGATCGCATATGAAGTAAGCAACTAGCAGTCCAAATAATTTCAATTTCAGTAATATATACTGGAAATATTTAATAGATTAAAATATGTACTACATACAAAAAATTATAATTATGTTTAAAAAAAAAAATCAGGGTAAATTAAATTGTTTGACGTTTAATTTCCACTTTTGTTTTTCTTTTTTCATTGTGGTCGTTTCCTCATGTTTGACATAAAATTTAACGGAATGTTGTTAGGGTCATACGTAATTGACGTGCAGTATCGTGATATTTTTATCATGTTTGCCCGAAATATTAAACGTCTTTGACTGTACCGTATCAAAATCAAATTTAAAGCAGAAAACCGGGCACGAAGTTGTTAACTTATTTGCCGCTGTAAACAAAAATTTATAAAAAAACTTGCGAAACTATCATTGCTAACTTCAGTTCAGTTGATTGTCGCCATGTTGACCTGTCTATGAAAAAAAGTAAAAAGTGGTTCAGAAAGAAAAATCTTTTTTTTTTTAAATAGAAGATTACAAATTGTCTATTCAAAATATTTTGTAGTGTGTAATGTGTGTTATTATTTTAATATTATAATTTTATTTAAATAGTTAGAATAATGCCGAAATGTGATGTTAAAACGAGATATATTCCTGCTACATTTGCCTGGACTATACTGCTAAGCACCACATTCTTTTTTTTCTATTATCCGTAAGTATTCTTCACTACATCTCTATAATAGTAATTTACCTTAGATTTGAAGTTTTTGTAGTTTACATAAAACAAAAATCTAAGTCCTTCTAAATATCCAAAAAGTTATGTGATATGTAATTAATTCGTCGAAAATATAATTTACAATAATTCCAAGATTTGACGGATCATTAAAAAAAAATTCTCTGAAGGGTAGGGTTTATCAATACATATCAACATTATTTATTTTGGAGTTTAGGTCCTACTGTACTGTCAAATTGGTTTGATTTTCCAATAATTTTAAAGACTAATTTTTTATGTTTTTATTTCTAAGACCATTACTAATGGAAAAACTTTCCCCAATTTTCTTTTTTGGTATTCAACAGATGTCAGTATTATATTAACATTTGGCAACCATGGGTACCAGCATATCAGGGTGTCATTACATTTTTTGTAATCGCCAATTTTACATTGGCCACATTTATGGATCCAGGAGTAATTCCGAAAGGTATGTTGTTATTGTGAAAAAAATCTAAAAATGTTAGTGGTTGTAGTTTTCAATGATAAATATCGAATAATTGCATTGGCATAAATAATGGTTATTCTATGAAGTGCAATAATTATTTAAAAAAAAAAAAAATACAGTGAAACCACTCTGAAAGTTATAAAAAGAAGTGATAAAAATATTAAAGTGCGTGAAAAAGTTGATTTATGAACACAGAAGTGGCAGGATAAGTTATTGTGCCATGTATGGATGTTTTGTTGTTAAATTCGATTTGATTTCAGCAGATCTTTGTGACAATTGCTTGTACTTAAGTTGTATAGGTACATCTAATCGAATCTTTCCTTGATTTGGAATGAAATTCCATCTAAACATGTATATCTATCAGGAATGTCCCTACTGAAGTTTACTTAATTATAGGTATCCCGATCAAGATTTGTAGCACAAAATACATCAATAAGGAATCGTTAAGCATACATATGTATGTATATCAAAATTTCCAATAATAAATGAGAATCAATAAAAATCTAACCGTTAAAACCATTACAACATTAAAGGATAACATTTGTTTTTAACATATTTATTTATTAATTTAAGGGGCATGACCAAGTCCAAGGCAAGTCTCCCGGAATACGTCGGGTCCACCGCACAATCTTGTACATACATTGTTCAAAATCGAAGGAAACGATAGTTGTTAGTTAGCTGCGTTTCATGAAACCAAGCTATCTGGATCAAATCACATTTTACATGCAAACCATAGACACATTTTGATCCAAATTTGTTTTTGGATTAAAGTTTGCAGGTAAAATGTGATTTGACCCGGATAGATTGATGTCATGAAATGCAGCTAAAGACTCGACCCAGTTCTAGACACCTAAGTAGTCGATAGTATGTTTTTGTTAGTTATAAATTAACATAATTTCTAACTACAAGTTCATTTATTGTTTAATTCCTGGAAAGTTTGTTCAGGTTCTTGAAATATTTCTAAAATTAAAACCCGCATTAATCCTGCTTTTAATAAATAACTAATCATACTCTAAAATTAATCAGGTTTAAATTTAATTCTCTAAAATAAATTATAAATTAATCTTTATTTACCACAAATAAGTTTTATTTCTTGGCTACTTCAAATTCCTGAACATATTTCTGGAAATTTGTTGTTGTTTCGAATACAGTGGTGTCTACTAGCCAAACTAAATCAAACAATTTTTTATTATACATATTTGATACTTTGATACCACCAATAAATTAAATTAAAATAAACTTTCTAAATTAATTAATTTATAAATTAATTAGTTGATATGGTGTTTATTCAGTTCTTAATAAAATTATTTGTGCATGCTCAATTTTTTATGCAACGTAATGTGGGCCTCAGATGATCAATATCCATTGCCAATATTTCAGTATTGGCAATATTATTGAACATGTGAGGACACTAATTGAAGGATTGTCAATATACAAAATATTGTGGTGATGGTTTGATGAAAATCAAAATATTTTTAATATTGATAAAATACATATTTACAATACTATTGATCTTCTGAGTTACTTTATTGACAAAATATCACAGCGAAGAGCTGTGAACATTTGAGTTTGGTATTCAAAACCAAGTACATAAACATAACATTTACCTATATTTAAGGCCGGTACACATTGAGAACGAGCGTTGAGAACATTTTTCCTTTTTCAACTAATTATTTAGGCAAATTGTTAAAATAATAAAAAGCATTTGTTTTTAATTAACGATAGCTAAAATATCGAGTATTTACTAAAAATAAAAAGTTAAATTTTAACTAAAACAAAATTTCAATTTATCGTCTTAAATTAAAAATTATCAACTATAGATTGAAGTTGTGTGTTAAAACTGTTAAAATTTTAAAATCTATTTTTAGTAAATGCACGATATCTTAGCTATCGTTAATTATAAACAAACGCTTTTTATTATTTTAACAATTTGCTTGAATAATTTGCTGAAAAAGGAAAAATCGTTCTCTTCGCTCGTTCTCAGTGTGTACCGGCCTTTAGCGTTGCATTTTTGCAAATATAAATATCAAGTTGAATTTATATAAGTACGTATACATATTTTATTTTTACAAAGCCAAATGAAAAAAAAAAAAAAAAAAATTAAAAAATAAAAAGCAAAGAATAAAACCATTGGACTTATCGCGACCAGGAGGTCAGTAGACTTACTGTGGCGAAAATTCAGTGGATGAGTTACACGAAATGGGGGCACGGTGTTCCTGAATGAACTTTAAATCCGACTTTAACATACTCGAAAATTTCCAATTGGGTATTGTTTGGGGACCTTTCAAGAATCATTTAAGATCAAAATTAAAATAATCCGCTTAGCCGTTTTTAAAAAAAGTGCATTTCTTTATTAAAAAAAAAAAACATTAGAAAACTTCAAAATATTAAAAAAAAAGAACCAATCTTATAATTTTATTTTATTTAATATAAATTTATTTAACATTACAGAAGAATAAACATTATGATTTGACATTATTTAATTGCCAAAAACTACTATCTGATGCATTAGTCATTGTGATGAGAAAATTTTAGGTAACGTTTATGTTTGTTGTTATATAAAACCAATGAAAATAATTTTTTTGGATTTTCTTTTTGTCTTATTTAATTCAATTATAAATGACGTTTTATTTGATATAAATTTCATAAATAAATTCATAACTGTAATGCAAATAAATTCAATTAAATTTGATTGAAAAGCATTTGTGATTCATATTTTTGATGCATAAGTATTTGTGATATGCAGAAAAATTTAAAAATAATTAGTAAATCAACTAAATTTAAAATTATTTTTGACTAATTAAATAGTGACTAAGTCACTTATAATTGGTGAACCATTGGAACATTTTTATTACGTGTCCATTGCGTCGCGGAAGTGGCCCAAAAATTGTGTTAATAAAATCGCAGGGAATCTTATCCCACACGGTTTTTAAGCACCCTATTATACATTTTTAGTCTTGCTAGATTGCGAATATCTTCCGTGTTCACTTAAATCCCAACAAGGACAAATATAAACTCTGCCTTGGCCTAGGCAACTAATTATGTTCAATATTTTTATTTAATTTCGAGGCAATGACACTTCTTGGGTATTGGAGCGTTATTGTGCTGAATAGAAAATTGAGGGTTAACTAATTTTTCAACACATGGGAGAGCTACATCATTCAATAAACCGAAATTGAACATTGGGTTTGAAGAGTTGTAGTTTATAGAACACTTAGCCAAACAGAATATGATTTACTGTGAGAAAATAAAATGTAAACTTCATTATATTGGATTGCCAATTGAACTGATAACCCTGTTATGTCCAAAATAGTATGTTTTGCCATTAATTAGAAAATAAGGATTAAACATGTGATATTACATTAGCAGAGAATATCAAATAGGGTGGTTACTACTTCGCGAAGTATTCTTTCGGAAAAAATAAAATTTTATGCGGTTGTATAAAACACAATACTTCAAGGTCAATGTTCAATTTCAGTTTATTGAATGAGGTAGTTTTCTCAGTTGTTGAAAACTCAGTCGGCCCTTAATTTGCTATTTAGCGCAATAACGCTCCAATACAAAAGAAGTATCATTACCTCGAAATTAAATAAAAATATTGAACATAATTAGTTGCCTAGGCCAAGGCAGAGTTTTTATTTGCCCTTGTTGGGGTTTACATGAACCCGGAAGATATTCGCAATCTAGCAAGACTAAAAATGTATTATGGGGTGTTTATAAAACCGTGTGGGATAAGATTCCCTGCGATTTTACATAATTTTTGGGCCACTTCCGAGACGTGATGGAGGTGTAATAAAAATGTTCCAATGGTTCACAAATTATAAATGACTTAATTATTATTTAATTAGCCAAAATTAATTTTAAATTTAATTAATTTACTAATTATTTTTAAATTTTTCTGCATATCACAAATACTTATGCATCAAAAATATGAATCACAAATACTTTTCAATCAAGTTAAATTGAATTTATTTGCATTACAGTTATGAATTTATTTATGAAATTTATATCAAATAAAAAGTTATTTATAATTAAATTAAATAAGACAAAAAGAAAATCCAAAAAAAAAATTTTCTTTGGTTTTATATTACAACAAACATAAACGTTACCTAAAATTTTCTCATCACAATGACTAATGCATCAGATAGTAGTTTTTGGCAATTAAATAATGTCAAATCATAATGTTTATTCTTCTGTAATGTTAAATAAATTTATATTAAATAAAATAAAATTATAAGATTGGTTCTTTTTTTTTAATATTTTGAAGTTTTCTAATGTTTTTTTTTTTAATAAAGAAAAGCATTTTTTTAAAAACGGCTAAGCGGATTATTTTAATTTTGATCTTAAATGATTCTTGAAAGGTCCTCAAACAATACCCAATTGGAAATTTTCGAGTATGTTAAAGTCGGATTTAAAGTTCATTCAGGAACACCGTGGGGGATAATCATGTGATTGTGCCGACTAATCAAATACTTTATTATGCAATGTAAATTACTAAATGGGTACAAGACTCAGTCGTAATATTATAAATACAAAAAATTAAAAAAAAAAAAAAAAAATTACAAAGCCAAAATAATAGCTACACAAGCCGTACTTTTATCTAACATGGCTCAAAGTCGAGTATTAACCTAAAAATAAATATTTTTTATTGTTTGACATTTAAGTGTATTGTCAATATTATTGATCGTCTGAGACAATTGCTGTTTATCAATAGTTTTTTTCAACATTGACAATATTATATTGACAATACTTATTGAACATCTGAGGCCCGCATAACACTAACTACCCTCTTTTCCGAACACGTAGCTTCTTCTAAAAAAGATTTTTTTTTTTTAAAGGCTTAATAAAGAGATGCGGCTTATTATAAGTGTGGGCTAGTTAAAGGTTCCCAAAAAGTTATAGAAAAATATTGCAAATATTGAATGAAAAAAACTGTAACAAAAAGCATGGAAACCGCAACAGAAATTCACCATATTTATTTCCTTGTTTACTATTTTTTAGGCTTAAGAAAGGTGTGCGGCTTATAAAAGAGGGCGGCTAGTTAAGGGTTCCCAAAAAAGTTTTTAAACAATTTTTAGTCAAAGAAGCCGCGGCTTATTAGCGGGGCATCTTATAACGACAAAAGAGGTATAGTGAAAATAATATCTCAGCGAAATTCTGACAGCTCTCGCGCATCAAAACAAATGGCGTAAACACAGCGATGTATTTAGGCTAATTTGTTTACATTTTGAGGTTAGAATTTGTCTATTTTGAATTATGTTTTTCCTCAAATTCATGCACAATAATTAATGTAATTTTAATTTAGATAACACACTAGCACTAGAACTTTTGATAACATTTAAGATAATTTTAATGTCATTAGCTTGCCTCGACCAAATTGAAATTTAAAATCAAGTTTTTTTATTGTTTTGCTTTAACACGAAAAATGACATTTCTTTCTAAATATGCCTAGTTCGTACCTTAAATGGGTATTAACGTTATATCTAGTGGTGTTGTTAGTATTTTTTATATTTTTTTAAAAACACATATTATTTTAGAATTTACCTATAAAATAATGAGAATTTTTAATATTTTCTAATATAAATTACATTATGTAATGGAATCAAATTTCACATATCTTTATTTATAATTTTTTTTGTTTTTAAAAATATTACTTATCCGACCCTTCTCTAAATTTTTAATTTTGTTTAACTACTTCACTGTTGGCTGCGCACAACGATGGAAATATGAGTTTCGCTGAGATATTATTTTCACTATACATACTTACAAATTATAATAATAATCTTTTTGGAAATAGTTTCAATTTAATTAACTTAATTATTGTGGTTTACATTCCAATAAAAAAATGTTTTAAATTTTAATCCGAAGAGAGTTAATTAGTTTTTAACAATGGGCCAAATATTTGTTGATAAAATCACTTAGAATCTTATCCCACTCTGTTTTCTTAGTATCCTGTTACAAATTTTTGGTCTTGATAGATCGTGAATATTTTCCACTTTAATTTAAATTTCCGCAAATTTACTTAAATCCAAACCCTGCATGAATTATATTCAAGATTTTTGAATAATTTAAAATAAAAAGAAGAGCAAATTAAGGACCAACTAAATCGTCAACTTGGAATGTTACCTCATTTAATAAACCGAAATTGAACATTGGTCTTGAACAGATGTAGTTAATACGGTATAAACACAAACAGAATATGATTTACCGTAGGAAACAAAAAGTGAATGGCATTATAAGCATAACCTCTTTGACCTCTGCAGAACTGTGTTATGCTCAAATTAGTGTGTTAATTTGATAATATGGAAGATATTTTTATCATTCCATACTACAGTAGTGTGCAATAAAACAGCGGATTCCTTTCTTTTAGCGAACGATTTTTCTGACCGAACTAAAATGGCAAATTCCGTTATTTTTTCATCAATATATTTTTTGTATATTTACGTTCGTTTTACAGTCAATTTCTTTAGTTGCAAAATAAATAAATATTTTTTTTAAATGGGAAATGTCAAGAAAGTTTGGATGGCCATACCTCTATAGAAATGTCAAAAATTAGTGGATTCTTTGTTGTTTCTTTGATTCCACAACCAAATATTAAATTTCATTATATGGCTGAATTATTATTTTAATAATGCCTTATTATAACTTGGAATATAATCGAATGAATTACCTTTTCTTGTGTTTTGTACACAGCTGAAAATAATAAAAACCAACTATCGTGTTTATTAAATTTAACTTCTTATATGTACTCTAAACTTGAAATCAATATGTTATTTGGCTCTATTTCGAAATTAAAAAACAAAAACAAAAAAAAATCCTTAATTACCTATTAAATTGCACACTAATGTACATCGAATTTCACTTATGGTCTACTTCCTCGATTAATTTCTCTTGCGCAAGATATAAAAGGTTATGCGGCTGCACAAACTACAACTATTCAAGGCCAATGTTTAATTTCGGTTTATTGAATGAGGTAACATTCCTAATTGACGATAAATAGCCGGGCAGCCGGCCTTCAATTTGCTGCTCAAACATTAATGCTCTCATACATAAGAAGAGTCAATGCTACGAAATTATTCAAAAATCTTGAATATAATTAGGTAGTTGTCTCTCCTAGGGCAGGGATTCGATGTAAACTTTAAAAGGCTTAAATTAATGTTTAAGATATTCACGATCTAGCAAGACCAACAATTTGTAGCAAGGTAGTAAGAAAACCGATTGAGATTAGATTATCAACAAATTTTTGAACCACTTGCGAGATGTTAAATACATATACATAATATAGTGAGTCAAAGTCAAATTCATACACTACAAAAAATTAATACATTTTAAAAGAATATCAGTCCTTTTCAGCCTTCTCCTTATGAAATGATATATTCGGGTCCATTCGGGTATAGAATAGAGGGGGTTGCAGTGGAAGAGAAAACTGCCAAACCGATTTTCTCAAAAATGAGACCGACGATTTTTTTGTTATGTTGATGATAAATTTGACAATTTATCATCTACTTGTTCGCAAAATTTGAAGTCGATTGAAGCATTGCGTAGGGGTCATTTGGCGAAGAGGAGCAACATAAATTTGTTTATCTGTTTACCGAGGTAATGTCGAACTTTCCGAAGAAATATTTCTCTACAGTTAATACACCTTGCAAATTCTAGTAATTGTTCCCCAGGTGTCTTGAAGATAAAATGAATAAATTACCGTGTAAATGGAATTTAAATTTTTAAATTTACCTAAAATACTTTGCTGGTGGCAAATAATATCGTCAACATTTAAAAATAATTGGTGAAAAATACGTGAAATCACAAATTTACTATATGGAGCCATAAGTCATGTTTGAATTTTATGATTTTTATGTTTTGAATGGGTAGCCTTGATTAAAAAAAAATGTTTAAAATGCTTTGTTTTTTTTTGTTGTTGTTGTTGTTAAAGATACAGGGTGTCAAATTTTGAGAAAAATGATATTCATGATGTTGAATTTATGGCAATAAAAATAATTATCCGATTATAATGATTTTGAGCTCATTTTAAAGGTAAGTTAATAGTGATTAATAAAAAAATATAAAAATAGTATGTTGTTTAATTTTTTCTGTTTTAAATTTCCCGCGAAAATGTTCTTTTTCAATTTTCTCAAAAACCTATTTTTTTTTTTTTTTTTTTTTTTTTTATGAATTTGACAATTCATATTTTACAACATATTAAAAAATTGGAACACCGTTATTTTTTGTATTCTTGCAAAATACATTTTAGTATGACAATCTACAAATTTATTATATTTAAACGTATTTTACACGAAAACAAAAATAACGGTGTTCCAGTTTTTTGATATGTTGTAAAATATTAATTGTCGAATTCTTAAAAAAAAAAAAAAAAAAAAAAATCAGTTTTTGAGAAAATTGAAAAAAACTGTTTCGGTGGCCATTTTGAAAAATAACAAATGAAAGATGGTACCATTTTTATAATTATTTTATAATCCCTATTCATTTACCTTTAAAATGAGACCAATCCTATAATTTTCGAATAATTAGTTTTCTTTCTATAGCAATAAATACAATACCAAGTCTGTTGAATTTTTAAATATTTGACACACTACATATCGTCCCTTTAGTAATGAAACAGCGTATAAGAAAAATAGCAGTTTTAAAATAATTCGCATTTAAATGTTTTTCGAAAAAACTTTTTAAAATTAAATCGTTTATATCATAGAAAATTAAATTTTCTATAAAATAAAAGATTTTATTTCAAATTTTTTTTTCAATACACATTTAAATGAGAATTATTTTAAAAGTGCTATTTTTCTTATACGCTATTTCATTACTAGAGGGACGATATATGACTTCAAAACCAATTTGATTTGACAAATTTTTCACTATGGAGAAAAATACGTGAAATTGCATATCTTTATATGTGACCGGAAGTTATGTTTGAATTTTATAATTTTTATGTTTTGGATGTGAAGCACTGAGTAAAACGAACAATTTATGAAATGTGATTTTTGTCGTTGTTGTTTTTTTAAGATACGGGGTGTCAAATATTTAAAAATTCAATGAACTTGGTATTGTATTTATTGCTATAGAAAGAAAACTAATTATTCGAAAATTATAGGATTGGTCTCATTTTAAAGGTAAATGAATAGGGATTATAAAATAATTATAAAAATGGTACCATCTTTCATTTGTTATTTTTCAAAATGGCCACCGAAACAGTTTTTTTCAATTTTCTCAAAAACTGATTTTTTTTTTTTTTTTTTTTTTTTTTAAGAATTCGACAATTAATATTTTACAACATATCAAAAAACTGGAACACCGTTATTTTTTGTTTTCGTGTAAAATACGTTTAAATATGATATAATAAATTTGTAGATTGTCATACTAAAATGTATTTTGCAAGAATACAAAAAATAACGGTGTTCCAATTTTTTAATATGTTGTAAAATATGAATTGTCAAATTCATTAAAAAAAAAAAAAAAAAAAAAAAAAAAAATGGGTTTTTGAGAAAATTGAAAAAGAACATTTTGGCGGGAAATTTAAAACAGAAAAAATTAAACAACATACTATTTTTATATTTTTTTATTAATCACTATTAACTTACCTTTAAAATGAGCTCAAAATCATTATAATCGGATAATTAGTTTTCTTTTTATTGCCATAAATTCAACATCATGAATATCATTTTTCTCAAAATTTGACACCCTGTATCTTTAACAACAACAACAACAAAAAAAAAACAAAGCATTTTAAACATTTTTTTTTAATCAAGACTACCCATTCAAAACATAAAAATCATAAAATTCAAATATGACTTACAAAAATTTGTGATTTCACGTATTTTTCACCAATTATATCTAGTGAGCTTTTAAATATAGCAAGATATTCCCGTTTCTATGACATTGACATTTCTGTGACGTTTTATTGACATTTTATGACATTTTAATGATTGAAATTTAAACGATATGTTGATCGATTCATTATTTGTGAATTGCTTTAATAAAATCGCCTTTAAAGGTATTATTTCTGAGTAATACATTTTTTTTGGTATTTAAAGTCGTATATAAATCTTAATACCAAATTAGTATGGGAAAGTTTAAAATAATACCACGCCATTAGGACGGCACAGGTTTAGGAGAGCTGGGAGTTATATAAAATGAAATGCTATATGACAAGGAGGTGGGATTCGGTAACAAATGATAATTAACATTAGGTAATTCTGATTTTGTATTTTCGAATGGTCCACAGCGATTCAGACTGAAGTACTGAGTAAAGAATTATATCGGCAAATCCTCACGTTTCACGGTGCTCTGGAGTCGGTTTAAACAAAAAAGTGCGGTGTCTCCGAAATTCTTTTTTCCAACGTTTGGAGACCTCAAAAGGAGTACTTTTAGCCATTAGAGAAAAAAATCCGCTCGGCGCTTTTTTTTCTGGGGCGAAAATATGACAAAAAAGCATTCTTAGAGAAGTTAACGCCCTGTCCTGCAATGTATTGGCTCTGTAAATGTATACAGGGTGTCATATACACCTGTACTGGTTTATACACAGATCCAATGATATATATATAGGGTGTCCAACAAGTGTACGGCAAGTGTTTTCAATCGTAGAAGCATAAAAACACAACAGGATAGATGAAAGTTTGGAGAGGGGAAGAGCCAAGATCCTATGTTTTCATTTTCTTTTTTCTCTACCAACGAGTCCCTGATATACTACAGGCCCTTTGCTTATCCAATAGTATATTTGTTTATGCTCGATGTTTCGATGTTTTCATTTTCGCTGAAAATGTTGTTACTCAAGATGGAAGGATATAGGGTTGGATGATTAGACGCAAATACAAGAATAACCCACAGACAAATATAGTTATTGCAATGAGTTTTTAATATTGATGAGCGAAAAACATATATAGTACGCAAAAATGAACGAAAAATAATAACACACATATCATAGATGAAAACTATTATATTCGCATACAGCTCGCAATAATTTGAGTGAATAGTCAGGATGATTTTTTAGTACTTTGTGACGGTTCCAAGTCTTACTAAAATCTGCATGGGCTGATTCGACAGCTTGTTCGCTGTAAAATCCCAATCCTCTTTTGGTTTCGGAGCAAAAATCAGCTACATGGTATAATATGCCGTGGATTTTTGGTGTCACAGGTATCTCGAGTGCTTGATAACTAATCTTGAAATCTTCAATGTATGTCTTGAAATCGGGATCTAGTGTCAATGAGAAGCAAGAATCGACAACTTTCTTCAATTTTCTAAACGTCTCTACATACTTGGCACAGCCAAGGCATTTCATGGCATCTAAAATATCCACCCTATCGAGTAAGACCTTACACGCATTCCCTTCAAATGTTGGACTACCATAGGTGCACTGCCGGTCCACATGGCACTCCCGGGCCCATTTGAGGCTGACTTCTCCATTCTCCAACATCATATGGTGGAAGAGGGTATTTACTGCTCCCAACAGTAGATGCAATTCTGGAGGTGGGATTATGTCGATGATTCGCTTATTATCTGCACTGAAGAGAGGTGGATGTATGCAATTATGAAATATCTTGGCTGACTTTCTTAGGCCTCCTTCTGAGCGCCACTTTTCACATTTGGCGCGACAATCATTGATAGTTCTGTAATTGCCCGAGTTGATCAGGTTTTTTTGAGGAGCATCGCACCAAGTGCAAGGATGTGCACTTGAGTTACTCATAAGTCCCGAAATAATTACTTTTGTTGTGTTTTTACACATTTAAGGATTAAAAGCATTGCCAAACCCTTCTTGGAAACCCTATATCTATCATTATATTTGTGTATGTACTAGTGCAGATGTATATGATACCCTGTATACATATACAGTAATCATCAGCACTCATGAAAAGGCGTTATCGTCTCTAGGCATATGATTTTCGTGATTTTCGCCCCAGAAAAAAAAGCGCCGAGCGGATTTTTTTCTCTAATGGCTAAAAGTACTCCTTTTGAGGTCTCCAAACGTTGGAAAAAAGAATTTCGGAGACACCGCACTTTTTTGTTTAAACCGACTCCAGAGCACCGTGGTTTCTCACATAATATTGTGATCTGAACAAACGGCACAAATTTTCAGAAAATAAATTTTTGAACATTTTGGATGCTATCTGAATGGAGTAAATTACATTCTTAAGGACTTTCAACGGCATACTAGAGATGTATAACTGGATCTAATTGTTGAAGGTCGATGATGAAAAATGGCGAATGCGACTTTGATTGCTGCTCAACACGTGTCAGTTCTAAATAATCTAACGTTATTTATGAGTCCGTGATTTGGCAGTATGAGAGTAGAAGATTTATATTGTCGTGAAGAATTGTGATATTGGGGAAGAAATCTCCAAATTTAAGAAAAGCCGTGACATATTGTACCTGCCCAAAATAGCGAAAAATGATTGTAAAATATAAATGGTTCGTTTGGTGATCTTTAATGGATGCTTTATGGGAAAAGTGTCGTCCGAGAGTCGGATAGACCCTATTTTTTTATTCTCTTTTCATACATTTTGGAACGTACACTCTCCATTATACAGGGTGAGGAAAAAGTATGGAAACCGCTAAGAATCTCGCGGAGTTCGGTCAACAAAAAAAATTGAGCACGGTTTATTCTTGGGTAATTTTCAATAAGGAATTTAATGGTGAGCTTGGTTGTGACCTTGACCTTCATCTTCAAGGTCATTTGGAGGTCAATGTCATTTTATTAAATTAGAACTCCTATTTTTGATGACAGAATCGAAAAGAGCGATCAATTTTACGTCCGAGTATGTATTTTCCATGATCTCCCAAGATCATCTGAAGGAATTTACATTGCGAGGTCAAAGTATGGAAACCCCTAGAAATCTCGCGGAATATGCCAAAACAAAAAATAAGCAAGGTTTAGTCTTAGGTAATTTTCAACAAGGAATTTAATGGTGAGCTTGGTTGTGACCTTGACCTTCATCTTCAAGGTCATATTGACGTCAAGGTAATTTTTTTATAGGGAATCTTCTGTTTT
Organism: Tipula helvola; assembly: GCA_963556165.1. Lineage (NCBI taxonomy): Eukaryota > Metazoa > Arthropoda > Insecta > Diptera > Tipulidae > Tipula > Tipula helvola. The sequence goes on along the minus strand of OY744483.1, from coordinate 259,990,643 downwards.
TGACATCGGATTCGAAAATAGTGATCAATTGTACGTCCGAATATGTATTTTCTATAGATCATTTTTTCAAAAATGGTTTAACCATTGGTTCTGGTGTTTTTGACCATGCTCTCTCAGAATTTTTGATCAAAATTGGCGTATCTCTTACAGTTTCCAAAATATTTTTTTCCCTATAATCCTATACGCCACAAAACCTTGTTGTTTATTGGGAGTTTTAATTCTATTTGGTCCTATGTGTTAAATTCTTCCAAGTAGGACTCAATTATATGCCATTTACGTATTTTTTTTATGAGTTCTTTAGTGTCCTATATCCAAAGAAACGGACATGATACAAATTAACAATTTTTTTTTTTTGTGTCCACATTTTTTTTACAAATTCGTAAATAAATTTCGGAAGAGAATCCTGTAATAGCTCTAATTGAATTTGGCAATTTTTTGTTAATTTTTAATTAAATCGAGAATAAACTTAATTTAAATAAACTGTATTTAAAATTGCGATGCCAACAATGCAATACCGTGTATCTAGAAATTTTTATCAAAATCCTTTGATTGCTTTATCGATGAGAAAATTAGTATTTGCTAGGTTTTTAACTAAATTTTTGAATGCAACTGAAATAATATAATATGCACTTCCACTGTAAACAAATTACTCAAACCAAGTCAGCTAAGCTCACCTGCAGTACTTTCGAAAGAGATAATTAATCGTGTCCATGGGTACATGCCACAAGAGGATTAATAATTTTACAGAATAATTTTAAAAATACTGCCCACCTAATTAATTTAAATTTCCCGGAAATCAAATTACATATTTAAATATTGATCGAAATATTTATATTTTATTAAATATTGATACAGTTAATTATTATTGGTTAAAGTGAATTATTCATGAAAACATAAAATTTGAATTACTAATTTTTATTGTAGACAATTGAATTTGTGAATAAATTTTCCATTTTTTTTTGTTTTCCACTTTTCCTCAACTTAAAAAAAAAATAAGTTTAACATAACTATGGGAATGGTCCTATATCAATTTAGGCCATTTTTTCTTCAAACAATTTTGGGGCCAGTAGAATTTTTATCACTGGAACATGGAAAATAACGACAAGGATTTTTATAAAAATAAAGAACAATTTAAAATTATCTTGAGAAGGAAACCGTATTTTTGCTAAAAGTTTAGAATTCGATTTCTGAACGATTTTACAAATGGCGTATAGGTCAAGAGGGAATTCATATGACGATATCGTCGTCTCAGGACTAGAGTACGCTAAGCGACAAAATCACTATTTTGAGAAAAATGAAAATTAAAGTTTGCGAGGTCATTATGACATAGTGGATAGCGGAAAACACAAAACCAGTTCCCTCAGGAATGGGTAGACTGATTAAGACGTAAATACGCGCAAACGAAAGAGGATATTTTAAATCCTCAGAATCCATCAAAACCCGAAAAATGGCAATTTGGTGGTTAGCGTACTCTAGTCCTGAGACGACGATATGTTGACACAAGCCGTACGGTTTTTTGTCTTGCCACAAAACAGGCGAAATTTCGACTAAATACGCATTTCCTATATACTCCTCAGAGTATCCTCGTTCAACTTTCTTCCCACTTAAGGTGGCATTACTCGACAGCTTACAATCCGGCACACGATTTGAACAGACAGTTCCCAGGCTATATCTTCCTCTGCTGTGTAGGTATGTTAACAGGCCCATGGACGTGTAAATATGATCGAAATAAAGAATATGGTTAACAAAATTAGGTATATTCTTTGAATGACGAACAACAACATTCGACAATGCTCCAAGATCAGGTGCGCCGGGAGTTTTATTATCCCCAGCACCACAATAAATTTCGAATGCGTAAGAAAAACTGCTGGTATCACAAAGCGAGAAAAGTTTGAAATCCTATTAATGCGGCTTGTTCGGCATATATATTGACGCAGAATAGTTCTTGTCATTTTAGTTGGACACATTTGGTCATCTACGCAAAGCCTAGGTAGCATTGGCATTTGGCACTGAACCGAAGGTTTCATTAAAATGTGTTATTATAAGCGGTCGAACCTTGAACAACCGGTCATAATCTGGTTGGTCTTATCGATTGCAAGAGAATTAATGTTGACGTGAAGGTATCGACGAATTTCCTTAAACTTGTCGGATCGCTTCACATGCTTGTCTTCCCCAGTATGATCGTGCGTCGGAATAGCGATACACTGGCATAAAGACTAACACGCCTATAAATTTCCGTGACAAATTGGATTGTTCTGTTATGTGCCTAATAAGATCGTCGTTTACCAAATATCTGAAGCACTCATAAGGGGTTTTAAGTTCGTTCAACTTTGGTGGTAATTGCTTCTCGCCTCGAAATATTATATCGTTGATATCGACGCTAATTTAATAAAAGGGAATGATATCAAAGGGCCGAATGTCGAAGGGCCGAATTTCAAAGGGCCGAATGGGTTGAAGGGCCGAATGCCGAAGGGCATTACTCCACTTCATTTTTGTAGATGTCAAAAATGTTCACTTTACTGTTTTGATAAAGTACTTTCCACGCTACTAAATTTTATAATTTGGATCGAATACAAAAGTTGAAAAATCCTTTACTTTACTTGAAACTTGAATCAAGTAAAATTAACTTAAATTAAAGCGAAATAATACGTTCATTTTAGCCAAGTAGGTTCAATTTACTTGAATACAAGTAATTGTTGAATTCAAGTAATGGGCAAACCAGCGAATCAGTAAGAATCCTTACAGAATTTGACGAAATTATTTCCTTACAGAATATTTGACATATCGGCCACTGAATCCGTAACAACTGACAAATACATATACAGTATTAAAATTGTAATGTGAATATCAAAATTTATTATTTTTAAGAAAAGTATGCTTTGGCAATTTCTTTTAGTTTGCGCGTTAATTTTCGCTCTGTTAAGTGACAGCTGAACTGAACGAAAAGTTCTAAAAGATTCGCTGGCCAGTAACATGTTCTTTCTGTATATCGCATTATTACGTTAAGTTGTTACTGATTCGCTGGTTGGGCCATAACTTGACTAATGAGAACGGGGCTTTATTTTCAGGTTACGCTTTAATCAAATTAATTTCAAACAAGGTGCTGATATTTTAAGATGTACTCTGGTTTGTTTACTAAATTTGAAATATTTTTGATATTTAAATCAAAATTTACAGAAGAATTCATTGCAATGGCCGATTATTTTATAATTTTTTTATTAACATCAACATAAACTTTTGAGCTGCGTAGCTCTCTGCTAGAGATATATGTTTGGTGGCCAACTCTTTGTTTGGCCAATTTGAGCTGCGCAAACAGATAATTATAACTGTTGTGAATAACAAAACAAAATTATATATAATTACATTGGATTTTCCAAAATTTTTCTAATTTTATAGTTCTATAAATACAGATTTTCGAAACGTATAAGACAAATATGTACATATATGTATACCATCTCGACCGCTAGAGTGTTGTGTTACTGGCTGTTAAAAGATAGCCAAAATCTGAAATTTATAACTGAATTAAGAGTTTTAAATAATCGTAATTTTCTTGTTTTTCAATTATTTGTATTTTTTAATGGTGGTCTAGGGATACTTATTTTCATCTAGAAAGCTCAAAAAAGTTTTGAAACATTTTGAAACTATTGCTGAAGTGTTATGATTTAAACAAAATAACATTTTAGTCGTTCAAATTTCTAATTTTAATAACTAATATATTGAGTAATCGCACATCTCGAATTCAGTATACAGAAATTTGAAAATATAACATTTTTTGACCTGCTCAATTATAATTGTTGAGAAATAAATCAATTTTGACGTTCGAAGAACAATCTGTTTGTTTATTATTAGAATTAGAACCAACATAAAATATAATCAAAAATTATTAGTACATATTTATGAGAAAATATATACAAATCCAGATTCAAAATTTCTACAAAATTACAGTTTACAAGAAATCTCAAAATAGTGCAACAGAAAAATCTAAATATAAAATCCCATCATACAGAACGACCAAAATATATGTAAATATGTCGATTTTGTGATTCGTAAGTTAATTAGTATTTAGAGACTGTAATTCATCATGTAATTTATGCGTAACAACAAGTTGTACGTAGACACGTTTTAATTAATTATGTGAAGAAAAAAATAAAGAAATATATTTTGCTATTGTGTTCAGCGTAAAAATTTAGTTTAAATTTAGAAATACACCAACTAGTAACTACTTATTTATACAACTAATATTTTCTTATTGTGCGAAATTAACATTTTGAATCGAAAATTATTTATTATCTTTTCATTTAATTTGAACTTTAATTCGATGGAAATTTGCTATTGATATTGTGATGATTAATTTATTGATTAAGATTAAGCAAATTAATCGAAGAAAGAAAAATATTGAAGCTTCGGTTCAGTAAACATGCATTAATATTAAAACCAACAACATGATTCTCTAAAAAATAAGATAATGTATAAACGTGTAAAATTGTGAAAATCAAAGCTTTCTTTTATGAGTTTGTAATTTTTAGCTATTATTTTAGTAGTAAAGTTAAATCGAGAAATTGCTTACTCATAAAAGTGAGCTTTCCTTTTCACCAATTTACACGTTTGCACATTATCCTATTTGTTAGAGAATCAGGGTACATAGTTAACAAACTCTTCCTATCTATTATTACCCCCAATCCTCACATAATTTTGTTTTTGTTTCTTTAATATCTTTATTCTTTTACATGTGAGTAGAGAATTAGAATTAGTGTTGTAGCGTAGGGCCATGTGGGCGTTTAGCACTGTGGGCACTGTGACCTAAAAGATCTTTTGTGCTCCAAGCCCTGCTTAATTATCCGTCCAGTCAATATTCAGGCTCTTAATGAACATACTATCTGGGCTCATTGCTCTCCCTCCTAGATGTTTACTGTTGGAAGTACTTCTACACGCGATTACTACATATCTGGGCTCATTGCCCTCTGTCTCCTAGATGTTTACTATATCATTTACTTCTGCTAGAAAAGCGGTAGCATTGTGACTGAAGGACTTCGAGAGGGCAGTCGCACTCCCGTATATTGCTACCCGTGCCTCGTCTACCATTTTGATTTTACTCTTGCGATTTGCTGGGCATAGAAAGTCGCCTGTAGGTCACCTAGCTTTACTACAGGAAGGCTAAATAAAACTGGAGAGTGCCTGGTCTGGTATCCAGAGTCTGCATAGTTGGACTGATTAACCTATTGATTAACCTATCAGCCATTTATCCTTCGGCATATGCTGTTCCACCTTCGATTAGGGTTTTCTGACAAGGTTTTCTCCTTTAGCGCCGTACTTTAGCTTGTCCCAAAAAGCCACATTCTGCCTAATGGTTCCAGTTACAGTGGTTGCCACGAGGAGGCAGTAAGTACACTTGCGAATTGTGATCAGGATACTCCTTGCACAATTTTACCCATCACGCAGCTGCCTAATACATGACCAGAACAGCTTACGTGATGCGCACTCTATTGGAAGGTTACGGAGCTGGTAGATTAATCTACCAACTTTGGTCCCCCCCCTCCCCCTCCAATAGACGTCAAACAACCTATATGTGAATAAAGAGTTAGAAAAAATTGTAACTTAGTTTTACTCTTTGAATTGGGATCAACTCGTTATAAAAACTTACTCGTCGAAAATAAAAATAAATTTATTCAGATATGTGGATTCATGAGGTCGGATTTTTACCCTAGGGTATTTTTCCGATCTACTAAAACAATCAAACCATATTTGTTTGGTTATTTTAGTGATTGATTGGTTAAGGAGTAGCACGGAAATAAGTAAATACCTAGAGTAAAAAACCCACCACGTGAATCAATTTGATTGGTTAAGGAGCTCGGAAAATAATCTTAGGGTAAAACAAACACCCAAATCAATCATTCAATTTTTAAAATTAAATTAGGCGATTTGCTTTATGTATTACAAATTACAAAACATTACATCAATCTTAAAGTGGTCTTTACACGGTCAATATTAACACGTTCACGACCATAGGACGCATATATGCGTCCTATAGTTTTCTCTATAGACCAGGGACACATATATGCGTCGTACTTTTTTATGTAAGTAATATATTACAGTTTCTATATTGGTTGACAGATTCTCTTGATTTTTTTTTTATATAAACCGATGACTCGTATATGCGTCGTACTATTAATAACGCCACAAACCCCACAAAACACATAAATGAAACTTTTATTCTATTATTAGGCTTCAATCAACTCATTTCGTGCAAATTTATCCTCTGGTTTATGGCCAGCCTTAGCCTGAGCACCTCAGTCTTGAACGTGTTAATGTCATTAACGATAATGGGCCGGATACACGATTGATTAGCAAGCAAGCAACTTTCATATGAAATAAACAAAATATTTGCGAACCAATTTCTATCGATAGTATTCGTTGTCTTGGTTGCTCATTTTATTTTGCGGATTTAAAGAATTGTTAGCAATTATATCGTTTTTTTGTAAAAACAAACAACAGTTAGAAAAAAAATAAAATTGGAAATTAAAATTTGCTTGGTAAAATCGGTCTAGTTGCCATATTTTTCGACTTGCAAATTGCGATTTGCTAAATTATCGAGTATTTACCCCAATATCATTATTTTCAAACGTGGACAAATTATTGTGTATATTATAAAAATAAAGAATGATTAATGACGCTGGAGCCCCACATGGTCCTTTGGCTATTCACTGCAGTAGTCAGACCCATTCTTTTGTTTGGGGTATCAGTCTGGTGGTCAGCTCTGGACGAAACTGTCAACCAAATGTTGTTGACAAAAGTTCAGAGAACAATCTCTCTATGGATCAATGGTGCACTGAGGAACACATCTACTCAGGCACTGGAAACTGCTATTTCTGACTCCTCTAGACATCTTGGGGAAACAATGGGCAGCTTGCACTGCCATACGACTGAAATCCACGTTAAGGCGTAAAGGGCTTCCCAAGGCCACCGACTATACTGTCCCGTCACTATCTTTTGATAGAAAGTTCCGGACTATTATCCCATCCAGAGAGGACTGGATGATGGATGCACTTTTGGAACCAGGAGTTTTAAACTTCTTCACTGATGGTTCAAAACGGGATGGAAAAGTCGGGGCTGGGGTGTTCTGCGAGGAACTTATGTTAAACCTCTCCTTCTGTCTCCCCGACTACTGTAGCATTTTTGAAGCTGAAGTAACTGCGATATAGGAAGTCGTGGACTGGTTGAGGTATAATGTAATATCGACTTGTGATATTCGCATATATGTATATGGACAGTCAGGCTGCCATTAAAGCGCTTCAATCACACCTCCTCACGTCGAAAGTAGTCCAGAACTGTCTCTCATCTCTTAACGAGATGACAGATCAGTTCAACATTCATATTATATGGGTGCCAGGACATTTCATTAGTACAGGGAATATAAAAGCCGATGAACTGGCTCGACGTGGTACAATGGACCACATCTCAAACAGCAAAAAGGTTATTGAAATGCCTCTTGCGGTATGGAAACTGCTGCTTCAGGAGGAAGCTAGTAAGTTGACGAATGACAGATGGTCAAATAGTACCTCATGCATAATAACTCGGCAGGTCTCACTTCAGCGGGGTCAGAACAGTGTGGTTGTCGGAGTGATTACGGGGCACTGTCTCATAGGCAGACATGCGAGAAGACTTGGTTTCTTTTCACATGACTCTCCTGTCGTAGTTGCGAGGACGAAGAGGAGAAAGAGACAGTACTTCATCTTCTTTGCACCTGCCCTCGTCTGGCACGAAACAGTCTAAAGTTTCTAGGGGCACCCCTCTTCAACAATCTGACGGAACTCAGCAGGATGGACGTCAGGAGTACCAGCGCTTCGTAGCAAGCTCAAAGTGATTTCAATGAGTTGGAGGAAAATTTTTAAGTTGTGGTACGGCTAAGGACCTTTTTGTGTATATGCCTGCCTGGTCCTAGTGGACCACCACCTAAACCTAACCTAATGACGCAAGAGTTTTGGAGGTAAAGATGTACTGAACTACTCAAAAGTTATGTGAATAAATATTGGATCGTATTTAAATAAAACTGCCATTAAACTAACCGTTGATACGGGTTTAATGACAGCTTTAGTACATCTAATATTTGAGTTACAAAAAAATTATCATAGTAAAACAACATAATTTAACGAGCACCAAACAAAAATTTCTTGGAGTCATAAAAAATAATTTTTTGACAAAATATAAGAAATTGTCAACAAATTGTAATACAATATTTGTGACAAATTTTTGAAAAGCTAGAAAACTAACTAAGAAAAATTAATTGTAGAATATCTTGGAAAATGGAGATTTAATTTTAAAATTGCTGGGTCAACCATGCCAGACCAGACGCAGATCAAACCGTTTTTGGGGTAGATACACGATTGTTTAGCAAGCAAGCAATTTTCGTATGAAATAAACAAGCTATTTGCAAACCAATTTCTATTGATAGTATTCATTGTCTTGGTTGCTCATCGTACCTCAAATGTTAAAATATTTTAATTTGATAGTTAAATTTAAATTTGTTAAATCGTACCAAAAAACTATTTTTTGGTATTCACATATCGCACATGATACAAAACAGTGACACAACTCAAAAACTTAAATTTTTCGGGAGAGCAAAAGAAAAAATGTTCATTTCGATTTTACTGTACTTTACTGTGCTCTATATGCATCCAGAAAAGGAAGAATGACCCATTAAGTACTCTTCTGCTTTGTAAAGTACATACGAAAATGTCACTATTGTACATCATGTGCGATATGTTTGTTCCAAAATATTATAATTGTTGGCAATTTTTTGATGGCAATGTTTACCCACATGCCATTCAAAATTTTGTTTGTATTGTATTCTCATATATTTGTTCCAAAATATTATTTATGTTGCCAAATTATATGCTAATACATCATTCTGGAACGACAAAATCCATCTTAAGTTATTTTATTTCGCCGCTTCCTATATGAATTGAAAAAATAAGAATAACAACATAATGTAAAATTCTTGGTCAGAATCGTGCCCAATGTCTGTCGCCAAAAAAATGCTCTTGGTTACTTGTTCGTTTAAATATTGGCAGTAGGTATACACTCCCGAGCAACTGAATCGACTAAAACCTTAAGCGCTCTCATAACGGCGATTTTTGTTAGAACGGTCAAACCGATTTTCATAAGACATTATTTTTTTGAAAGCCTGATATTTTTGCTTTAAAATGACACTATTTTTATGAAAATTGGTTTAGTACTTTTTTTGTAATGAATTTTGAATGAAAACGGAACCAAAATTGATTAAGCAAAAAATATTGGGGGTGTTTAAAATTAAATTACAACAAAAAACTCAAACAAAACAAAAATAATTTTATTGGTTAATAATAAGTATGGCCCCCCCTTGCGTCTACAACGGTTCGCATGCGGTTCCCCATTGACCTTATTAAGGTTTTGACAAATACTTGGGGGATCGCACCCCATTCCTCCTCTAACGCAATCTTCAGGTCACTGATGTTAGATGGTACCGGATTTCTAGCTCGGACCCTCCGTTTTAGTTCGTCCCATAAATGCTCAATTGGATTCATGTCTGGACTGAGTGCTGGCCACCTCATCGTCTGGAGTCCGACCTCATCCAAGAACTGCCGAGTGGTTCGAGCTGTGTGACACCGGGCATTGTCATGCATCAATATGAAATCTTCCCCTATATATCCTGCATAGGGCACTACATGATCCAAGAGAATGCCCTCGATATATCGTTCAGCGGTCAGACCTCCTTCACGGCCTCCGCCAGGTACGAAAATAAGATCTGTTTTTCCCTCAAACGATATGCCAGCCCACACCATACACGAACCGCCGCCGTATGAGACTGTTCCAGCAAAACAGCACTGCGAAAATCGCTCTCCTGGACACCGATAGAACCGGTCTCTCATATCACTACCATGGAGACATATTCTGCATTCGTCAGTAAATGGAACGGACGTCCATTGCTCGATGTTCCAATTGATGTGTTCGCGAGCAAATTCGAGTCGCTGTTTGCGGTGGCGTGTTGTCAATTTTGGGCCTCTAGCGGGTGAAGCAGTGAAGTTAGGACGATAAATCGATCGTCCCTCTCTGGTGTACACCGAAACCGGCTGGTTTGTGGTTTTCGATTGAAGGTACCAGTTTCCTGAAACCTTCTGAATACTCTTGAGACAGCAGATTGGCTCATGTTAAGCTGACGAGCGACTTCTTGTTGATTGCGTCCTTCTTGCAATAAAGCAACAACTTGTGCGGATTTTTCTGGAGTGTTATCTATGATTTTAAGGAAACAATGAATTAAACTGGTAGAGATTTGTTCAGGTTAACGTCTGACTCATAAGTGACGACAAATATCGGTCAACGTGGCATTATACAGGAGATTGCATCACGCCAATTGTTTTCACCGAAACATAGCATTTTGCTAAGACTGCTTTAATTTGAAAAGTACTGTATGGATTTTAATGATAAAGGTATCCTTGAAAAGATAAAATACTAGGCTGTCAAAAGAAGGTTGTTTTTCGAAAATCGATCCAGCCATTTTAAAAAAATATGCGTTTTGATGGTCTAGTCGATTCAGTTGCTCGGGAGTGTACTTATGACTATGAGTTACGTGAGCAGTAGGTATACTTTTATGAATAAAGTGTATTCGTTCATCCCTTTCCTCTAAACACATCACATTTTATGTTGAAATTCAACTCAAGCTTTGAACACGTAATAGTTTTGTATAATCTTACACATTTATTAACAGACGAACCCACAAATGTCTGTGAGTATCATAAAATCATAACGCCTGATGCACCGCCTGATCATTGGAAAGCTCAGGTAGATCTATGTATGAATATTATAACTTAAAATATTAAAGCCTACCAAGCCATCAATCTCCGATTCTTGATTCAGTTATCGGTCTGTAAGTACGTTGCTTATGGCTTTTTAATTGTCCGCTGTCTAAATTTAAATTGGGAGCTGTGGTTTGATTGCCATCTAGTTGATTTAGGCGGTTATCAAGCATATTTCGGTAAGAAATGTTATTAAAAATAGGCGGACTACTGCGATCTGGTTTACTACAATCATAGACATTCATACTAGATTTCTCATTTCATAGTAACTAAAGGAAAAAAACAAAAACTTCTGATAATTCCAATGTATCGTTGTGTTGTGTATTTTATAAGGCAATGATTTTAGAATGCGTTGCAAATATAATACGTATATGCAATACATCGATAACATTTGAATGGAAAATTTTTGTTTTTATTTTCTGTTTTTAGTCAAATGAGAGATCTATTATGATTGTCTATGCAACAATTATTCGATTAGCAATATTTGGATCGAGAAGGCGTGAATGATGAACATGGATTTTCAAAGGTACGAAAGCATTTCATTCTGTGAACGTACTGTTTAAAATTTGATTGAATAAAATATACGATTATGCCAATCGATATTTCAATGAATTTTTTGTGGACAGCTCTTGGTGTTGTCAAATTCATAAAGGAAAAACAAATAAATCCAATTGGAAAATAACTAACGAATAACGATAGGCGTGTTTTAGTATTTATGTCTGTTCTAGATCGCGATAGCAATTACATATTCGAATTTAGTTACTAATTTGAAATAAAATATTATCAACTTTTTGAATTAAATCAGGTAGATTCAAATCATTGCTATATTCAACAAAACAAATCCACACAAAATGATTGCTTGTCTAATTGGAGAGATTATACAGAACTAGCATATTGCATAAAAACTAAAATTTTTCGAGTAGAATTTTTTCTGTTAAATGTAGAATACATTTAGATGACAATATTTCGTTCCAAATTAACTAAATTCGAATAATTGCTATCGCGATCTAGAACAGACTTGAATACTAAAACACGCCTGATGTGTCACATTTTATCTTTGTTCGGTGATTTCAAGATTAGGATACGATTGTTTTCAAATTTAGAAATATTGTTTATTGTTTATAAATAAACAATGTGTATTTTTTTTTCATTTTCTGTGACTACAATATTTATTTTTTTCATCATCTGATTACGGTCGGTGATGCCGATGAACACTATGACCCGCTGTTGAGCGTGCAAAATTCATGTGCCGTCCCACCTTCCATGTCAGTGCTGTTGTAGGCTGGCATGAAGCAATGCAATGTGCAGGTGAGCTACGCAAAAACTATATTTGGCTACTGCGTAAGGTATGAGTGACGAAGCGAAGGCAGAAATAAACAAACAAAAATGCATTTTGTAGGTGTATAGTTTCGCCTGTCTTATTTGAGTCATTGCCTACTTACTAGGTTTTATTTGGGTAAATAAATAAAATTTCGATAGGAAAAAAATTGAATGCAATTTGTGTGTTCGAGATAACCGATTAGTAATATTTTATTTCAGACATATTAGAAAAAATAAATAAAAATGAATTGGAAAATTACTAAATGATAAATAGTTTGCCTTTTTTGTCGTTGCTTTTGTAATTCATTCTAAATAAGATTGTAACTGTCTCAAACTCCTAATGAAATAATTCTTTCAGCGCTTTTTTAGATGCCGTGTAGCAATCTTATGTTTTGTTGAGTCATGCTTTAGTACCAGGAATGAATAAAATACAAGATTACGACAATCGGTAAACGAATTTTGAAGTTTTGGGCTTATCTATTGGTAACGTCAAATTCATATAGCAAAAACAAAATAATCCAATTGGAAAATGACTAACGAAGCAGTGTGCCTGGCATTGCGGAGAATTGATTATCTTAGTTCATTTATATTCGAAGTGATTTCGCATATTATTAATCCTTTGGTTACCGATCCTTTCTTCCCGTTTTCGATCGCGCTGCGCTCCCTTATGCATATGCGAAAAATATCAGAAACGCAATCTGGTAAATGACCACCTCCAAACTGTAAAATCCAATTTTTCATTCAATTGTTTCACAGGCATTATCACAAATAGTTCAGCTTTACAAAAAATTGTATAATTTAACGATTTCAGTTTGACGGACGGCAAAATAAAGAGTTGAATTTTTTGAATGAAATTATATCAATTTTTACAAAATTTTCGAAGAATTTGATAATTTTTGTAGCGTCGATCTATTTTTTAATAATTTTGATACTGCCTGTAAAACAATTGGGTCAAAAATTGGATTTGACCGTTTGGGGTGCCGGTCGACATCACTTGCATATGGCAATGTTTTAAAGGATTTCCACACCTACCTAGTTCGTTCACTTGTTGTATTAAAAACGGCCTCAGACCATAATTAGTCGATAGTTAGTCATTTTTTAATCGCAATATTTTATATTTAAATCCCTGAAAGAATGTATACCCGTAAATAATAAAATAAATTAGAAATTAATTCTCAAATTAATCTTTCACTTTCAGTTAACCAAAAAGATTATCAATTTATCTGAAAATACGGAAAAAAATAACGGAATATGATAAAACGACATATTTCAAAACGACATATCGTATCCTACGGCAAAGGGTACACTATGGCATATTTCAAAATGTCATATGGTTCAAAGTTCAATAAATTTCAGAATCAAATTTCATTCTTGTTTATAAATTTATAAGATTTCCGACAATTTTCGTTTATATTTTCCTAATTAATTCATTACAACGAAGATGGAAAAGCCCACCATTAGGAATTACGATTGTTTTTATTTCTAAAATAACACTCAAGTAATAAATAAATTTTACGTTCAGTGGGTGTTTTTGTTGTACTTCGACAGTTGTTTATTTTAAATAACCACAAAACTGGAAAGCGGTTACTAACTGAAAATATATGTAAATGCAATAAAACTTCTTTTTACACTACATTAGTTCGGTAAAAAAAACAGCAAAAATAAAAATTAAAATCTGGATTTCCCCACAAATCTTCGTAAAAAATAACCCTTTAAAGAAGGCCATAAAACAATCATTACAAAAATAAAATTAAAAATCGGCGAATATAAGTGAATTAGTTAATTACCTAGCTAATTAAATTATTGATGTTCATACAAAATTTGTTCCATCTATTGGCAACTGAACGTTACGACAAAAAAGCTAAAGGTCTAATTCATGTATTTTTAATTTTAAAATTAGGTTTAATTAAAATTAGATTTTACATGCAAATTTATTTCCATTGGAAGAATAAATTTAATTTTGTTAAATGAAGCGAAATTCTGTTACTCGAAAGAAAATTCTGTTAACTGAAGAATAATTCCAATCGGTGAAGGAAAATTTACGAGTACTTAAATCGGAATTTCTCGTTGGGAAGGAATCATTCATTGAAAGAAAATGGAAATAAATCTGTACGTAAATCTAATTTTAATTAAACTTAATTTTAAAATTAAAAATACGTGAATTAGACGATAATTCTATTAATTATTAGAGGTACCCCTAAGTAATCAATTATTTCAATAAAATTCCCATTCAGTGTCATTCCATTCGCTGCGCAGTTAAGACGTGGTTTATTGTAGCATATGACAAATTATATTGTGGACTTATTATTTTTAACAATAACCAAAATTACAGTTTTGCAAAAAGAAAATGGCGGCTAATGAACCTTCAGAAGAACACATAAGTCATTGTATTCTGTTTCAATTTCGATCAGGATATAATGCAACAACTGCAACAACAAATATTTGTGATATCTACGGTGATGTTTTGAATGTCAATAAGTGTCAGCGTTGGTTTAAGAAATTCTCTAACGGTGATTTTGACCTATTGGACAATGTTTGAAATCACACCTTCTAAATTTGATAATGATGCTTTGCGATCAGTGGTTGAATCGGATCCAAAACTGAGCATACAAGAAATAGCCGACACACTTCGAGTCACCTGGTCGACATTGCAAAGACAGCTCCGTGTAATTATAAATTCCGTGTAATTGTAATATCCCGACAAGGTATTTGAGTTCCACTTCAATTGCCGACTTCAAACTAGGCCAGCGGCGAACCATTTGCACATCGTTATTAACTAGGCAACAAAGGGATAAATTTCTTAACAGAATTGTAACCGGCGATAAGAAATGAGTGCTGTACAGCAATTTGAAACCCTTCAGTCAGTGGCTTTCTCCGAAACAACGAACTATACCTACACCTAAACCGGGTCTGACACTGCAAGGTCTTATTGTGCGTTTGGTAGGACTGAACTGAAAAAAATCATTTTGTGCTACTAAAACCGGGCGAAACAGTTACAGCTGATGTTTATTGCCAACAATTAAAACGTCTACGTAATAAATTAGTGGAAAAACGGCCGGCTTTTGTCAAAAGAAAACATGTGATTTTGCAACACGATAATGCCAGACCTCACGCAGCTAAACAAACACAAAATAAAATTAAACAGTTTGACTGGGAAGTTTTGCCGCATCCGCCATATTCGCCTGACATCGTACCATCGTACATATTACCATTTATTTAGATCAATGTCCATTAAAAATAAAAATTTTCGAAATGTGAACGATGTCCAAACATACCTTGAAACATATTTTTCATCACAATAAAGAATAAACACATTTTTACAGGAGGGGAATCGAAAATTTGCCAATGAGCTGGCAAAAGGTTTTGGATAATGATGGTGAATGCGTAATTCATAAATTTCATCATTGAAAAATAATAAAAAAATATTTTGGCTCATATTTGTGTTTTACTTTGAAATAATTGATTACTTATGGGTACCCCTAATATATATAGGATAATTCTACTAATTGAAGGAAAATTCTATTAAGAGAATGGATTTTGGCATTATTGGTTAAGAAATGGCCAAGTTCCAAATTAATTTAGCTTATTCCAGAACTTTATCGACACATACATCATTTTAAGATCCCATTTCCATCGCACTTTTCAAATTTCATAATAATCAATTAAAAAACAGCCAAGTACCATACTTATTGACCAAATTCTTGAATTTTATCTAAAAACATTTTAGAACACTATTTTCGTCAAATATGCTGAATTTCACCGTAATCGGTTAGGATTTTTTTTAAAAAATACTTCTAAACGAGTTTATTCCAGGGATTCGAAAAAAATCATTACTAAAATAATAAAAAATCCTTGATAAATACGCGATTAGCGAATTATATTGCTAAATTTTGATGTTGGTAGAAAATTGGTTCTTTCTTTAAAAATAATATCAATGAATAAAAATAAACCTGAAGGGCTTAATATACATACGTAGTGTATACATAAGTACATATTTTTTACTTTTAAAATTAGATTTAAATACAAATTAAAATCTATAGATATTAAGCACTTACCGACCGATTATATCTCCATTACTAATATTTTTATTTCCGTTGGGAGAATAAATTTATTTTCATTAAATAAAGGAAAATTATATTAAGCGAAATAAAATTCTAATAGATAAAGGGTAATTTTAGTAAGTATAGGGTAACTTTATTAGTTCATGATTTTTTTAAAATCCCATTTTCATCGCACTTGCCATAGTCCAGAACTTCATCTAAAACTCATTTTAAAATCCCATTTCCATCACATTTTTCGAATTTCATCATAATCGGTTAAGAAATAGCCAAGTTCCATCAAAATTGGCTATATGCCAGAACTTCCTCAAAAAACCATTTTAAAATCACATTTCCATCGCCCTTGTCGAATTTTATCATCATCGGTTAAGAAATAACCGAGTTCTGTCATTATTGGCCATATTCCAGAATTTCATCTAAAACTCATTTTAGAATCTGATTTCCATCCTACTTGCCAAATTTCATCATAATCAGTTAATTAAATAGTCTAGTTCCATCAAAATTGGCCATATTCCAGAACTTTGATTCTGCAGAAATTTGCAAAAACTTTCCAGAAATTTTCAGTTTGATTCTGAGCATCAATTTAAAAAAAAGAATGGCTACAACTAAAAGTTGCAGTTATGTCTATCAAGTTGGACCTAAATGCTTTTGACAGCAACAAAGAAAAATGATTTAAAACAAGATTTCTCATCAAGGCAGGCGATGTTTTTCTGATTTTTTCTAATTCCAAAATCTTGATACATATTAGTTCTGCCTGCCATCTCATTACATTCCGCAGCTCCTCTTTGTTTTGGATTCATTTTTGTTGTTTTCCTTTATTTTATTTCATACTATACCGAAAATCAATGTTTACGTGATTGGTTTCAGTCCGGGAAATGAATCATTACGTCAGAGAACAAAAGTGTCCGGAAAACGAGCTATTACAGTAGAGTAGACTGTAAAACCAAAAAAAAAAAAAAAATAACTAGGGTAACTTGATAATTTGAAAATCATTTGGATTGATTTTCTTTAAATTTCAAATTCATGTTTTTACTTTAAAATTCAATTTTAAATGAAAAAATCGAATTAAAGTCCCATGTAGTATGAAATAAAACGTTGTACGTTACACGTACGTTAAATGATGGTTACAGTACTCGTTCAAAATTCTGGACTCGGCTCCTTCGTCGCCTCGTCCATAAACGTCGAACTGGTACTGTAACAACTCATTTACCGCCCTTGTGACGTAAATAACTATTACAATCTACCTTGTTTACGAGGCATTCAGAATTTTTTTTATTTTTTACATTGTCATGAGTGGAATATTGTTATCCAATGATAAAATCTCATTTACCTTAAGATAAGTATAAATTGATATAATACATAAATTTAACTATTATTGATTCGATTGTGTATCTAAAACTTATTTGGCAAATCAGAAATTTTGTGACGTTTTAATCTTCCCCTCGTTGTTCTTTTTCTAACATATAAAACTTCGTGATAGTACGATTATTTTGTTATCCTCTTCGTATAGTTTCTGATGGATATGGTTGAAATACCCTTTCAAAATTGTATGCAAATGCTTCAGCCTTTTCTTCATTATTTCTCGTCCACTGACTCACTTTTATGAATCGGCTGAATATGCTGTTGCGGTTGTTTCAGCTTTTTAGTCGCTTTCCACAGTAAATAATCTGTGTGTTCTGTTAGTGAGAGTCGTGAAAAGTTTCCTTGAATTAATTGGTTTTTTCATTGAGAAGCAGTTCGTTTCACTGTTTGACGGATTTGCTTAGTATTCATCTCCCGCTAGTCGTTATCGTTGCCTTTGCTGCCTTAACTTTATTTTCTCCTTAATCATTTTCTTGACAACGTTTGAGCATTCCCCATTCTTTTCTTTCTCATTTTGTAGTGGTCTGGACTTCCAACCAGCCGACTGAATGCATTCATTAAAATGTTCTACTGCTTGATCTATGTATATCACTCTCCGTCTTTAACTTGATGTTTGTGTTCAGTTTCTCTGTTACCTTATATCTGAAGTGATTCCAGTCAGTTTTATTGTTGCTTAACAATTGTTGTTTCTGTGAATTCACTATATTTGTTTCCAAAGTGATTAAGACAGGCAAGTGTTCCGATGACAGGACCAAACAGGGAATCGCTTTAATATAATTACTTGCGATTCCTTTGGTGACGCAAAAACATTTGACGTCTGGGATTGTTCTTCTATTGCTTAGCGAATTGGTAGGTTCACTGGATGATGTTTATTTTTTTGAATTGATTTTTTTCTCGGCCTCTCGATGCCACCAACCTTGATCCTCACTGTTGGTGTTTTACGTTATAATCATCTCTTGCTATAATGCGATGACCCAAAGAATTATAAAAATGATCTTTGGAGCGTTGGATATTTTTTTTACATTATTTCACTTGCTTCATTAGTCATATTGGACGCTTTCGGTTCCTGCAACATGTTGGTAAAGAAAAAATGATATTCGATCTGCCCATTCACTTTGCATCTCTTTAATTGAAATGAAAACTTCCTTCTCAAAATTTGTCACCCTTACACAAAGAGTTTCTGAATTTTTTCCCAAGAATACATTTTTGCTCTTATATTGTATTATTCTTATCAATGAATATGATAGTTTTAGACCCGAAAAATGTTTTCATTTTTTAGATATATTATGTTAATATTTAACACATATTTTTATAATACATATATATTTGAGTTTGCACAGTTGATAGTCAAACAAATAAATTGCCATAAAAAATACTAAACACGTTTTAGAATATTCAATGGCTATAAATAGGTGCTAAATAGGCGTAAAATAAAACTCAACTGTATTATCTGTTTTAAATATTTCTTTATTAATTCAACTAATTGACGATTGTACGTATATCTAACTAATCCAAACTATATTTGAATTTTCCAGCCCCACCCGATGAAGACCGAGAGGATGAATTTAGAGCGCCTTTGTATAAAAATGCTGAAATAAATGGTATAACGGTTCGCATGAAATGGTGTGTAACTTGTAAGTTTTATAGGCCGCCACGATGCTCACATTGCTCAGTTTGTAATCATTGTATAGAGGTAATTAATTTCACTGATTATGGTAATTTTTATTTTTTATGACAATTTTTTGATTTTCAGACATTCGATCATCATTGCCCATGGGTGAATAATTGCATCGGGCGGCGAAATTATAGATTTTTCTTCTTTTTTTTAATATCACTTTCTATACATATGTTGAGCATTTTTAGTTTATGTTTAACATATGTACTAAAGATCAACAAAGATACTTTAACCGATACAGCTCCTATTGTGGCGTATCCTTTTTAATATTTATTTGATTTATATTATTAAATGTTTAGGGTTTTTTAAGAACACAAAAAAATTTTCCTTAACCCTTTAATAAATACTATTTTAGTATGGTGCTCATGGCGATTGTTATAATATTGGCAATCCCAATATTTGGTTTAACAGGGTTCCACATAGTTTTAGTTTCAAGGGGGCGAACAACGAATGAACAAGTCACAGGGAAATTTAAAGGTGGATATAATCCATTTTCAAGAGGTTGTTGGCATAATTGTTGTTATTCACAGTGTGGGCCACAATATCCAAGGTAATTTATTAACTTTTTGTTGTTTATTGTGACGTTACGTAATTTTATTTTGTAATATTTGCATTTTAGTTTAATGAAGCCACAAAAATATGCAGCCAAAAGACCAAATAGGGAAAATCAATCAATAAGTACAATAACAAGTGATAGAGAAACCCCGGGACGGCACGCTGGTTCAAATGTTGCTGCGCCCCAAGGAATGTACGATGGAGATAGACATACACAGGTAAAAACCTATACGGACCATGGAAATGGCCATGGGCTTCGCTCAGCTGGAACTACTCATTATAGTAAGGTGCGTAATTTTAATCTTGGTAGTTTTTTGATTGATTGTAACAATTTGTTTGCTAAAATTAAATTTTTTATTTATTTTCGAAAACTATATTATCTCATGTTGTGTAATTTTAGTCTTAAAAATGTTGAATTAAACAAAAAAAGTTTTAGTGTTAAAATATGACATCTGATTACATCGATTGAATCGAACATTTTGCATGTAACTTAATTTTTTTTTTTTTTTGGACAGTAAACTTAAGAGTTAAAAATGCTTAGAATGGTTGATAAACATTTGCCTGATTTTTTTAAATTTTTTTGTGATATTTGTGTATGGCCCATTCATTCTAAATAGCTAAGAAGCGAACTAAGATGTTTACGTGACTTTTAAATTAACAGTTTGTCTTTATTTAGATAATTGTTCCGAGCCTATAAATTTTAGAAACCAATTACCTTTATTTCGTGATTAAGTTCAGTTGACAAATTTGTCTAGGAAGATAATCTAATTTCCTGATTATCTCTGATATTCGATTTTTCTGTGGTGTTTAATTCGACGAATTTTCGTTTTTTATAATAACAACATGCAACTTTACAAACACGCTTTGATTTTCATTATTGTTTACTTGTGTGATTAATAATAAATTTAGTTTTATTACCACCTTTAAAAATAATTTTTTAAAACATTTTTTTATTTTTACGACCATTTTGCTTTCTTTGAGAAGTAACGTTTATTATTAGGTCATTTGGGAAAAAATTTAAAAAACAATTATTCGGGATGTAAACATTAAATTAATTTTTCCTTTAATAATTCGCGTTTTTATTTATTAACGGGTTAATCGATTCTTGAACTATATTTGAAAATCAATTAGTTATCATTATGCTTTGGTTTAAATAGCCGGCTGTTAATATAATTAATCATAATTTATTTAAAGATAATTAAAATGCATGATCAGTTTGAATTGTTAATACATTTTTTAGTTTTGAAAGTCCCTTCAATAACTTCCGAATTAAATTTTATTATTGTGTAGTACAATAACGATCCATATTGTTGTTTTTTTAACTCCGTGTGAATGACATTTTAAGTTGTTTAATGTTAGTAAATTAATGACATTGTTTTACAATTGTGATATTCACATAATGATAATTTCGAGTGGAAAATATATGGAGAAGTGTAAAGATTATTTCTTTAGACGATCAGTTTGACGTAATCTATTGAAAGTAGTGAAAAGAGTACTAACTAAACCAAATATATTGCTTCCAAGTAGTTAAATAGAACTGTATTACCTTATCACGAATGTAATAATCGAGCCGTTTATTTTAAAAGTGGTTCAAGCCCAATTTTGGAACAAATTAGTTATTGATAACAATCGGCATATCTTAGACCTTAGTATTGATGGCCTTTTTAATAGTAAACTTTAATAGTAATTTTGATAAAAATAATTCAAAATCTCTAGTATGTTCGTGTACCAAGGAATTACTGACGATTAACGGTATTGCAAAAGTGTTTATTTTGAAAGTGGTGCAAGTTAATCTTGCGTTCAAATTGGTTTTAGCCGAATTTATTAGAGTACAGGCCCGTATTCTTGAAATTCACCCAAAAAAGTTACCGGTGACTTTCTAGTAAAATATGTACATCATTTCAATCGAAAATTTAAATTGTTTTATATAATACTAAAGTCACCGGTGACTTTGCTATAAAGCAAAGTTAACGACTAAAATGGCGTATTCCATTAGAAAATCACGGGCGAGTTTTTCGGTGAATTTCAAGAATACGAGCACTGAGAACATTTTAAATTTCCGACTGAAATGACGTACGAGTACATATTTCACTAGAAAATTATATGTAACTTTTTCGGATGAATTTCAAGAATATGGGCCCAGGAGTCTATCGTTTTGTATTATAAGGAACAAGAAGAAAAACGAAAAAAAAATACTATTGCTTTCCTTTTCCTCCTGTCCTTTCTAATACAAAACGATAGCCGTCGAAAATAGTCGTCGAATTGCATAGTAAAGCACCAGTTTATCTTCAGTAAAAATTGCCATGGCAAAAACAGAAACCTAAAGCTGGCGTTAATGTGGATGGAAATTGTACAATCCAGGGACAATGAGATAGATATCGTTGACCATACAATTTCATCGTAAGGACACTCATTCTTACAAGCGATCGCGCCTTTGGAATAATATAAACAACAATCCGAATTGCAATAGGATGCGGTTTTAAAGCAAAAGAAAATTTTTCTACTAGAGCTTACCAATAGCTTTAAATTTATTGAATCTCAAAACTTTAAATATCGCGTTACAGCAAACAAATGGACTTGCCCCTCTTTCCAAATAAACGGCTCAACAACTTCAAAAGTTTATTGTATTTCAAATTTGGAATCAAAAAGTGGTAATGGAACTTTATTATTCTCTATTCTTATCTTTTGGTGTAGGCTATATTTAAGCTAGTTGAGAAATTTAGAATTCCGTACCTACAACAAATTACTTTTTAATTGTTTATGTTAAAAATTTGATTGTTCATTATTCTGTTCATACATTGTTAAGCTTTTTTATTAACCCTTTGCACTCGAAAGGGTTGTGGTATGTACATACCGCAAACTCGAAACATTTTTTAACCTTCATTGTGCTATAGAAGAGTCTGAGACTATTTTTTTTTATTTTATAATGATTTTAGTTGCTAAAAATATAATTATGAAGTTGCAAAATCAGTAATTTTTCCTTATTTCTAATAAATTATGAATTTAAAAATATAAAGTATTTTGTAATTATTTATTTTACAACAATTCCAGTACAATTCTATATAAAAGGTCTCAGAGTATCTTCTATAAGAATATGTTTTGAAAACTTACTATCAATGGGCGCATTCAGGTCTCTCAATATGTTGACATCAAAAATCTACACAATTACATTGCCATGAAATTTTGAATCTATCATGTGCGTTCAGGCCTCAACGTGTTGATTTTACCCAACATGTTGTCAACAGTTGGCTTGCTTGAATGCGCCCATTATAAAGGTTAAGAAAATAAATAAATTTGATTTGCAATACAATTAAATTTATAAAAATAAAAATACATTTTTTTGTAAATTTTTTTATTTTGTTTTGGTAAAATAGGTGTGTAAGAAAAAAAATGGGCATAACAATTGATTATTTGAAGATTTTCATCGTATGATATTTTACATAACAATCTCCAAGGTGAAGTCCAGGTTTATCAAGGTGTCAAGGTGAAGCACAGGAATGTAATACACTGATCAAAAATATATATTTTCATAGGCGAATAAATCTTGAGAACAATATAACTATATAAATAATAACGGTATAACTATACAGGGTGTTTGGCACATAGAACGACTCAATTTTCTGGGTGATTGGGAATTATATGAGCTTCGAAAGTCTTGAAAATGTGTAAATGTATGAAAAATTTCAACTTTTAAATTCAATATAAAAAAATAAACATTAATTTGATCTTAGATTTATTTTAAAAAGTTGTCTTATTTATACCCTTTCCAACGGTATGCTACATGTTGGAGGAATCATTTATAATGTGGTCAAAATAAGAGATACAAGTTACCAGGGTCCAGAAAATTATTTTTATGTTTATTATGTTTTTATTAAACATGAGTTATAATATTTGTTCAAACTGTTCTCCTCTACTCCGTATGCATGTATGACACCTTTTCCTTATCTCAACTGCTGCCCGAAGTCGCATTTCTGTTTTCATTGTATCAAGTGCTGCTGTAATTCGTTCCATTAAATTTTCTCGTATGAACACCTCTGTTGCATAAACTAATTCCTTTGCACGTCCCCAGGCGTAGAAATCGAGGGGTGTCAAGTCTGGGTACCGTGCGGGCCAAGAAATAGGTCCGCATTTACCAACGCATGAGTTCAGAAAAGAATTGTCTAAGTACTCACGTACCGTTCGATGATAATGTGCCGGACAGCCGTCATTTTGTGAGACGCACACTTTCTAAAACTGATAATAAAAGTTCAGGTAAATCGGATTGGTAGATGCGGGCCTATTTCTTACCCGCACGGTCCCTAGACCTAACACTCCTCGATTTCTACATCTGGGGACGGGCAAAGCAATTAACATTAGGTGTCTACACGAGAAATTTTATTGAACGAATTACAGCCGTATTTGAAACAATGAAAACAGAAATGCGACTTCGGACAACAACAGTTGAGATAAGGAAAAGGTGTCGTGCATGCATACGGAGTAGAGGAGAACAGTTTAAACAAAATATTATAACTCATGTTTAATAAAAACATAATAAACATAAAAAGAATTTTCTTGACCCTGACAACTTGTATCTCTTATTTTGACCACATTATAAATGATTCCTCCAACATGTAGCATACCGTTGGAAAGGGTATAAATTAGACAACTTTTTAAAATAAACCTAAGTTCAAAATAATGTTTATTTTTTTATATTGAATTTAGAAGTTGAAATTTTTCATACATTTACACATTTTCAAGACTTTCGAAGCTCATATAATTCATTTTCTTGAAGCCAATTCTACCAAATAATGATTTATTTAGACTAAAAATACATTGCAGAACACAATAAAAATTATTTCGTGCTATTACAATCACAGACAAAAAAATATGACGATTTAAAGGCGAGATTTCAGGTAATTTAAATAAAAAACGAAAAAAAATCATATCTCAATTACCATGACGCTTAGTACGTAGGGTCTATGAGTGAAAACTAGCTAATGACCCACCCAATCCCCCAAAAAATTGTGTCGGTCCATGTGCCAAACACCCTGTATAATAACGATATAAACTGAAATGATATAACCGATTTGAATGACTTATTACTGGTTTCTCAATCAAATCCCGTAACTAATTATTATATTTTCTTGCCGCCATAGTGGCGGGTCTCGAGTGCAAAGGGTTAATTATTATAAACAGAACATTGTTGAGATTTGAGTAAAATTAACTTTAATCATTTTGTATTCGTCAATATCGTTTGAAAAATTTCAGTTCAACTTAAGTTGTTTTAAATTCGAACTGTGAATATTCTAAAAGTAGTTAAATTTTGACGTTTGTGTACTGGAAAAAAATGTAAAATTAACATCGTTATCCTTGTCTGTTTAGAACTCTTAGACCAAAGATTAATTTATTGCTTTAATTGACTAGGTAAAATTATGAAAAACAATCACAAATTTTGATTTTTCGAGGAATGCGGGATATCGTTATGGCCATGGTTTCAAATTGACGGACGCTATTTTCATTAATTTTCATATCTGTAAAATTATTAACATAGGTACACACATTCTTCTTATTAATGAATACTCTCAGGTTGTGGTAAATCGTGGTCGGTGAGCCTAGAGACAGGAGTATGGCATAAACTAAAGCAAATCGAGCTTACCAATCTATCTAAGCAAATTCGGCTTAATAGTTACGTAGAATCTTCTTTTTAGGTCGAATTTTCTAAAAAAATTAAATTCAACACGAATTCGTGTCAATTATAATTTACAATTATTTAGGAGTTAAGTGTGACAAAGAATGGGGAAGACCTGTTTACAGGGGTTTAAACTGTTACTTCGCTCCTTAGTTCAAAAATAATCCCCTTGTTTTAATTTTTTATTATCTAGACTCTACAGCACTCTTCGCTTCGTTCCGTAACGAAAACATGACCCTCAGTTTATAGGAATATTCAATTCTACACGAGATAAAGAGCAGGAATACGGGAATAGGAGAATCTGTGTTGATTCTCCTCGATCCTTAGTCAGAAGTACAACATTCTATTTATTTGGGAGCGGAAGATTTGTGTCAGGTCTCTTTTTTAGGAACATTCAACTCTATTTCTAAATGATCTGAGCTGAAAAAAAAAAATACTCAGGGTAAAAATCTCAATACAAAACAATTGGGCCAAACTCCCTTTTGAAGTATGTATTTCAAATTAACTTAGGCGAATAACTAGCATTGAATTACAATATTTCGTGAAACCTTTTAATTATAATTTTTGTTTAAGAAAAAAATAGAACTCTCAATCATCTAACGGAATGTTACCCTTTATCCCCTTTTTACACCCTCATTTAAATGTTATAAACTAAATGTTCATCGGGTAAATTAATTCGTAATAAATGTTGAAGAGGCTGCCAATATTATTTTTTGACTGCTATATTCGTAGTAATATCAATTTATTGTAAAGTATTTATCTTAAATAATTATTTATTTACATTTACTTATGTAGACTTATGTTTTTGTTGAAAATTTTTTGTATTTTGAAAAGAAACCCAAGAACAGTCATAACTCTTTCAAAGCACAAGATTTTCTCTAGTTTCACCATCACACATAGCAGGTAATTTTTTGATTTAAAATTTTTTTTTCAATTAATTTCTTTTTATATGGTATACTTACTATACTACTACAATAAAATTTATAATATTAACTATGTATCTTTTTATATATTTACTTATTTATTTTGATATATTTTTTATTTTGATTCGTTAAATAAACAAAATTTAGGCATTCTATAGCTCTAATGATTCATCAGTTCTATCATCATCAAAATTGTCCTTTTCTGTTATGGAAATTGATGAGAGTATGTCCGATGATTCGTTAAATCAATATTGTATGAGAAATTTTTAACCAAAGACGTTTTAAAGTTTAAAATGTTTTTTTTTTATTATTGGTTTGTAAAAATGCGATACACCCATATTTTAGGGAAAAATTTAAGATTGCTGATGATATTTTTTTTTTGTTTATTAAAAAAAAATCCAAACATTAATCTTGAGTTTTTTTCTAAAAACATTATAAATTTCGTTTCCGTTTCGGACCTTGTTGACAATTAACAAAATTCCTTTTTTCCAGTATCCCTTAACCGAAAAAAAATCCACATCCATAACCACATTATCATCATACGAATCCTTGAAATTAATGAAATGTCGTTCTTGTGATTACTATCAGTGTACGCATTATGAATGGACGGAGGAAGATAATTATTCTCTTGAAAGTGAAGAAGATGCAAAAATTTGAAATTTATTTACTTTTATTATTCTGTTCTATCAATTTATTTTATAAAATAATTTTATTTATTAGAAAAATGATTTATCTTAATATAATATATGTGTTGATTAATATTTTTATATTTTAAGTTTTTGTACGGTAAATATTAATTAAAGTGTTTTTTTCGTGTAAACAGTTGTCACCTGGACGTGAATGTTCTGATACGGATATGGATCCACAGGCGTCGCAAAGTCAAGATTGTGAACCAACCCCACCGCTTCAAAGGCACGGCTCAAAAAGTAATTTCTTTTTGACAACGATCGAAAATAGTGATTCACCACGACAAATAAGAATGTATCATCCACGGCACAGCCCGCATCCTAGACAAAGGTAAGATATCTTGTTATTGCGTTTTAAAAAACTGTTTTGTGGTGCAATAATATTTTCAATAAATGAATGTCAATATACCTTCACTAAATGAATGTAAATATGTGTAACAAAAATACCTTGCAATTTCGATTTTAATTCTTTATGTTCCATAAATGGTGAAAATGGTTGGTTTTAATTTGTAAGTATAACAAACTTTGCGCTTTTTATCCTCTATTCTATTTGCGACAAATTTTCAAAATAAACAGAGAAAAAAACTTCGATTAAAACAAATCAACTGGACTACGTGTTAATTATTTACATATCCAAGCCATATAATTATCAAAACTCTGGAATGAGTGAGAGGGGGCCTCCAAAATAGTTATTCTCTATTTACAGTCAAACTGGGAAGTCTTGGAAATTTGCCAAGAATACTCATTTGGTTAGAACAAGTCTGCCGTAGATCTTTTGCTAAAGTTTAAAGATCTTGCAAAACAGACAACTGTTGTGTGGTGTAGTCAGATATTATGTTCTCTTGAACGGGTGACGCAGGCGGATGTGAACGACAAAAGACTGACATTGAAATTCGAATTCCTGCTCTTGATCATGAAATTAAAGGACAATGGATAAGCTATCACGGACCCAAAATTTTAATTTTAAAATATCGCATTTTATACCATATCGCGTTTTGTACCATATCGCGTTTTGTACCATATCGCATTTTGTACCATATCGAGTTTTGAAATATCGCGTTTTGTACCATATCGTGTTTCGTCGTATCGTGTTTTGAAATATCGCGTTTTAAAATATCGCGTTTCGAGCGGATCCCCGAAATGTCCTTTCCATTCATGTTGATCGTAAATAGTATGGTACTCACGTTATTTTGTGATCAAGGACTGAAAATCAACCTTTTACTCCAGAACCACCATACAAAGAATAAAGAGGTATGATCAAAACGAGGGGAAGGTAAGTTTGCCCACTTTTCAAAATCCCGCCGTCAAAATCCCGAAATCAAAATCCCAATTTTGAAAATCCCGTTTTTCAAAATCCCGCTTTTCAAATTCTTGGTTTTGAAATTTGAAAGACGTATTTTTTTTAATTCAAGCCGCGTTTTCTGGTGAAGGAAAATTTTATAAAGTAAAATCAAAATCAAAACCGGGATTTTCTAAAAACCGGGACTTATATTTTTGCAGAATCAGGATTTTGAAAAGCGGGATTTTGAAAAGCGGGATTTTAAAAAGCGGGATTTTTTTCTTGAGCGGGATTTTGAAATGCGGGACATCGTTACGACCCCTCAAAACGAAAAATTACGTTCTACTTTGGTAAAAATTATTTCTATCCGGATAGGAATGAAATTTTGCCCAAAGTAAGAGTCAAGAATATTTTTTTTTTACTTTCAACAATTGGCACCAAGCTCTAAAATATTATTTATTATTTATGCTGGAAACACATGAGCAGAATTTCTGCTAGCAGCACTGCCGGCAGAAATTTGGTTGAATTACATGAGCGTCTTTTTTGGCAAGCAGAATTTTAATTTGTCGTGTTTATTTGATACATATTTAATTTTAATGTACAATTTTTTTAAATGAATGATGCATTATTTTGTCACAAATTATTTAATTTGTATCCTCCATTCTGGCACTTGTCACACAAAACTTATTTTCTGTCAACAAATTAAAAAAATTTCTTGAAAAAAATAAAAAGTTTACAAATTGTACTAGATTTGTTATCTTTTACGTAATGTAGCCTACTGATTCGCAGCAAAATTAGAAATAGAGACATGAAGCTGAATTCTACATGGCAAACAGAATACATGTATTTCAATTCATTTAAACTTGTGTATTCTAATTTTGCTGCTTACAGAATTCTGCTCATGTGTTTCCAGCATTAGAATTTAAAAAAATATAAAATAGTGATAACAAATTATTGAATACAGAATAATAATTCCAAATGATAATTAACATAATTTAAAATTCTGATTTATGAAAAATTGAGAATTGTTATTTAATATATTTACTCTAGTGTAAACACTACAACTACCTGAAGAAGAGAATTTTTCTATACCTACTTTTCAGTGAAAATACGCGGCATTGTTGTTGTAAAATTATCAAAGTAAGACTACATTAGTTTTTGTTTTTTGTACAAATTTCTCTACTTTGTTTTGTTTTTTAGTACGCGTCATTCGGTGACAAGCCATTCGGAAACAGCTGTCGATCATACCTATTAATTCTTTGTATCGTGGTCACACACATTCAATAATAATTGCTTTTACTTCGTCAGAATACGTATAGTATTATATGAATTGTTCATGCTTTTAAAAGGAGGATTTGTTAGTCATTGGGCTAGCCCAAGCCTTTGGTCACATAATTTCTTCATTGTTTCAAAGAACATAGGTGAATTCTTCTGCATTCTTGAATCAAGTGGAAATCATTGTCATGAAAGAGTCAACACTTGATATCGGCGTAACTGTTTCGTCTAATGTACATTCCTAATTACGCTCATGTTCCAATATATAATTTTCTTGTCAATGAGTTTTACCTGAATTCATAGACTTATTTATTATTCACCAGAAATTTTCCATATATTCTAATCTGTTCTCTTTTAATTATTTTGTTCAATGAAGCCGCGCCAATTTTAATCCCGAGTCATAATTACACCTAAAATATATTCTAACGCGCTGTTTACTTGATAGGGTTCTCCTCGCAATTCCAACTTATTAAGGAAATACTTGGGGAAAACCACCCATTTTCTTTAGTGAATTTATAAAATGACTTTCAAGGTCTGTGTATTTTACTTTTCTGGTGAAAAAATGAAGAACACGAAGATAGCTAGATGAGTTGAATAAGTAACCAATTAGTTGCTAGGTTCGTAATCCTGCGGGTAAAATATTTCCCCTGCGAATCATTTTGGTTACATTATGTTGGTAACCTTGGTTACATTTTTGTGCGAGTTGAGAATAATTCAACTAATTTAGCTAACTTCGTGGTATTCATTTTTTCGCCAGAAATGTACCAGCTATGTACAGTACCTTAATATTTTTGTATTTTGATAATGTTTTTGGATTCTGCCAATTAACAACGAAGCTAACTCTAGGACTAGAGGACTAGAGTTGTTTCAATTCCAATTGTTATAACCGCAATGTTTTTTTTTACTAATAGTAACTAAATCAAAAAATTATAACACTTGTTAATTAATTATCTATCTTTTTTTTATTCTTTTAGAGGTCTAGATCCATCACGAAGTTATACTCCCGATGCATTATCACCTGATAATCCACCACTTTTGACAGTGCAGCAGCAGCAAATTCAACAACAGTTTCAACAACAAATGCAACAGCAATTGCAACAACAAATGCAGCAAATAAATTATCAACAGCTTCAGCAACAGCAACAGCAATCAAATTCACGAGTTCCATCGGCGACTCCAACGATGCAACAACGGATTAAAGCACTAGGCGTACCCACCCCTTTAGCCATGTCAAGTCCGGTGCGAAGGTAAATTATTTTCGAATATCTAATAATTTTTCTAAATTATAAAACTTAAAACCAAAACAATTTTAGACTTGATATATTTATTATAATAATTATAGCTTTAAAAACTACATTTAATTTTTTATATTTATAAACTGACCTTAAGCAATATAATTTTTATATATACACAATATAATGATGAAAATATTATATTGTTTAGAAAAAAAAAAAAAAAATGATAAAACATCTAGGTTATAAAATCGTCTTTTGTTTTTGATTAATGAAAACAGATGGACATAGCGAGGAATACAAAACTTTCATTCGATTCAATTATTAATACGGTAATTTGAAAAACAGAAAAAAATATGAAAAAATCAAAATTTTTTTAATTTTAAATTTCAAAAGATAATTTTTTGTAATTGTATGTAATTAAATTTAACCATGAAATTAAATTAAATTAATATATTAATTGATTTAATTAAGTAAACAAAATTATTTTTGCTTTTCTGAATCGAAACTTTAGTTAATTATTAGTGTTTACGATTTTAATTGATGTTAACATTTGTAATATTTTTTGTTAGTTCTGATAGCTGATAGCAAAAATATGTAATAGCCAGATTACATAAGAGTAATATAGTATCTTTAAATATTAGCGCTTACTTTGTGAGGTTTTAATTTGTTTTTTTTGTTCATTTTGAGATTGACATTCGTAAACTTCGGCCCACGGCCGGCCATTCGATTTTTTCCTCTTGAAAAAAATTAAAAAGTTGCATTTAAAATATATTCCAATTTGAGGTAAAACGGGATTAGTCCCAATAAGAATTTTTTATTTTCGTATTTAATGAAAAATAATCTTAAAAATGCATATTTCTTTGGTAAACTGCTTCCAAATTATTGTTAAATGCCTATTCTCATATACAAATAAATCACTGTATAACCCGGTCGCTTAATTTTCTATGGCGGAAAATACTACCTAACTTTTCTAAAAGTTTTAAAAGCCTTACTTGCCATTTTCTAAGAACACTTAGCTCATAATCGTACAATAAGCTTAGCTCCTTAGCCTTCTTAGCTATACCAAAAGAAAAGAGTACAATGTTATGGGTTATCCAAACTGAATACGTATCCAAACAAAGTATAAAACCGAAGCTACAATTGTACCCACCTTTCTATAGCTTCTCAATGAAAACTACCTGCAACCAATGGTGGTATCTGCAATACGGTAGCGATATATGTATTTATTAAAATTAAAAGTGTCTGGGATACAATTCCAAAACAAGTCTTAGAGAAACTTGTGTGTACCTGTCCACCATGCCTTAGAGACGAATCACGGATTTAAAAAATTTTGTGAAGTTTTTCGCCGTATTAAATTATTTCACTATATACATCAACTATTCCTAATAAGTTTGATTAAACAATATTTTTTGTTTCATTAAATCAAATTATTTGTACTTCCTAATTAACATTTTAATGACTTTATTTTGGATTAACATTCCTTTAATGATGAACTCGATTATAATTCCGTCGTAAAGGTGTGTTGTGCATACTAAGATCTGCCACATCAATTATGTTGTTCTGGTTGAATTAACCTGACATTGGATTATAAATATTAGAACCAATTCTTAATACTTTATGTTATGTTTTGTTAGTTTTGCTATTTTTTAATTTACAAATTGAATTAGAAATACGGGACATTATGTGGTGGTCGGTCTGTCTGTTGCATTTTTTTTTTTGCTATCATCTCTTGCTATTGTTATAAGATGCGATGCGAAGAAAGCTTGTTCCAAAACTAATAATCTTATTAATAAACCTTATTGGCTAAACGTTAATTTAATATTTTTAGCGATAAAAAAATACACAATCATAAACACTTTTCCAGTTGTGGTTCTTTGCTGATTAATATTCATAGCCAGTACTCCGTTATTTTGTGTTAAAGATTCATTTGATTTGGATATACTTAGAATACTAATTAATTTTGATTTGAAGTTTAAATATATATAAGGCGAAATTATGTGATTAATCAATATTAAATAACTATAATACTTACTGCTCTTTTAGTATAGCATCTTCAGTATTAGTTTCTGCTTAATCAGAATCAGTTTTATTTAAGTCCTCTGCTTTTGCTTCTGTGACAAATCTTTAATAAATGTATCAATAATCAGTTAATTTCTATTCTAAATATATTATCTGTTTTTAGCCATTTAAACCAAAAGACCAAACACATTACGGATTTTTGATTGGGAACTATCATCTATTGTAATTTATCACTGTTCCGGCAGAAAGTTATTTTTGTTGAAGTTGTGGCAAATAATTGTGTTTTAATGAAATAAATTATGAAAATTTGTTGGTGTATTTAATTAATGAAATTTTTGCGTTCCGTCATTTTTGTGTGGAAAATAATTTATGAAGGTAGTTTTCAGCTAAAGGGTTAGCCACAAGGTCAAGTGATATGAAAATTTCGTTAAAACATTTTGTGATTTTTTTGAGCCACTTTCTTTAACCACTTAACAGATAACGAAATGTTTTTTTATTAAATGGGTTTGGTTGTTTGTCTGTTTTTATCAAATTTAATGTTTATTCTAAGAACAATCTTAAGATTGTTCTTAGAATAAACATTATTTTGTATTGAAAATGACCGACAGGTCGAAATATTTACAATTAATATAACAATAATAATAAAAACTAATTATTGTTTTTAATTCTACATATTTTATGTAGTTTAAGTATGATATACACAAAGTTTATCTATAATAAGCAAAAATTGAAATTACAAATAATTTTTTTTTTTTAAAATGCAAATTTTTTTCGTATACGTTGGGACGACAAAATCGTTAAATCGCCATTGAAACATAAAATTATGTATTTTTGAGTAAAATATATATTTGGTTGTTAATGTTAGTACCAAAGTTATAGTGCACATGGTTCACCACAAATATTCGGTAATTTCTAATTCGGTAATTTTTAATCAAAAAAAAAAATCAAAAAAAATGTTTTAACGAAAAGTTCATACCACTCACTTGCAATGTAGCTTAAACGTCACGAGTAAAATATTCGTTCATTCCTCCGAAGTGAAAACATAAACATTTATTGTAAAGTTAATTAAACAATTTTGCGGACTGCAAAATACATTAGGCAAAACTATTCCTCGATTGAAGTTCTATTTAAGATACCAAAATTTCCCACACATTTACATAATTAATACGTACAAAACGATGTTGAAAGGATCATTAAAGATAAAGAAGTTAAAATCCATTCTGTGACATATTATTACCGTTGTTAATGCAAAGTATTCCAAAAATTAGAATATATTTTCAAAATCCGAATTATTAAAATGGATGGCCGGAAAACATTCCCTGTATCTTAAAATAGTCCAGAGGCATAGCAACCAATACTCCGGCGGTGTGACGTATTAGATATTCTGTGCACACAGAATAAAACCACAATTATAAGGCATAACAAATTGTTTCTAGAGTAGCAATTTGGGGGATAAGCTTTACACAACATCGGTGTGTACCTAGGAAAAACTATTATCATGTCCGATACATTCTCAGAACCATTCCCCCTTTTTTATTTTATCTCATACTATCTTACAAATTCTAATAATAACTCAAAATTGAAATGTGTTGGACATTGGCATTTTGATTTCCGTAAAACATGCTTATTGAACGCCGATTTTTGAAAAATGAAATCCTGAAAAACAAAGTAAAAAATGTATGCTACATAATTTCTTGTCATCCTTGCGCACAGAAGACCAATGCTAAGCAGTTTTGATTGTGGAGTTCTCTATTTTAGTACAAGAAACAAAACTGAATCGGACTGTGTCCGAAACCTATGCAAAATATTTTTTAGTACTAATTTTTGACATTTATTTGAAAAACTGCACACCCAAATTATCATAGTCAATTCCTATGATAATTTGTGACAGCAACAGAATAAATTCATTGTTTGATTTACTGGCTGTGATTGGTGTACCGTACCGATTTAGTTTAATTAGAGTAATTACACCTTAATAAATGTGTCATCCATGACATTTTTTGTCCAAACAACTATAAATTTCTCGAAATTACGTTAATTAAAATGAAGCAACAAAAATGTCAAGCGGGGAATATACCAAAAAATTATTACACTATTCGGACAGCATAATAAAAATTTGTGAATGTAGGGGAATATTTTTCAAAAAAATGTCAAAAATGTGTAGGTACTAACAAATATTTATCATAGGTTTCGGACACAGTCTTAATATAAATGTAAATATTTTTGAAAAATTGTGACGTTTTCCTGACATCCTTGCGTAACGGGTCCAATGCTAAACGGGTTTGAGAAGTATTTTATTTTAGTATGTGAATAATTGTTAAAAAAACACAAATTTTTGAAAAACTAAAACAAATTTCTATGAATATTGGAAATAGAAATTCCAATGGTCAAAGGAGGGGGGAGGGGGGGGGGGGGGGGGTCTTTCTGTTTTTTTTTTGTTTTTTATATTGAGGGTAATCCATTTGTTAACTTGCAGCATTTTTACTTGTTACAAATAAGAATAAAAATATTACTTTTGTTATGTCCGATTTCAGAACAAAACAGAAATTCTTCAGTTAAATAATATTTCCTCTCTTTCTTTTTTTATGAAATTACAATTTGTTTCATAATTCAAAATCAATGCTATTTGATTATATTTCTTTTTTACATGAGCATTGTAATGGAAGAATTAAATAATTATTTGAGAGACATGTTGAAAAATCAAATACTAATGTCGTTTTCGATTCACCAAAATAATTCAATCTGTGACACAATCGATTGATTTTTCTGCTGTCAAGTTGTACAGTTCGCATAATAAAATCAATCCGTCGAGCAAAATTTTTGCTCGGTTACAAATCTCGATGTTTTGTCAGATTTACCCCTCTTTTACTAATACCAACAACTAATACTGTCATTTTCACTAGAACTGTTAGTTTGTTGTTATTCTCAAATCAAATAAAAATATTTTCATGACGTCAAAAAGATACACACTTAAAACAAAAACCGGGCAATGCGTTTCACGGATTGAGTTCTGAAAGAGTTGAAAAAAGCGAATCGAAAACAACATTAATTCTACATTTAAAATGCTCGTATAAAAAAGAAATATAATCAGGGCCCCTATCATGATTTCCGCGGCGAGTCTTAAAGAATTTCGATATGTTCTTTTCGACCCGCTTCAATTTTCTTATTATGAATTCCGCTATCGAAAAGCATGAAAACGCATTCATTTAACGTAATAAACGCACTCATTTAATGACGTTTGTTAGTGCACGCGTCATTATTTTAAGACTAGTTTTGATTTTAGTACAATTAAATACATATTACCTTTACCTTTCTCAAACTATTTTTTGAATAAAAATAAAACACCTTTCAATTGAACTAACGGAAAATACAACAAATGAGTGACCTGTTACAATCTTCGATATTAACTCAATCGGAAAATTGTCCGCCTTATTTTTGTTGGCGGAATTTTTCTCGCTGTCGAATAGATGGCGAAAATGTAACGTATTTCGTGATCCCAAATTCACGATATCGTGAAAAAATTCTTTCGCGGCGGAAATCATGATAGTCATGATAGCCATAGCAATGATTTTGAATTACGAAACAAATTCCAATTTCATAAAAGAAGAAAGAGAGGAAATATTATTTAACTGAATAATTGCTGTTTTGTTCTGAAATCGGACATCAGTCTTATGCAAATTTTAGTTCTTTAATAGACCTTCAAAATCCAATTTTCAAATAGATCACAACGAAAACCTAATTGTTAATTTTTTAAATTAAGCCAAAAAGGATTACCTAGTTTTAATTTAAGCATATTATTTCCGTTGTGCTAATTCTCTTTCAGTGAATTTATTCGCTTGGATATGTGCGCTATTGGAACTGTTTCCTCATTCTTTTCTGTAATATTTTATGTTCAATACTCAGTAATTTCATGAGCTGAATTGCGAAAAATTATCGGTTATTTATCTGGTCTCGATGTTATTTAGATCAACGAGCAAGTAAGTGTTTCTCTTATACAGCTGGATCTACGCTATGTTACGTTTACCGCTGTTCTAAGTGTTATGTTTATAGGAGGATTTATTTAATTATTTTGGATTAAAATACACTCCTTTATTTTATACTTGATCTTTATTTCACACTTTAAAATACAATGCGTTTTTCCTTTATTCACGTCTTCGTCTGCAATGACGTTCACCTCAATTAATTTATAATGAGTGTGCTTAATACTATCATATTACAAACAGTACATCTTCACTCTAAGTTTAATACATACACTACTAATATAACAAAATACATTAATAATTATTTAATTTCAGTAATGAAAATACATTTTCCCTTTTCTTTCTTTTTTTTTACACCTAGAACATAGTTTACAAATCAAGACGTTTTGGTTTTTTTATACATCTTTTTGGTTTTATATTAATGTCGCTATTTTCGATTGTTAAAGGACTACTTACTGGAATGCTGTTACCTTGATGGTTAGAATTTACAGTTTCGCTTATTGGATTGGGGATATCTAAATCCCTTTTAACCATTGTCCTACTATTTAAATCAAATCTTACAATTTTTACCTCCTTGTCATTTAAATTCTCATTATCATTATTGTTTTGTAATTCCTCTTGGTTTTCATTCGAACAATGTTGATCAACATAATTCCTTATTTGATTCACATGCCTTTTTACCTTATAATTATTCTCTAATTTGCATAAATAGGTACGGTGACTCAAAATTTTAATTATAACTGCATCAACCCATTTCTTATTATTTTCTTATTATTCTCATAATAAATGCTATGGGTTTTTCTACTTTGTCGGAAAATTTATGAGAGAGCACTGCACCTATACCTTTCTGTGACTGCGAGTTCGCGACAATATTCTGCGGAAAAATTTTCAGCAAGCAACCAATTAAAGTAGTCTATTTCGTAAACAAACTTCTCCTTCCGAATAAAATATTTTTAAATCGCATGCAATCCTGCTGAAAATTTTTCCGCAGAATATTGTCGCGAACTCTGACTGAAGCATCACACGTTAGGACTATGGGTACTTTTGGATCAAAATGAACCAATATTATATCCGAAACAATTCAACTGCATTTTGACATTCGGCAGTCCATTTCAATTTTTCTGATTTCTTTAACAAATTGTTTAGCGGATTTATTATTGTAGCCAAATTCCTAATAAATTTGCCATAATAATTGACCAGACGACAAAATGCTCTAACATCAGTAATATTGTTCGGAATTTCTGCCTACAAAATTGCATCTGTTCCGTTGTTTGTTTTACATAAATCCTGCATTATTTAAACGTTTGAAAACTCATTCTAAATTAGACAAATGCTGTTCTTCATTGGCCCCTGTTCTCTATCGTCAATAAAAAACTACCACACCATCAAGCCTTAACAGTAATTTTTCCATCGTAAACTGAAACATACCACTTGCTGGTTTTATATCACATGGCAATCGATTCATTTGGAATACGCCTTTATGAATGCTCCACGTTACGTATTTTTTACTTTCATCATCCAGTTCCAGTTGGTTATACGCACAAGAAATATCGAGCTTGGGAAATTTTTTTCCTCCACGTAACAAATTTTCTATATCATCTATTCTCGGAAGAGGATAGTTAAAATCTTCGATACATTTCGTCGGTTTGCGAGAATAGTAACACATCTCAAAATATCATATTTTTGAGGAAATCGATTTGATTTTTTTTTTTTTGGTATAAAATAGTTGAATTCATCAAATTCAACGTCACATCTATAGAAAGCTATGGGTAGTTTAGAATTGACACTATGCCAGATAAAAGATTGTTACATTTAAAGGATTTTTTTCTTATTATCTCAAAATTGGCCATTTTTGAGATGTGTCACTATTCTCGCAAACCGACGATTTGTTTACACTAACTTTGTAATCACCATATATTCTAACACGACCATCAGCTTTCAAAATCGGTTGTGATTTTTGATATTTCCGATTTATCTTCAAACACGCTGATTACTAACGATAGGATAAGAGAATCCGCAACGGATACCCTTATTGGCATCTTTCTTTAAAATGGATGATGGTATGATCCGTCGCTAAATCCTATCAGTGCAATCAGTGATACTAGGATGAAAGCTCGATACATTATTGTTGTTACTGTTATGTTTGTGCTGTCTTCACGTTATTGGATATTGGCCTATATACAGATTGAAGAAAAGAAGCAAACATATCAGCTATTTCATTAGCGTCAGTGCTGTTGGTAATATTGTAAGAAATAAGCTGCTGGAGAGGACATAATATTGTCCAAAAAATTCCTTACTGCAGACACCAAGGTTAAACGAGGTTTCGCAAATCATTTAAATTAAGTACCTAATTTGATTCTAAAATAAAGTTACCGTAAAATGAAGCTTTTGATGCCATTATGTATATATTTTGAAAGTACGTTGAACATTTACAGCTTGACGCTGTTTTGATTCGTTTGTCCCATCAGTTTACACTACTAGGTTTAATAGCCGGTGATAAACTCGCGGCATAAATAATTGTATGAGAACGGGCCTTCACCGCGAGTTGCTTTAGTCTATCATTCTCAACTAGTGAAAAATATTTAAAAGAACATGTATAGTACACTATAACTATTATAGTTATAGTGTTTATAGTTATAGTAGACTTGCAATAACAAATAGCTCATGAATGAGGGTTAGGATTGGTTGTTACACAAATCACATTTGGTGATGTTAAACCTTGCGCTTCATGGATCGTCATGACTTATGTAATAGTTGGTGGTATGGTCAGTTGAGGAACTAATTGTTTATTCGCGTTGGTGAAAGTTAGGTAATATGTATTGATATGTAGGACAAGTATCATCGATAATGTTCCACGGTTTCTGGGAATTTTC
The DNA here is from genome assembly GCA_963556165.1 of Tipula helvola. Classification (NCBI taxonomy): domain Eukaryota; kingdom Metazoa; phylum Arthropoda; class Insecta; order Diptera; family Tipulidae; genus Tipula; species Tipula helvola. Next base: position 259,950,906 of record OY744483.1, on the reverse strand, counting down.
AATGCTGATACAATTATAAATTTCCTTTAGAGCAAACGTAACATCTACACAGGACATCTTTACATGACATTTAAAGGTCTGATAGAATTTGCAGCGAAAAACTGTATATTGGCATGGTGTAATTAGTCAATCTACGGTATTTGATTTTCATACCCAAGAAGGAAAACTTTTGTTCATTTGTTTAAAATCACCACAAGTCCAATATAACCGGCATGTACTCATCGAAGAGTACTGTTTCATACTTGAGGCAACGATTTTTCATAGAAGAGGCAATAATCTTCTGTAGTTATCTTTAATTTGTTGAAATCCATATTTTCTTTATTACACTGAGTAGCGACTTTTAATTTAAGATTAACTAGCTTCGTTAGTGGCACTTGGAACAAGATCATTTCCTAATATATGGTTGTTTATAATCCAGGTAGATTTACCACAGTCAGGGGCCCTATTCTCGAATTCCACATTCATTTTCCACATATAGGCATCTGTCAAAATTCATAAAAACGTTCGGAAATTGTAATTCCTGTATTTTTGAATTTGCTACTAATGGAATTTTTTCGGTACTAAGGGAATATATCCGAATAAGTATAATCAGGTGAAAAAAATCCCCTTATACGAAGATGTCAATAATTACGTAGATTTTAGATTTACTTTTTGTGAATAAAAAGTTCACAAAATTTTTAAGGGAATTTTGACAGATGTTCACATATGGAAAATGGATGTGGGATTCGAGAATAGATCCCCAGGAACACCTTGAGTATTTATAAGCAGTGTTTAAATTTAAATTTCGTTCCCTTGTTTTATCTCTTTTTGCGAGAGGAAACATATTTATATTTTTTTTTGTTTCTTTCTCCGGGAACGAAATCAAAAAAATTTAAATATCTCTTCTCGGCAGTGTTTAAATTGAATTTTCGTTTCCTACTTTAATCTCTCTTTGTGGAAGGTAGAATATTTATATTTTTTTGTCTCTTTCCCCAGGAACGAAATACAAAAAAAATAAATATCTCTCTTCGAAATTTTTTTTTTTTTTTTTCAGTTTTTCGCCTACTTGTTGCCAATATGGACTTGATTGTTTCTCGTTTTATTTGTTTCCTCAAAATTGTTATTTGTATTTTGCTTTCGCTAAGATCATCGCATTGATCTTATAGTGAAACGGTGTTCTATACTGTTCACAGTACGACTTATTAGATTTTTAGCAAAATTCAAATAGGATTATGTTAATAAAATCTCCTGGACTATGTTACTTTTCTGATCTGCATTTAGAATGATTTAAAAATTTTAAATTATTTGTTAGAGTAATACAGACAGTACAATTCTATATAACGTTATGTACAAATAACCTTATAATGTTCAAATGAGAAGGTAATTTCGGTGACATCAAATTATAAGATTTTAACTACACATACATTATGACAAAATAAAACGAAAGAAAAAATGCAAGTATCACATTATTTTTTTATGTATTTTCGTTTTGTTAACAAATTAGAAAACCCGAAAAGTTAAAACCATTTAATTTTAATTTTGGGTATTTGTATCGTTATTATCGCTTTTTAAGGCCATGAGTGAATATATTAAAAATATTTTAGTTAAAAATTTGGGGAAAATCAAATTATCGTGATGAAATATTTGTAACAACAAAAGTAGAATTTTTGCTGTGTGAATTAGTTAAAATTTTGACAGTTGAAATTCATTCAAAATCCATCGCATTTAATCATTAGCGTTTATGTACATGGGGCATTTGCATTTAAATCTCACATGATTTTGTCCCCAAGCATTTTCTTTGTCCCCTTAGCATTTTCCAGATAATTTTTAACGGGTATAAGTTAAGTATTTGATCACAATACAGAAATTTATGAAAATGTATTTTTTTAAATAATGTTGGGCTTTTATTTTTAAAAAAACGGGTTTTTTTGTCATGAACGTTACTTTATTTATTTTACATAAATTGTGAAATTTAAAAACATAAATTTAATTTATTGATGTATATTCTCATTGGTGACATGTCTACTTGCAAATGGTATATTAATCTTTTTTATTTTGAAATTAATAATTTTAAAAATAACGTAAAACGTATTTTTAGGTAACGTTCATGACAGAAAAATTAAAAATAGCACAAAAGATTATTTAAAAAAATGCAAAACACAAATCTACTCACGCTCAGATTTAAAAGAAACAGAAATATGATTCAAAAATTATATTTTAAATTTTTTTATGTGAGATTTAAATGCAAATGCCCCACATACATAATAAAATTATAACTATATGTCTATACTTTTTTCCCATACACTTTTACAGTAAAATTCATCATACGTAAAATGTTGGACTCTTTTACACATCATATGCGGCATATTAACAAACCACCAACTATTGACGAACGAGAAGAAATCGGGGTTAGATTTTACACAAGGGCAAAAACTGGAATCTTTGTTAATGTTATCGGTGCTATTGACGGATATCATATAAGAATTAAATGCCCAGTCAATAAGCACGTTGAATAGTCAGAATCGTTCAGTTGTCAAAATTTATAGACGGTGTCGACTGCGTTAAATTTATTTTTCTTTTTTTTTGTGGTGATAAAAAAAAAAATGGATCTATAAAAAAAAAAATTTAATTTTGTCAAAATTTTCATTTTTAACTAGTTTTTAACTAATTCACTAACAGCCTAAATGTTAAAATATTTTCGTTAAAATATAACAATTCTTTCAAAGTAATTTTCAGTCGTTTTATGACTTAGTAAAGACTGACGGTTGTACATTTTGGTTGTGTGATGTGAAATTTAATATGTTAACTCACAAAACCAACACATAAGTATATATACATACCTATACAGGCCTTGCGTTTTTTTCATATGACAGATATCATAAAACAAATGTACATTGGCTTGTGTCAGTGTTGTTAGTAAGTTTCATATATGAAATATTTTATTTATATCACGTTTGTACACGGCGACATATCACTGTATTCCAATGTAAACGAGAAACAATCAAACGAATAAAACGAGAAACAATCTAGTCCATATTGGCAATGGGTAGGCGAAAAACTAAAAAAAAAAATTTACCGAAGAGAGATATTTTATTTTTTTGTATTTCGTTCCTGGGAAAAGAAACAAAAAAAATATAAATAGCTATTCTACCTTCCACAAAGAGAGATTAAAGTAGAAAACGAAAAATGAATTTAAACACTGCTGAAAAGAGATATTTTAATTTTTTTGGTTTCGTTCTCGGAGAAAGAAACAAAAAAAATATAAATATGTTTTCTCTCACAAAGAGCGAAAAAAATGATAAAAGAAGGGAACGAAAAAATGAATTTAAACACTGTTTATAAGAGTTAGTATCGTAATGTTTACCTTTTTGTAGAGATTGGTTAAATGGTTGTATGTTGAATATGCTTGCTCTATGATTTATGTAGATGACTTTTTATAAGATTTCTTGAATTCTTTATCATTATTTCATTTATTGAGTTTTTGTAGTAATATTAGGCAGATAAATAAATCCTTAGAGAATATGCTAGCGGAAGCTCATCCATAAGATCCGATTTTAAAAATTTGAAATTTTACCCAAGATGAGATAGAAACCGGTCATATTGCGGTGCCATTTAAGACCAAACGACCGATAGGAAATCATCAGTGTGTGATATTTTTCGGTAATAGATTGCGTTTTATTTAGAAGAATGTGATGCTCCATCATTTCTAACCCATATCCATATTAATTTGGATAGTTCATAGTTCATCCCAGTCTGGTGGTTTTGCAGTTTCCAATGCACCGATTTTTCCGGAAAATGTGAAAAAACTTGTGTAACGGTTAAAATTAAAATAAACTATTTATTTATTATAATTTCTGGAAAATGGAGATTTCAATTAAAAAAATAAAAACAATTTATTTAATAAAGCTAATATCGAGTGAGGCAAACCTACGATAGCACAGCCTATCGGATTAATCTGAAGTGATCACAGTGAACAGAGGAATGCAACAATTATATCAGAGTATTGGATAATTAGTCTGCTTGGTCTGGGTAATATCGTCTTATGATGCAAGGTTATTCCTTGCAGCCTGTGAACTTCTTATGTATAATATTAGGTCAACCGGAAAGTTCTGTCCGTTTTTAGAATAAAACAAAATAATAAATTTTTTATACCTTGAATAAACTTTATTGAATAATATAATTTCCATCAATATTTATGACTTCTTGCCAGCGTGATGGCAATTTGTATATCCCATTTTTAAAACATGCCTTAATGCGAAAAATTGAACCAGTGCTTTTTTGATATCTCCTTCCTTTATTAATTTTTTGCCCTGATTTTGTAAGGACAGAAACAAGTGATTATCGGAGGGTGCTAGGTCCGGGGAGTATGGTGGATGCGACAGAATTTTCCAGTCTAAACTTTCTGACGAGTCCCCAAAGTAATATGTGGCCTGGCATTATCATGAAGTAGTATGATGTCCTTCCTATTGAACATCGCAGGCCTCTTTTCTTGGAGTGCTGTTTTTAAATTAAATTGCTGACAGTATAATGTGCATATGATGACTCGATCATTCAAATTCTTCTCACTTAATCCATGTGGCACCCATTCCCATCTCGAATATTTCCACACCAATCCTAGTTTCTGAATATGGTCCGAAATGGTTTGTTGAGCTGAATCAAGCCTTTCCGCAATCTCCGATGTTATCAAAAAAGGAATTTGCTCTTACATGATCTTGACAGTATCGTCGTCGATCAAAGATGGTCGCCAAGAGCGTGGCTAATTGGAAAGTTCGAAATAACCTATTTGAAATTTTTCAAACCATCTTCTGCAAGTTCTATCAGAAACTATACCTTCACCAAACACTTTCAATAAATTTCTACACGCTTTTGAAGCATTTCTTCCTTGTTGGAATTCGTACAAAATACGGTGGCGTAAATGAACTTTATTAATACCCATGCGTACTCGATCGTGCCTCACTTAATACTCACATTAATCATCTTCGTTTTAGTTCATTTGCAAGGTCAGTATGCATACATTCAGTGATGAAACCAGAGAGACAAATAAATATGCGTCAAATGAATATTTTATATGTGTGCATTATTTGTTGTAACCGAAACGGACAGAACTTTTCGGTACACCTAATATTTGTGTCAAGTTCCAAAGCAGGAAAATGTTGTTTTGGAACAAACTAGTTTTAAAAAGGTATGCTAAACTGACTGTAGAATGAATGCAATAGTGTGCTTACTCACCTCAACTTCTATTTTTTTTGGGATAAGAGACGTTTATGATCTATCTATAATGTGCTGAAAACAAGAAAAGCACAAACACATACAATTTAGTTTATTTGTAATTAGTAATTGCGAATGTGATGCCTAGACAAACTCCAAAGATGTCTCATCATAGTACATATTTAGTTGCCAAGAAAAATGAAAGCTAAGCTTTATTAGAATAAGCACACGAATCCACTCTCTATTTTACTATATCCTCTCTCTCACTAACAAATAACATACGCTGTAATTTTCTGCAGCAAACAATTTAAGTTAAATTTTCCGAGTCAGTAAAACCAGTTTTTTAGTTTTTTAATTTATAAATCATTTTACTATGTATATGGTGCATGCGGCCAGGTTCCAGGAGGTTAATGTGAAAATTTGGAAATTATTATGAAAAAATGAAGCAGTATCTCTTTTCATTTTTCGGTGGGTTTAGCGCTTAAAACAAGGGTACTATTTGTGAATTTGATTCGAACTTATTCAAGTCTTCGAAATAATGGAATTTTATTTGAATTGAATTAGATTCGTTCGTTTTTTATTTAAATCAAATACGAACCTTATACTTCGAAGAGTCGAATACGTTTGAATCGAATTCACAAATAGCCCCCAGATTTCTGTAAAAAGGAGCGCTCAGTAATTCCTGTTTATCCCTTGAATAATAAATCAATATTTTAGCTTGGCTTGAGTTTCACAGTTTTAAAACAAAATTTTTAGTTTTGTATAAGAAATATGTACGTTTTTTAGTTTGTACTAAACTGTGACACGACATAGAGATAATCAAGCCACACTAACAACGAATTTACGAAATTAAACACTATTTATTGAGTACAAGATAGGTGATAGTTCCACAATAGAAACTAAATCTCTGCGGTTTCCATTTCGGTTGAATTATCCTGAAAAAATAAAGCGTTTATTATTAATATTTTCTAACAAACGTATCTTCAACATTTTTCCAAACCAAACACTTAATAGATTTTTAATTCATTTCTTTAAATTCATAAATAATACAAATCACGTTTTCACTCAATATTCCGTTTGTGACTATTTTTGTAATATAATATGATAAATTGGTTAATACAAATCCGATAATATAAAACTGTAAACCACACCTCAACGATAACAAACCACTATATTACGAAAAACTCTAATTTTGTTACAAATAAGATTAATTGGAATTGGAACTATGGCTTGATTCTATTTATTATTCATTTTTGCTTCGTTAACAATAATGTAATTACTGATTAAAATAATTTAAAGTTAAAAATTTACAACATTTTTCATTTTTTTTAGATAGAGTTTCAAATTATTTATGCTTTTGTTTATAAAAAAAAGAAGAAAAAAATCGCTAAATTAATTTTTTTATTACAATGATATTTGATTTATTATTGTTTTTATGAAAATATTATATTTAAAATTTTTTTATTTCCTGATTAGCCCGACTACTACTCTTTTGAGATGATAACACACAACTAAACCTAATTAACTAAAAAATATATAAAACTATCATTTCATGTGAAACTATAATATTTTCATAAAATGTAGATAGTATAATATTTACTGCATTTTTTATGGTTTTAGATGGGTGTGATGTTTATAAACTATATTTATTTTGTGGAATATTTTTATGCGAGTATGTTAACAGTTATATTGGTTTCTAGGCGTATACAAAGACGAAATTAAATAGCAAAGACGTATGGTTTATCTACCGGTGGAGCTCATCTTTCCCATTTAATCCCTCAATACAATAAATGAAATAAAATGTATTTTTAATTGGTATAAAACCGAAGTTTCCAATTTGTATCAATTAAATACCTTTTTTGTAATCAAAAAAGCTTAAGGGCTAAATACGTAGTATCAATTACATATCTATTAACCACAAATAATTGGTGGGGTTTTATAGAAAGACTATTTAGGTGATGTAACTCAAAAACAAAGATCATTAAATTGTTTTAGAAACATTCAATTTATCAACAATAACAAAATTATTCAATTTTTTAGTTTTTTATAATTTTTACAGTTGTTTCCAGATTAGAGAAAAGGTATACATACACACATTTTGTTGCCTAATTTTGACAAATTTCATCAAAATTCTAAATTAAATAGCAGAAAAACTAACCGAAAAAGCAATTGTTAAGCTCAATATCTGGAGATCTTCTAACCTGTATTTCTTAGTTGATCTTATCAACTAAGTTTTAATCTTCATTTTATTATACCTTTTTTCACTTACCCCCTTGGTCACGACGAGGAAAGATGTTTTTTAAGTTAGTTCTTTTTGTACTACCTTTATTTAGAAAAATTTCTGGTTTATATACAAAATTTTACACATTGATTAGATTAGTAACAAACAATATAAACTAAAATCGCTGATTTTCATATTACATACAACTTATATTGACAAATTCTGTATTTGGCGTCAAATAGGTTTTAAAAATGCGTAACTCCATGTTTCTTTATAGTAAAGTCACTGGCTTTACTTGGTGATGGTGCAGGCTTTATGTATCGTGATGATCCCCGTTCCACTTATGATTGTGGTTGTCAGTTCCTTATTATACATGATATTTATTGTTTGATTTCTTTCGGAAATAAAAATCCATGCGTGGATCATGTGTTGGAATCTATAAGTTTCTGGGTTCCATAAATCGCATCTGGCAAGCATCTGAATGTGCTTCTTTGTTAATGATTAGAGGAATCTTAGAAGATGTTGGATTAGTTTGTAAATTATCAATAACGTTGTGGATCATGCAGAAATATTCTGAAGTTTTTGTGAACTTACAATAAATTAAGATAATTGTCCATTGTTGGTGGGATAGCTCAGCTATTCCAATGTTTTAAAAATACCAGGTGTATGCATACGTTTTTTTCCGTTGTGTATTAACGGTTTCGTCGGGCTTCAAGAGTTCAGAGCATGGTTTTCTTGCCGAAGCGATTTGGCATTGGTGTTGAAGGTCCGGCTTCGCCAGGTGAAAGCCATGATTTTTCCGCTTGGGTTTTCAAAATAAATCCATTTTTCGTCACCCGTCACAATTCGATACAAAAATGATTTCCTTTCGTGGCGTTGAAGCAGCATTTTACAAGTGACTACGGTTTTCTATTTGATGTTCATTCAAATCGTGTTGGACCCATTTACCGAGTTTATTGATCTTCCCCATTGCTCGTAAACGTCTGCTGATTGTTTCTGTTGATATTTTAATGTGTTGTTTTCGAATGCACTCTATTGCACTTGTTGTTGATTTAAGATTACGATTACGAAGCAGTGATCAGTAAGGTAAATATAAAAAGAAGGGATTCAATCGTATAATAATTTTATTATTTATCATAATTCAATACACGATACAATCATGAGAGAAACCCAAAAACGGCTGACTAAAAAAACTATACAAAGCAAAATTGACATCATGACAAGACAAATTAAACACAAGGGTGTGTAACATTTATTTATAACACTCCCACTCAGGATGCAATTTTTTTTTTAAATTAAAGTTGCTGAAGGCCTACCATACTGCTAAATAATTGATGTTTAGCCTTTGCCGACGATTTGGTAAAAATATCTGCTGCTTGTTCATCTGTCGACATGTATTCTAGTTCAAAATCTCCAGATTCAAACCTTTCTCGGATGAAATGATAACGAATATCTATATGTTTCGTTCTTTTGTGAAACTCCGGATTTTTGATTAACCGTATTGGAGATTGATTATCCAAGAACAATACTGACGTATACAGTTTATTTGGAATGGGTTCAGACATCAATCGATTTAACCAGATCATTTCTTTTACCGCTTGTGATGCCGCAATATATTCGCTTTCAGTTGTTGCCAAACTAACTGATTTTTATTTTTCAGAGCACCAACTGACAATGCCTGAATCAACAAAAAACGCATAACCAGAAGTTGATCGTCTAGTTTTTCAACACTTTCATTGACAGTTTCAATGATTAGTTGTGAATTGTCAATTTCATTGAACAATTCATCTTTAACAGAATTAGTAACTAAGTCCGAAAGTACTTTTTCACATTGATCATCGACTTTTAATAAAACTTTTTCATTTTCTTCTTTCGGAAAAATAACATCGCGTACTATTTCTACCTTTCCATTGTTTGGATTCCAAACTCTGAACCCTTTTACATTTTCATCGAAACCAACAAATGAACATTTAACTGATTTTGAATCGATCTTATTCCGTTTTTCTTTCGGAACATGAACAAACACTTCACATCCGATGCACGTAAATTTTCATTGTTTGCTTTTTTTCAGTCCACAACTCGAAAGGTGTTTTGTCTTCAATAGTACTTTTTCCGGTTCGATTGATCACATGCATATATAAAAGTATTTATGGCTTCGGCCCAAAACCGTTTATCCATGTCATTTGATATCAACATAGTTCTAACTGCCTCGACCAATGTGCGATTGTCCCAAATTTATGATTTTGAATTTCGATTTTAACCCTATTCCAACCAAGGTGTGTCTTTTTGGCACATTTCATTTTTAAAACGGTACGATTTTCAAAATAACATTAACTTATTTATGTTTTGCATGTATTTTATTTTGAAGCATTTCCTTACATTAAAACATACTTGGTATTCTTTGCAAAAATTTGCTAATATTATTTGATTCAAATTTGAATTTACTAATGTCACAAAAATATGTTGGTTGGATTAGGGTAATAAAACTTCTTCAACGTATTTCATCTGACCATCATATTTACTGGCTATAATCAGGTCGACAACATACACTAAAACATAACACATGTTTCCGCCTTGATTCAATATGTTCAAGCACGGATCATTTATACTTTGTCTGTTTAAATTTTGCATCGACTAATGCTTGATGTAGTGATTCATTCCAAACCCTCACGGATTACTTTCAGCCATATAGATTTCTTTTGATAAAACATTATATAGTCTTCCTTCCCGTCAATAACAAATCCTAGTGGCTGTCTCATGAATATTTCCTCTCGAAGTTCCCCGTTTAGGAAAGCTGTTTTGGCATCAAAATGTAACACTTCCATATCGTACTTCGCTGCCACTGAAAGCAGAATTTTCATTGTCGTATGCTTTACTACAGGTGCAAAAAAATTGCTGCAAGAATCCCTGTGCAACCAGTCTCGCTTTATCACTGCTAATTTCACGATATGTATCGGTTTTCAATTTGAAAACCCATCTACAACCAATAGGTAGGGATTTAATTTCGTCTTTCATCGCATCTATCCACTTTTCTTTTTCAGAACACACAACAGCTTGTCTATACGTTTTCGGCTCATGTATCTCCTCCTCAACTTTGTTGATCTCTTCTCAATGAGTCTTTTCGGTCGAACACTTTTATTTATACGACTCGAGCTGCGAATTGTATCCTCGACCTTAGATAGATTTTCAATATCAATACGATGTGGTTCTCCCTCAACAGAATTATCGATTCCATTGAAATATAATTCGCTGTCATGGTTACTCATACTTGTATCTGCATTGAAACCAGTATCTTCTACGTAGTTTTTACTTTCACTTTGGGTTATTTCCGCCACGTTCTCTTAATTTTTCTCATCAAAATACCAATTGTCGAATTTTTCGTCAAATTTTACGTTACGGCTGATAACAACCTTTCCATTTGATTGATTGTAACATCTGAACGCTTTCGATTCCTCGTCGTACCCAACTAAATGGCTCCTTCGAATCCAGTTTTCGCCGCTTCTCGTCTGGCACGTGGACATAACAAATTGCACCAAATTTCCCAAAATGTGAAACACTTGGTTTTTTGCTATAACAATTTTCAAATGGTGTCTTTTATAGCCTTTTCCTGGGTGCTGATTCTCTAAAAAATAAGATAATGGGTAAACGTGTAAACTCGTGAAAAGCAAAGCTTTCTTTTATTACTTTGCAATTTTTCGATTTTATTTGAAATAGTAATCAAATCGAAAAATTATGAATTTATTAAAGTAGGCTTTGCTTTTTGCAAGTTTACACGTTTACCCATTATCTTATTTTTTAGAGAATCGGGGCCCAGGCAAACGGTTCTGGAGCCTAACGTAACAAAGCGCAAATTTTAGTGATAAAAAAAAATTACGTTTGAAAAATATTTTTTTACTAAAAAACTGTATGCAGCCAAAACTGCTATAAGTTCTATTTTTCATCCATACAAAACAAAAAATATCACTAAGGCAAAACATATTTTAGTGATACGTATGAGATACTCATAAGGAAAAATATATCGCTAGTGTTTCGTAATTAATGTATTAATGAAAACACACCAACAAATTTTATAAACAAATTACAGAAGACTGTCAAAGTATCATATATTTTGTAAACAAAAACTAATCGACATACGTTTGCTACAAAAAATTTTTTTTTTTATGTGGACGTACGTTTTTCTAGCATACTACAACCAAATAATAATTTTTTTATTTATCACTAAAATTTGCGCTTGGTTAGGCTCCTGAATATACTTGGCCATGGTAACCACTTCATCCCAAAATTTCTTTTCTAGCCCCGCATCTAGCCCCTATAAACGTCAAAATATATCGCTTGCCAGATGGCGTTTGTGGCTGCATTGGCCCGCAAACATCTGAATGAACTAGTTCTAGAACAGCTTTTGCGCGATTTTTAGTTTTCGATGGACATTTTATGCGCGTCATTTTCCCTTCAAGACATATTTGACACAAGTCCTTACTGCAATCACCGCCACTCTATATGCTCGTTCAACTTCCTTTAGAATGTGCAAGTTATCATGCATCTCTCCAATTGCCTCTGCTTTGATCCAAAACCAATTTCATAGCGTTGATCCGAGGTGAACGAAACAACAAAACCTTTGGCAATTAACTTGCGAACAGAAAGTAAATTTCCACTTATTGATGGGACCCATAACACGTCTTGGATTGTTACTTTATTCTTTTCACCTATCCGATTAATAACTTCAATTGAAACCGATCCTTTTCCGTTGACATTTACTTGCTGTCCATTAGCAACGAAAATTTGTTCACGATAATTTGAATCCAACTCGGTAAATATATTCTTGTTTGAAGTAAGGTGGCACCGGAGTCGATTATCCAACCATCTTCCAATTTTGAGGTTACAAATAAAAATTCTCTCGAGCCGTCTTCAATTAAATTAACTTGTTCTTTTTCGGTGATTGTTCCAGTAGTCTTTATGTTTTTTAATCTTTCTTTAAACTTCTCGCAATTTTGTTTCATATGTCCCTCCTTATGGCAGAAAAAACAGCTCTTGCGACCTTTTGTCTTATACTTTTTGTTATTTACATTCAAAGCAACTCCACCATTACTGACATGTCTATCCATTCGACGTTTGTATTCCTCAATAAGCTTTGTTTGTACTACACCGGGTGTCAATTCACCTTCAGATCGCTACTCCAATGTAGTTACTAGCGTGTAATAACTATCCGGTAAACTTCCCAACATTGTTGCAGCCTTCCACGTAGTGGTGGAGAACTATCGATAGTTGGTGGAAAACTATCGATAGTTTTCGATAGTATCGCTCGCAATTATTTTTATTAAAATTTAATAAAATATTTTTCTTTTGTTTTTATTTTATATAATAATTGATATTGCCAATAACAATATTGATAGATTCAGTTTCAGCCTGATGGTGATACTGACTAACGCAACAATTACAAAATACCGAAACTATCGATAGCGAAAACGATCCACCACTACCTTCCAGTCACCTGGTTTTATTTCTGACCCAAGGTCAAACATTTGTTGAAACAGCTTATTTATACGACCAATATGCAATTCCATGTCACCGTCCTCTTCTAGTCTCAAACGCATAATTTGCATCATAATTCGAACCATGCTGTTAGCTATACTTTTCTCGTGATAGTCCTTCAAAGAATTCCAAGCTTCCTTTGCCGTTGTTGACTCCTGAATGTGGATCAATTGGTCATCCTCCACGTTAAGCCCGATTAAAGAGTAAGCTGTCGAATCTTTCTTATTGATTTTCCTTTGTAAGTAACGCTTCATCCGGAATTTCCATACAAAGTAGTTCGAATTATTTGTTGTTTTTGTTTGAGAGTTTTACTTTTATTACACCACAGTGAATAGCTCTTGCTGTACGTTCACGTGTTTTTAATTTTAAATAAAAAAACTACTAATTATATAATTATTGAGTTATTCTTTGTTGTGTTTTATTATTATAAATTATGAATTTACACGACATATCTATTGCGCTTAGCTTTTTGGAATCATCGTACATCTTATATAAACGCATGTAGATAAGTACTTTGACATATACTAAGTGCTACCAACTTAACATAATAATACCGAATATAACCCAGTAAACAACTTAATTCAGAATACCTACGTTTACAATTCTTAATATCAAATAACTTGTTGATAAATACAAATAAAATATTTCAACATTTCCCCTTAATTATCAACTAAGTTAACATTACATTAATACACTATGCGAAATAGCTATATGGGACAAAGCAATTTGCACTGTTTTCTTCAAAAGCATTTCGCTGATTTTATTTTACGTTGTATGGAACAATTTGTCAATGCTTACCCAACAAACTGAAGTTAATATTTTCGTTAGTCCCTTTCTTGTAATACCGATATATTGATTTAAGTTTTTAACAACCGCCAGTTGAAGGAAATAGCTATATGGGACAAGTGCAGTTTTTGATAATAAAAGCGTTTTGTTGTTAATTTTAATATTGCTCTTATTGTTATTTTTTTTTTCTCTAATTAAAAAAAGAAAAAAGAATTATGTCTACATTAAAAAAATAATTTTTTATGTCTAAATAACAATTTTTAAAGAATTATGCCACGAGGAACGCAACTTTCGACCGATGAATGGGCAAGGATCTTATGCTATAGGAAATTTGGCGTTATACCTTCGTCAGATAGCCACAAAACTACATAGAAATTAAAATACCACCAACAACTTTTTAAAAAATCCCCAAACATACGGCACAGTAGAAAGACCACGACCAGAGTCTAGAGTTGTCGTAAGGGGTAAAAGGGAAATAAGGCGTCTTGCAGTCAGGAAAAATATCAGTCCATCCCAAATAACGCGTGACTTGTGTCTGGACGTCTTTAAACGAAGAGTACAACAGATTTTAAAAGAGAATATTAATCCAAGCGAGTGCGTAAACCTAAACTTCTGTTACGCCATAAATTGGTGAGAATGGAATTTACTAAGAAATTTAAATTTTGGGATGAAGAATGGCAATCAATAAATTTTCGGATGAAAAAACATTTAATTTTGATGAACCAAATGGATGCCAGAATTATCTGCGAGATTTCGTGAGTTACCTCAAACGCGTCATTCCCGCAAATTTCAAGTAGGGTCACTTATGACATGGGGTGATTTCTGCTATCAGAGCGAGACCCCAATTTGTTTTGTTTCCCATAAAATCAATGCGGGGGAGTATGTGCAGTTATTAGACGACGCTTTAATAAATTTTGGGGAGGAAATGTACGGTGAAAGTTGGACATTTCAGCAGGATAATGCGCCTATTCATGCTGTGAAGTGCACCAAGAATTTTTTCAATCACTAAATATTCCAGTATTGCAGTGGCCTGCTACTAGTCCGGACTTAGATCCAATGAAAAATCTCTGGAGCATTCTTAGCCAGAGAGTCTACAAAAATGGACGTCAATTTAATACTTTAACGAAGCTTAATACAGTTATTCAAGAGGAATGGGCAAAAATTGACGTTTCTGTTTTGCAAACGTTAATAAATTCAAGGCCACGTTGATTGATGGATGTTATTAATAACAATGGAAGTCATAGAAACTACTAAAATGCACTTATTGTTAGTATTTTTTTATTAATGATTAAAATAAATGGATTTTAAGTTTTGTCCCATATAATTATTTCCTTCGACCAATGAGAATAAACTGCTATAAATAACGATGTAGGTACAATGAAATCTAACCGAACTGAAATCTGTACGCCCTCTGCATTGGCAAATATTCTGATGAAAATGAAAATAAAATAAGAGGTTGTTTATTAAAAAAAAAACAAAAAAAAAACTTGTCCCATATAGCTATTTCGCGCAGTGTATGAATTAATATTTCCCCTTAATTTTAAATTCAATAATAAACAAAATTGAAATTAATCATCTAAGTTATAAATCTAACTAAGTTAATAACAAATTTTTAAATTTAACAAATTTAGTTTTTCCTAATGGTTTAGTTAAAATATCTGCTGTTTGCATTTCAGATCTACAGTAATTAATCTTAATCAAACCAGCCTTTACTTTTTCGTTAATAAAATGGTATTTAACGTCTATATGTTTGCTTCTTCTATTAACAATACCATTCTCAATCATCTTTATTACGCTTTGGTTGTCAATAAATAGATTCACTTTTATCTGTCTATCATCAACTAATTCTTCTAACAGATTTTTGAGATACAGTAATTCACGACAGCATTCAGCAGCAGCAATGTACTCTGCTTCCGTACTTGAGAGCGCCACTATGTCCTGTTTTCTGGAACACCAACTTATGGCTTCTCCACAAAAATAAACTACATACCCAGTAGTGCTTTTTCGTGTATTCATGTCTCCGGCAAAGTCGGAATCACAATATGCATTCAAGTCCAATGAACCCTCGCAATTGAACCCAATTCCATCACTTGTGGTACCATTTAAATATCTGAAGATTCGCTTCACGTTTGACACATCCTGATTGTTAGGTTTGTCTAGATGTCGGCTTGCAAATCCTACAGAAAATGCTAGATCCGGTCTAGTTTTATTTGCTAAGTATAGTAGACTGCCTACAGCTTCTCGGTAAGGGTAGTCTGTTTCAATATAAACTTCTGAAGTTTCTTCCTTATTCGATAGAAGAAGTGTTCCCACTGTTTTTGATTTAATCATACGAAATTTTTCCAACATATTTCTTGAATAACCCTCTTGTACTAATTTTAGCCCATCTGATGATTTTAAAATTTCGATACATCTTAATTTGGATACTCTTAAATTCCATTTAGATTCTACTTCAGCTACATAACTTTTAATTATATTTGCTGTTTCACCTTTATTATTTACTAAGTACAGCATCGTAAAATGTGTATAATCATCCAGGAAGGTGACTATATATTTCTTGTTGTCCCATGTTGACGGAGTAATTGGTCCGCATAGGTCCGTATGGACCAATTCTAGTGGTCTGGTTGCTCTTGTCCTTTCTTCATTGAATGGTTGTCTAGTTTGCTTTGATTTTACGCAAACCTCGCATACTGCATCTAGTTGATTTTCATCGTAATTCAAGTCATCGATGCCACTCGACATTGATACAAGCCTTTTTAAATATACGTAATTAAGGTGACCAAGTTTCTTGTGCCACGTTTCAGCAAATTTTTCGTCTGCAATTAGGGCATCTTCTCGAAAGCCTGTTTTTAGTTTCACCTCATAGAGTCCATTTTCATTTTTATTACCCATCAACACAGTTTGATTATTTACTTTGACTGAGACTGTGTCCTTTGTGAAGTTGACTTCTCCACCGTGCGATGTAATAGCATTTACACTAAGTAAATTTTTACTCAAGTCAGGAACGTAAAGCACTTTGTTTAATGTGCCTTCCTCTGTTTAAATTTTTCCGAAGGCTTCGGCTTGCATGGACTCCGTTTGTTTGGCTATACCTATTTCTGTTGATGACTCAACCATTGAATTTAGACATTCCTTCTGGTTTACCATATGTGATGAACATCCTGAGTCGACAATCCATAATATTTCTTGAACTTTCCGTTTTTCAGAAATTTGTGTGTAAAAACAAAATTTCTTCTCGTTCGATAATTTTTTCTGCATGTGATATTTTTTTTACGATAAAAACAATCCTGCTCCGTATGATTTAATTTTCGGCAAAATTTAAAGGTATCCCTTGATTACTTGTAGTGTTTTTGTATGGACAGAAGCGAGCAAGATGATTGCCTTTACATACAAAACATTTTTCTCTGCTGACTTAAAAGCGACGGCCTGCTTTGTTTCATCTGTCTTAGTATCACGCTCACGAGCTTCTTCTGCTAACAATCTTGCGGTGAGGTTTGTCATGGTTCTCTCATCAACCTGTGTCGACTCCCACGCTGTAATAAAATGCTTATATTTATCCGGCAGCGTCGTTAGAATTTTAGTAATTAACATTGTGTCGTCAATTTTGGTATTTAGAGCATTCAAACGAAATGCTAAATTTTCCAGCTGACTTATGTGCACTGCTAGGTCACTGTCTTACGAATAATTGTAAAATTCTTGCAATAAATTGCATTTTTGTTGTTCGTTGTCCAATTGATAGATTGTGCAAATTTTTTCAAACATTTGTTGAGCGGTGTCACAATTAATTATGTGCATTAATTGCTGTTTGTTTATCGTTGAGATGATTATTTTCTGCACCTTAGCATCCGATTTTGTCCAATTTTCAATTTTAATTTTATCATCTTCGGGTTTTTTAATCTTTCCATTTGAGTATTCTAAAAGTCCTAAAGCTTTTAGTATAATTGTTACTTGAAATTTCCATATTTGAAAGTTTGTCCCATCTCGATTTAACTTATCGATGTTTGATATATCTTCTAACATTCCGGAAGATTCCATTTCGCCAATACACTTGTACATGTATTATTTTTAAATTTATTAAGTGAACAAATTATTTTGATTTTATTAAATTTTGATTTAATTATTTATACACGTTTTAATTAAATCACTCGTTGCGTTTTTTAATAATTTTACTTGTAGTTTTTCCACGTGCTCACGATGATTTTAACCTCTACTTACAATTGCAACTGGGCCCATAACCTGTTGTTTTTGTTTGAGAGTTTTACTTGTATTACAACTGGGAAATAATTTAAGTGAATAGCTCTTGCTGTACGTTCACGTGTTTTTAATTTTAAATAAAAAAACTACTAATTATATAATTATTGATTTATTCTTTGTTGTGTTTTATTATTATAAATTATGAACACGTGAACGTACAGCAAGAGCTATTCACTGTGGTGTAATACAAGTAAAACTCAAACAAAAACAACAGGTTATGGGCCCAGCACGCTTCCACTGCGCAATGTATGTATGTATCGAAATCACATATTTATTGTCCATCGTCATTTTCACACTGCGGTAAATACACTCAAATCTATAAAATAATAACAATTTCCAGGAAATTTTTATTTACACTTGAACTGGGCCCATAACCTGATGGGAATGACGTAATCAGTAGTCAATTTATTGCGTGATGGTGATGAAAATAAACGATGTTTTATGTTTGATAATAATTTTTATTAGATTACACGTTGATTATAAGGATGACATAAAACTACAGAGATGAACAAAGGTACAATTTAAAGTTCATAAAGACTCAATTCTTTTAGCAAGGCGCGTTCACAACAAACTAAATAATTGAAATAATAACATTACTAACAAATTGATTTCATAAATAAATTTAACAGTTTCCACATCTCTGTTCTGTCGAATAACAGAATTTTTTTATGTGCCCGTAGTTTAAGCATTTTTTGCAGAACATTGGTTGCGGTATAAAATAGGATACTCTATAGTTAACTAATACTTGTCGTATTTCCATGAGAATTTTACAACACCAATTGCTCGCGATACGAATTAAATAATTCAAACCAAAAGTTTGAATTATTTAATTCATTCCTAATTTTAGTTATACCACCTGACACCAAACGCCAAATTGTTCTTTCTACTTGTTGTTTTATTTCATTTCGAAAAAATAATTCGCGACTTGTTTCCATGAGAACAAATAATTCAAAAATAATTCGAATTAAATTTTTCTCATGGAAATACGACTACTATCTGGCTTGTACTTATTTCGATTTGAGGCCCGATTGTATGAACGAGGATAAATGATTAATCCTCTGATTTAGCGTAGTTTGCATTGTTTCATACAAGGCAAACTACGCTAAATCAGAGAATTAATCATTTATCCTCGTTCATACAATCGGGCCTGAATGTTAGTTTTAATGTCTCCCTGCACAGTTTTGGTCAGGTTATTATATCTTGTCAATCTCTCGACCGCTTTTAACTGAAAATCTCCATTATAATAACCGCTGATTTCTTTTGTTGTGACCTCTATTGGTATTCCTCTCATTATGCCATAAGTATGATTGAAGCTTTTAGTTGATGTTAAACCCTGTTGTTTTAGTTGTTCACATTTAACTATTTTGTTTGCACTTGTAATATCTTTCAATATAATTATGAAATATATTCAAAGATAACTCACTTCGCTCTATTATATTGCTATGCGCATTTAATCTTTCGAATTGCGAATGGTCACTTGAATAATTGGCGTGACATGTCATTTGAAGTGACATTTCATTCGTCATTTCAAGTGACTTGAGGAGTAATAAATGACTCCGAGAATAGGAATAATGATGTGACATGACAAGTTTATTATTTATATCAATATTAAAGTAGTTTGTGTGATGTTGCTTTAACACGTTCGCCACTCAACGTGCTAATTTAAAAAGAACTAATGTCACACATTTGTGACACAAAATTTCATGAAATAAAATAATAATTTTGTAGTAATTTTTGTTACGATTATTTGCGATGCGGCTGTGTTTCTAGAAGTATCTAGTACTTGTGTCAAGTAGTTTGACTGGGAGCCCAGTCGCCGTCCATATTCAAGGCATTTTATTTTAATACGCGAGTTTTTTTTTTAACACCAAAAAAACAGATGAGTGGCATAAATATTTTTGTGTATGGAAGTACCAAAGCCATCTTAAATAACATAGCCATAAGGTTTCTATAAAAGGTGAACATTTTTCTCTGTACCATAAGCACTATTGTAAAATTGATAGTTTTGATTCACAATTTCATTAATGAAAAATCAATTAGGTAAATGAAATTTACCTCTTGTTGATTTGCTGTTTAATATGTTTCCTAGATACGGTTTGAAAATCGTAGAAGAGAATATCTCTACATTTTCAATTAAATCCAAACCAACACAAGTGTCTATTCAAGTCGAGTAAAGTAATACCAGAGACAACGCATGTATCGTAGATCTTACAGTTTACTAAAAACATGAAACAAACTAAACTTCTGATATTTCCTATGTTATCGTTGTATTGGTGTATATTTATAAGGAAATAATTTTCAAATACGTTGCGTATATAATACGTATACGCAATACAACGAAAACATTTGAATGGACAATTTTTATATTTTTTTCATGTTTTTAGTAAAATGAGAAATGTATGATAAATACGTTGTCTCTGGTAATACCAAGCAAATTATATGGGCCCACCGCACACTATTACAATTGTTTTCAATTTAACAAATTGTATTATTATGAGCCAATTTGCTCCAAAAAGATGAAATGTGCCGGCCTTCCTAAATTTTTTGGAGAATTTCATAGAGTTTTTCAACGATTGGTCGACAAGAACATAGCGGCGCATCTTTAACATCGAAATTTCCAGAGTGGAAACGAATAAACTATTTGTGTGCTGTAGATTTTGATAAAGCATATTCACTAAACAAAACACGAATTTTTTCACAAGCCTGCGGAGCGTTATCGAAGTGATATTGTAAACTGCAGCGAACTTTTTCAGAATTTTGGCTCATTTTCAAAACGTAATTAAATTACTTTCGACTGAATTAACAAATGATGTGATCTTTCAAACTCAATTTTAGTAAGACCTGATAGGATTAGTATTACCCATGCTTCGCAACCTAAAGCCATTGGGGAAAACGCCACAAACTTTTTTCTTGACCCAATATATTTTGTTGTGTGAGTGATTAAAATATAAAAAAAATAATAAAAATAAAATGGTCAGTTTTTGTGTAGTGCTATCAATCTAATGCGTGCGTGTGTGTTCAGTGTTTTATACGTTGTGTTATGTTCCGTTGTGCTTAGTGTTAATATTTAAAATTATTTGAAAAAATGTAAATATTTATTTAAAATAATGGATAGAAGGTACCCGGTTATTATAAGTGTTTTGTTATGTTAAGTGGATTAATAAAAAAAGTGAGTTAGTTGAACTTAAGGAGGATTACTGATGTTCATAATGTACATAACGGTATTGATCAGGTATCGTTTGGCAGGTAATCTCACGTCATATGTGTTCATGCATGTAATAGTGAAAACTAATATTATACATATTAGAATGATATACTGATTTTGTAGATTTTGTAGTGTAATGAAATTCTACGGTAAATACTGGTTTTTGGGAATTTTATTATATGTATTACATAAATACTTATAACGGTGTTGGATGAATTTTTCGATTGGTGTTAATGTGCTTCGGATGAATGTGCAATGCAGGTAAAAAATATACATATTTGGATATACATGTATGTGAACAGTTTTTATTTCGATGAAATGTATTATTATACTCTTTTATCTTCCACCGGACCAGTTTTTTGAAATCTTTCAACAATTCGATTAATAGTGCTTTCAGATGGACGATTATGTCGACATTAAATACCACGTAATTTTCTTTAAATATTTTTCCTAGAATAATTCAAAAACGTGAACACTGGTGTTGTAAGATGTCATTTTTATTAATGGCATAAATGCCACTTCTTAAATGAGACAAGACCTAAGCAAATTCATAACGCCATATGGGTTTTATTAAAGTTTTAAAGAAAACCGCACAATTTGAAAGGATCTTTATTAAAGATATTTATAATTTTAAAAATCGAATTTCAGTGTTATTTGGAGTTGGTGCAGATGGTTGTGTCATCCGATGGAGGTTTAATTGGTTGACGGGTTTTATTTTGTGCTAATTGTTTTGTCATACGATTATAGAACTAATGAGAATATACTAATTATTTTGATTTTTTCTCAAGTGGTTTAATGTAATTTAGTGTGCACATCTTTAAGCCGTTATTATTTAATGTTGCCGTTACTATTTAATGTAAGTAATATAGCAAGAGGTGAAATTTAATTATATTAATTGACTATGATTCCTAGTTACTAGTTTAAGAAGTGATTATTTGTTACTTAAGTTACTTTATACAAAATGACATTAGAATAGAACTAGATTAGCACTGAAGTATTAATTATAACGGTAGTGATTTGAAGCGGTGTAGGCAGGTGCAAGGGAAATTAAACTAATGCATGTATTAACACTTAACGAACGAAAGCTCTTATTTTTATACCAATTATGTCCTATTAGCCTTTCGTCTGTTAAGGGTTAACTATTATTGATTTTAGGGGTGACGAGTCAATTGGAGAGTGAATTACTTCCGTTGGGATGTGTACTATTTACTAAGTTTATTAGCTAATACATAAGGACTGTATCGAAAAAAAATTAGCCACAAAAAAATTTAGTTTTCTTCGCCTTGCTCTAATTCTATTGTATCGGAAAAGTGCCGTTAGATAGAATAGTTTTTTGTAGGTAAATATTGCGTTTGATTTTTATAATTTGTTACCCAGTTGTAATATTGCCACGAATTGAAGAAGAAGTGCGTAAACGAACTTTGCACAAATTTTGCATTGAAAACGGAATTCGTTTAGAAATTTAGCAAAGCGCGAAAATATAAGTAAAAATGCAGTAAGAAAAATAATAAGTCTGGGGAACATGGTACGGTAAAGGATTTTCGAAAAAACGGTCGAAAACAAGGTCCCAGCAATCCCAAATTAGAGCCATAATTGTGAGTGAAATTCGCAAAAATCAATGTCTGTCAGAGATTTATGTGGGTGGTACTAGCATAGGAATGATCCAGATGGTAAAATAAGGCGTGACTTGAAGACATATAAAATACAAAAAGTTCCGAAACGAAGTGAAAACAAAATATTGTATGTTAAAACCGTGCAACTGCCCATTATAAATTTGGAGCTGTTAAAAATCCACTGCACCACTTTTATGGAAAAACAGTAAACTCCGCCAAATTCACCAGAACTTTGGCCAATTGAAAGATATTGGGCAATTTCGAAGCGTTACTTGAAAAATAATGGTAAACTAGCAGAAAATTTAGTAAAGTTCAAAAAGTTAGCCCAAAGCAACCAGACAAATTAATAAAACTACTGTGCAGAATCTAAGTAAAGGCATCAAATTAAAAATTCGCTATGTATTTAGACAATAATTTCTCAAATGTTTTAAACATAAAATCTTCTAATTAGAAGTCTGCTTTATGAATATGATAAAACATCATTTTATAATACTTAAAATTGTTTTTGTGTGTTTAAAATGGCTTTTTTTTTGTGGCTACTTTCTTTTCGATACAGTCCTTAATTAGTAAAATAGTGAAAATATGTACTAGTATTTATTTAAATTTCTGTTTTAGAATATCCAGTTGAATCCAATTTAAATTCTTAGTTTTAGATTGACAAATGATTGGAAGCTGGTTCGATTCTAGTTTTAAATAATTAGTAAATTTGAATTGTGTTGTCATTGTATTGTTTTAAATTACTAACTATTGGTTGTACCTAGGTCCGATTCTGTCATAATCTAAGGAGTAATAAGTAATTGGTTCAACTTTAGCTAATAGAATGATTAGCGAATTAAGTTATTAATTTATTTTTAGGATAACATGATGGTGCTCGTGAAATAACAAAAATGGTGAATTATATTAAATTATTTTCAAGTGATTCGATTTTTTTTTTAATTTAAACGGAATTTACGCGAATATTTTGAAATAGTATTAAAATTATTTCAATCACTTGGAAAGGAAAGGTATAGTGAAAATAATATCTCAGCGAAACTCATTTTTTCATCGTTGTGCGTAGCCAACAGTGAAGTAGTTAAACAAAATTAAAAATTCAGAGAAGGGTCGGCTGAGTAATATTTTTAAAGACAAAAAAAATTATAAATAAAGATATATGAAATTTGATTCCATTACATAATATAATTTATATTGGAAAAATATTAAAAATTCTCATTATTTTATAGGTAAATTCTAAAATAACATGTGAAATTAAAAAAATATAAAAAACACTAACAACACCACTGAATATGTAATGTTATACTCATTTAAGGTACGAACTAGGCATATTTAGAAAGAAATGTCATTTTTCGTGTTAAATCAAAACAATAAAAAAACTCGATTTTAAATTTCAATTTGTTCGAGGCAAACTAATGATTTAAAATTATCTTAAATGTTATCAAAAGTTCTAGTGCTAGTGTGTTACCTAAATTAAAATTACATTAATTATAGTGAATAAATTTGAGGAAAAACATAATTCAAAATAGACAAATTCTAACCTCAAAATGTAAACAAATTTGCCTAAATACATCGCTGTGTTTACGCCATTAGTTTTTGTTTTTGTAGAGGCGCGTGGTCTGTCAGAATTTCGCTGAGATATTATTTTCACTATACATAGTTATTAATTTTTTCTGTGTACAACAAATTTTCAGAAATATGTTTAGGAATTTGAAAGTAGCCAAGTAATACAGTAACATTAAATTTATTTGTAGCACATAAAGATTAATTTATAATTTATTTTATAATTTTAGATTATTTAGTTATTAAAAAAGGATTAATATGGATTTTTATTTTAGGAACTATTTGAATAAAAGCCTGGAGGCGGGTCGAGTCTTTATTACTAACATACCATTTCTTTCCTTCGGTTTTGTTATATGTTTAGGGGTGTATGTAAATTACAGTCAATCAATTAAACAACAGTAATTTGTTGTTTTCACTGCTGAACATAAATTATCAATATGTATTATAATTGGGAAGTGATTTAATCTAGTTTTAATAAAATTGACCATATCTTCTATTTTTACTTAAGCAAAGATAGTTTAAACGTAGGTTGAAGCTTCATTTTGTTCCGACCTGAAAGTGCTTTTACCTCAATTTCAATTATTTTTTATTCTAATTTTTATTGTTTTACTTAAGCAAAGATAGTCCTATTTCTATGTCAAGTTAAATTTAAAAACTTTTTCTCTGAAAATAAAATAAAATGATCCGAACCAATGGTACCCGTAGTACTTTTAAACGAAGAATGACAAACTAAATCCAGCATAATGTCTGCTGTTGTATACTACATGCTATGCAGGTTTTGATGTGTTGTGAAAATTAAGTTTCCTATTGTGTCATATATATTTTACATATTCCACCCACAATTTACTAAGACCATTTATGTCTCCGCTTATTATAGCGCTCGGTTTATTTCTAAATTTCTTTAGAATTTCCTCGAATTGTTTATTTCGTAGTTGCCGAATTTCCTCGAATTGTTTATTTTGTAGTCTATCAGAATTCCAGATTCGCCAAAACCATCATTTCTGTTATGTAATATTACTCTACAATGTTTAAATTTCGGTAAATAACTGTCAGAAGTCAAAAAACTTTTTTCATGTAATGATAAATGTGTTGCATCAGGCATTACTCCCTCTGGTGATTATATAATTGGACAGTAAGTGCAATCATTATATTCGTAGCTTCATCTGGTAGGAACTCGAGCTTTTACGATATTAAAAAAAACATTTGATTTTTTAAGAAATTCCTTTCAACTAATTTTTTTCAAATTGTCATCTCCACTTTTAACAATTTCCAATATCTCATATCTTGTGAAACAATTACAGTCATTCTCCTCTATATAGAAAAATTTAAGACAACTAATGCTGGTACTGAGGAAGTTTATTCTCATAAATTTCCTTAGTTTTCTTATAAGATTTCCTCATCGTAACTTAATTTTTTTATAATTCCATTTCCTTCTTTTCTTGAGACAATTTTTCGAATTAGTTCTTTGATTATCTTTACAATTGTGTTATGATGCACTACACGTGTAGATAACACATATTTTCTTTGTCAAATGTAAGACTATTGGTACAATTTCCGCATCTGTTTTTTTTTATTTATGCAGTGCTTTTAAGGTGGCCATAACTTAAATAGTTTTTGCAAAAAAGTAGTTGTGGTATGTGTGTAGTAATTTTGAAATATTTTAATTATATATTGTAATTTTATTTAATTTTTAAATAATGTAACCAGTTGTATAAGTTGATGATAACTAAATCTATAAATAGTGATTAACTCCATAAATTTTAATTTGAATCCGGTTTATAAATCGCTCTAAATTTAAGTTTCACTGTTTCTGTTTTTTGAATTGTTTTGTTGTCGTTATTATAACGATATAATCTTTCTGCTTCAGTAAATTTTATTTCACTACTATAATTATTTATAATTTCTTGAATGTTAGTTTCTTATGGAATGACTCTTCCAACAGCATTCATTGACTTTCAGCAGTATTTTTTTCAAGCGTAAGAAAAAAGTAAAGGTTCCTGCAAATTCCTTTCGTTGGCACAAAATTCGACATTTTTGAAGCCCAAAGAATGGCTTTCTAACACTTCGGCATAATAATACATACAATACTGTAAACTATAAGCACGTCATGACGCTTTGACATGAAGTTATCACGATATTACTCGATGCGATATATGCAATTAGTTTGTGATATACCAGTTTAGCACCTCTTGAAAAATCTCTTTAAATTACTACATACTTCTAATATTAGTCAGAATATTTATAGTTGTGAATACAGAGTGTATAAGTGGTGTGTGATATCAACTGGTGGTAGGGAAAATATTTAACAGTGATATTTTAAAATGTGTATCTGCGTGCTAACAAAACAAGCAGGATGTATTAAGAGAGAATTCTCGGCGGTTTTGATCCAATGTATCAGGCAGGACCTTTGACTATATAATTAGAATGGACCGCCAGTTGCTAATCGAACTAAAAAGTACGTTAAATTTCCATCATTTTAAATATTTGTACATGAATAACTGGATACAGTAGAAACTCAATTTAACGGACTAAAAAAAAAACATATACATAGTTATATGGAGAAAAAGACGTGAAATCGCATGTCCTGTATATGGGAACGGAAGTCATGTTTGAATTTTATCATATTTATGTTTTGGATGTTGTAGCACTGAGTAAAACAAATTGGGTTAATTTTAAAGATAGATGAATAAGGATTATAAAATAATTGCAAAAATGGTACCATCTTTTAGTTCTATTAGACATACTAAAAAGTCAGGACAGCATATCGTTTCGTTTTCTTGCAAAATACTTAAACGTTTTTTTACAAGAATCGAAACGCGATGCTGTCCTGATTGTTTAGTATGTCTAATAGAATTAAATAAAAAAAAAAACAAAATAAGCACATGGGAAAAATTAAAAAAGGAAGCTTCGACCGCCATTTTTCAACGGAAGAATGAAAGATGGTACCATTTTTATGATTCTAGGCCTATTCCACTAGCACAATTCCACTAGACACAATTCCACTGCACACAATTCCACTGGCACAGTTCCACTTGGCACAATTCCACTGGGCACAATTCCACTTGGCACAATTCAACTTACACAATTTAACTTGCACAATTCAACTTGCACAATTTAACTTTTTGATAATCAAACGCATTTAGGGTGGTAAATCGCGCGCGCGCTTTACCACCCTAAATGCGTTTGATTATCAAAAAGTTAAATTGTGCAAGTTAAATTCGTTTAATTATACAACAAGTTAAACTTAAAAAGTTACTTAAAGAAAGAACTACAAATGTTAAAGTAGTGGAATTGTGCCAGTGAAATTGTATGCAGTGGAATCGTGTCTAGTGGAATTGTGCTAATGGAATATCCCTAGAATCATAATAACCGCAGCAACGGAAATATATTTTACCATTGTTACCTTTTTTTGGACTGGTATACCCTCCTTTTATTATACATTAGCTTCTTTGCCCATTTCAGTTTTTATTAATTTAAAATCCATAGTTATAACTATCTTCGTAATTAAGTTTCAATAATACCAATAAAATATTAAAGTACATACACATATATGTGTTTGCGTTTCCGTTTAACTGTACAAGTTACAACGCAAGTTAAATTGTTCCCCAGTCGAATTGTGTCAAGTAGAATTGTCCCAGTGGAATTACGTCCAGTGGAATTGTGTCCAGTGGAATTGTGCTAGTGGAATCGCCCGGTTACCCATTTTTATAACTATTTTATAATCCCTGTTCATTTATCTTTAACATGAGCTCAATTTCAAAGAATTAAAAAAAGGCCAAGTGCAAGAAACTTATAAATATTTGACACTCTGTATCTTAAAAAATAACAACAACAAAATATTTTTCCATAAATATTTTGTTTAATAATTATAATATTTTAATTTTTATGTTTCGAATGTCACTAATTAAAGAAAACATTTTTGGAAAATAATTCTCTTGTTGTTGTTTTTTAAGATACAGGGTGTCAAATATTTAAAAATTAAATGCACTTATTTATTGATATAGAAAATGTTTTCCGAAAGAGGCAGCACGATCACTGAAAAAGTACAGAGTTTTTTCCGAAAGAGGCAGTACCAGGGTCTATTATGAAATTTTCGATAGCGTTTTTTTTCTCGATAAAATCGAAAATTAACTATTATGAAATTTTTCGACCAGTTTTTTTTTCGACCAAATCGAAAAGAAAAAAAGTAGTACATAACGTTTGCCACTAGGTGTCACTACACAATCAAAAAAATATTAATGACGTTTTTCAAAAAGGGACAGCCAAAATCAATTTATTTATCACGTACTAATAATAGTCACTTTTATGACACGAAAATATGTTTGTTTATCTTTACAAAATGCATACATAAAAATGTCATTCAATTTTTGACAGAAAATATTTAGTGACATCTAGTGGCATTATGTGAAAGTTTCTTGTGTTTTCGGAGTTTTCCGAAAGATGGTAGCTCTGGCGGTTGTAGATAATTTGAGATTTAAACATGATCTATTATACTTAAATTATTAAATTGGGCTCATTTTAAAGATAAATGAATAAGGATTATAATTAATTATAAAAATGGTACCATCTTTTATTTCTTCATTTTCAAAATGGGCGTTGAAACTTTTTTGTTTGAATTTTCTCCAATGCGCTGATTTTTTTTATCTTTTTCCTTATTTAGTTTTATTAGACATACTAAAAAATCAGTGCAGCATCTCGTTTCGTTTTCTTGCAAAATACGTTTAAGTATGACAATCTACATTTTTTTTATATTTAAACGTATTTGGCAAGAAAACGAAATTAGTAGATGATGTCCTGATGTTTTAGTATGTCTAATAGAACTAAAAAAGAAAAACATAAAAATACAAGCACATGATTGAAAAACAACCAAATTATTTTCCATAAATGTTTTGCTTAATTAGTGCTACACATTCGAAACATTAAATTCTAAAAATTAAAAAATGACCCAATAAAATTTGATTTGACGTGATTGGGTTAAATGTGTATTTCTATTTACGTATGTTAAATGCACTACAAATTCGCGCTTTCTCAATATGTATTTTTTTTCGGTTTACATAGAATAAACGGAATTTAAAGTTTATCGTGTTCTAGTGCAGTTCTCATGGAAAACACCGCTTGTGTTGGTTTTGGGACAGTTCACACATATATGTACATCAAAGTCGAGTTGCGAGGTTGACGAAGCTTAAAAAAAATATAAATGATAAATGTCGCTAGTTAGGAAATGCCATTCAATACACAAACCAATTAATTCTTCTTATATTATTCTTTTTCTATGGCCGAACTGAACTGTTTTAATAAAGTCTCAAAGATAGCTGCTACACGAACTTTATCGGCGAGCCTTGTGCTGCAGCTTGACGAAGCTAAACATGAATCCCGTTAAGTTGCACTTTGCACATGCCTTTCGTGCAGCCAATTGATATTTATTTTTTGTCCGAGCTAGAAACTTGACATAAGTATATTTAAAGATAGTAGATGAACTAGATAGTTTGTTATTTTTAGTTGAGCAACTGAAATTAATACTTAGGTAACCGAAGTGTTTGCACTAAAAATGTTCATATCACAAAATTTATATTAGTTTTGGAAATAATATCACATCCATTGGTGTTTTTAGATAATTTTTTAGGCTCAAATTAATTTAATTCATCATCAAATTGATTTCATCATCCAGTGATAGACATACATAATTAAATTTTTGTAAGATTTAAAAATTAAATTTTAAATCGATTTTTTTCAATATTTTATAGATCAAATCCTGGAACACCAACTCAACCGCGACGTCCAGATTTTATTGGGGTTAATTCATCAAACGTTAATCAAACAGGACAAACCTATTATGATTTTCCAATGCAGCATCAACAAAGTCTTCCCGTACACCAACAGCAGCAACAACAACAGCAGCAACTTCCGATGGCACATCAAAATGGTGGCGTGCGGATTGCCCAAAATACATATGTAAGTCCACAGAGACGATTTTTATCCGAGGGCGAATTAGTTCGACAAGGTGGCGAATTATCATATGCTAAGACAAATAATACAGTAGATAATATAAGAGAGTTAGCGGGTAGTCCACAGCGTGGAGTTTACATGTGGAAAGACACATCTCCAGGGTACAGTAATAATATTCAGCAGACAGGAAGTGCTTCATTTGGAAATCACCCGAATATGATAAATGCCCGGCCTCAAAATAATCAGATGCTAATGAGTCAACCAGAATATAGCACGCAATACGATATGCAACATCATCGTTCAAATCCAACAAGTCCAACACAACAATTACAGTATGCAACAGGTAATGGTACGAATTTAGTAAATAATCGTGGTTATCAACCACCTCCACAACAGACGCAGACGTTACAGAATAGTGTGACCGGTGGTGCATATCATCCCGCGTTGCGTGGTGGTGTACCTGTATTTCCGCCACAACCATCACCACAAATAAAACGAAAAGCTACGCCGACGCGGCCAATGTCATTTGTGAGGGCACTCGAAATGACCGATTCAATAGAAATGTCGTCTGGAGTAGGTGGGGGTAGTGGGACGGGTAGTAATAGTGGTAATGGTGGTATTAATAATTTAGGTAATTCCACAAATGAACAAAATCGAAATAATAGTAGTGCTTATGGTGGTAGTAGTAGCGGTGTGGCAGGTGGAGGCGTTAATCAACAGAGATCAACGACACCAACGCCCGATCGTGCTAGTGTTTATGATATGAACTATGAAATTTCAGTGTAACATAGTTTTATTAGGTTATATTATTATTTTTTAATTAAAAAAATTAATTTATTTGTTTTTCTTTGTCTATTCGAAGAAATTATATTTTATAACGCTTTAATTTGTCATTTTTCATTGAAATCGTTGTGGTCGCGGAAGGTAGAGAGGCTGCATAACATCATTTATCTCTTTCAAAATGATCGGTTCGGGCGCATTGAAAGAATGATTACAATTGAAGTGTGCGGGCTTAAGTTTATTTAAATTAAAAATAATTATATATTTATATAATATATTTTAATATTTTTTATTTTATTTCTGATTTATTTTATCTAGAATTTTCTAATAAATAGTTTATGCTACATATTTGTGTACTTAGGTAATCAGAAGAATGTATAATCTATATAATTTAATTCTTATTTGATAAAAAAAACTAACATAATTAATTTAATGAAATATTATTTGATTTCCAAATCCGTCCTGCAAAAATAGGAATTTACTCTATTCTAGTCATGTGGAAAAATTAAGAATTTTGTTAAGATAATTTTCTGCTGCAATTAAAATACAACTATGTAAAACTGTAAATTATGTTAAACCTGGAAAACAAAACCAAATGAAAATCCCTCAAATTAAAGTGTTATAAATATTAATGTAATTTTTTATGATAAAGCATTTAATTATATCCAATATTTTTATATAAAACGATAAAAATGAATCAATAACAAATTATTATATTAAATATAAATTAGATAATATATATAATTTTAATTATTTAATTTTTAAACTAAATAATAGGAATTTCTATTTGTTTTAGAAATTTCATTTAATAATAAAAGTGTATGATGTGATAAAATGCAGCGTGGCGATACAATTCTTAATTAATATCAGCCGTTCTTTCTA
Organism: Tipula helvola; assembly: GCA_963556165.1. Lineage (NCBI taxonomy): Eukaryota > Metazoa > Arthropoda > Insecta > Diptera > Tipulidae > Tipula > Tipula helvola. The sequence goes on along the minus strand of OY744483.1, from coordinate 259,918,949 downwards.
GCGTTCAAGCAAATATTTTTAATTATGCCCTATATAGCTTATAGATTTTTAAAATATTTAGTAAATTTAAATCTAAAAACATTACTCATGTGGTAATTCAAAGGGTGTACACTTCCATTATTTTTAAAGTAATGTCACAGAGAATTATACAGTATAAAATACATATATAGTATAATTCTCTGTGGTAATGTATTAAATTAACTCGTTTTATGATTCTTAATAAAACAAAACGTTTTTGTTGTTTATTCGTAGACTAATATCACTATAAAAATTTTATATAATAAAACACAATTCGTTTGGTTTCGTCACTTTCTTACTCCTTTGTCAAATTTTTGTCAAACACTCTGAGTGTTCCAAAAAGATCGTAATTTAAATTTTCAAATAAAAATAAATATCACAATAAGAAATTGACACAATCAAAATAATTGTTTATAATGTATAAAACAAAACAATCAAAAGGTTTGTCACTTCCGTGCATTCTTCGTTCAAACAATTACATTAAACGGTGCTGTACGTTACTTGCCGGAATGAGCTTGAACAGAAAATGTTGCCGTGTTTTAAATTTCGAATAAATTTTTCCATTTGGTTAGATGTTATTCAAATAGTGCTAAACAAATATTAATTCAAAAATTTTGAAAAGGTATAAATGCTTTTATGAGAGGGTTCTATATCTTTTTTATTTAATTTTTCCTATCATGAATGGGGCCCTATTATGAAATGGATCGAATTTTTTCGTGTTTTTGTAATTTTGCGAATGTGATTCGCTTCGTATATGTGTATTGTGAAAAGCGATTTTTTAGATTTTGTTTTTTTTAGCAAATAAAAAAAATATTTTTAACAAAATAAATTTAATATTTCTTAATAAATTACATTTTAAACTCGTAAATGCGACTACTATTGAGTAATCGAATTTGTCAATTTTAATTTCGCAAAAAGCCGCTAAAGAGCGTATCTTTGCGAAAATGTTATTTTATAATATGTATTGAAATGCGATATCGCATAAAAATGCGAAATTACGTTTTTTTTTTTCATAATAAGGCCTCAGACGGGAAATAAACATGGATACCTACACCATTCGGTATTCTATATCGTATATGGTTTAGACAAACCGATGTTTGCTTGCCATCTGAAAACATACAAAGCCCGCAGTGAGATAAAGAACCATCATATTTTTATAATTCGTGTTTATTGTTCATCTACAGTAGATTTACGATAACATGAACCCCGTATACCGTGAACTCCGGGTAATGAACAATTTTTTAATTATTGTGCTACTCGGTATTAAACAAAATAATCTTTCTTGATGTTATACTGTATTTTAATATACATATGTATGATCAAAACAAATCACTAACAAATCATTATCAAGTTGTGAACATCCAAATTTCATATGAAAAAATCGACTCCGGCAAACATGAACAATCTCTTTAACATGAATTGTTTGGTTTTATTTTGTTAACTTTAAAATACTCTTAAATCTTAAAATTAAATAAAAGAATAAGGATCCCGAAAATTATTAGTTTCAAAATATCATAATCGTTATTTACGTCACAAAAGCAGTGAAAGAGTTGTTACATTACGAATTTCGTTTATAGAATTTCAAAACTAGTATCAAAATGAGATAGTTTACACCGCCATACTTAGTCCCAGACTATACACTATATTCGACCTAAACTAGTTCACGTGGTGTAGACGTGTAAAATGTGTGGCCTGATAAAATAGGTCAACTAGAAATAAGGTGTAAACGGTTCGACCTAAGGAATTTCGAATTTTTCAAAAGATGCCATTTGTTAATTATCATTTTTACAGAAAAATAATGAATAAAAATAAAATAATTAAAATTAAAATCAATAAATGCCAAAATAATATTAAATATAAAATTATAAAAACATTTAGGTAATGAAATATTTTAATTTTTGACATATGGAGCAAATGAGACCTATATTTCTTGTGATATAAACGGTCAGTAAGTGGACTAAGGTCGCCATTTAGGGTCAGTTTACTAAATATTTCGTGATGTAAACTACCTCAATGTGAGAATCATTTACCGTACATATAACGTTTAATTTAATATTGTAAGCTATTGAAATAAAAATTACACTTTAAGCACGTCTTGCTTGTTCATTTATTCAATACAAACTATATCCGGTTACATTCGTTTCTTCTTATTTTCTTTTTCGGTATTTTCACTGTTTTGGTGTTGCCTATGAACAATTACCTACAGGCCATTCACCATAACACTGTCACCCAATGTACAAATTATAATATAATTATTAATTATTTTTATTCATAGATGGCACTACAATACATTTTCCTTACAGTTCGGCCATCCTAAAATCAAATCGTCTCGATTTTATAATTAATACCAACTAAAAAAATATAATCTAAAATTATATAAAGCAAATTCATATATTTTTTTCAAACTGTCATTTTCTTATTTGTATTACTATTATTATTATTAATTTTTTTTTTTTTTTTTTTTTTTTTTTTTTTTAAATTCAGATTTAAGCTTTTCGTTCAATCGAAAGATATGGTTTCATTCGCGTAACATCGTAAGTACCTCTAAACGGCTTTTGAGTAATACTTATTCCATCAACATCACCTATAATGTATCTGTCATTGGTCAACACATCTTTAATTTCAAAAGGTCCTCTATACTTTGGTATAAATTTCTTATTCACTCCAGGAGTATTATCTACGTTTTTAATACTGACTAAGTCGCCTACTCTATACACATTAGGATCCTTCCGTTTATTGTCAAAATATTTCTTGTTATATGCTTGACTTTTTTCGATATTGGCGCTGGCTTGCGCTCGATTTTCATATAAATCAGGAGTTTCATCACCTAAATTAACACATAATTCTAAATATTCTTTTATCTTATCAACAACTACACCCTTTTGACTTCTACCGAACAATAACATAGCAGGAGTAAAGCTTGTTGATTTATTACATGTATTATTCAGTGCAAATTCGATTTGGTCTAGCACTTGATCCCAATAAATTTCTTTCGTCTTGTCTATTAATTTGGATATCATGGGAGTTAAAGTTCTGTTCACTCTTTCCACTTGACCGTTTGATTTTGGTGAAGCAGTAGCAACTTTAACGTGCTCTATGCAATATTCGTTCATAAAATCTGAAAACTCTTGAGAGGTGAAATTGCTTCCCCTATCTGTAACTAATCGTCGTGGTCTATCGTAATACCTCATGTAAATTTTTAAACAGTTTATTGTCTCAATTGTTGTAGTAGAATTTGTAGCGTACAACTTTATAAACTTTGTGAACCCATCAATTACAACTAAAATATGTTTTTTTCGTGATCTTGGAGGGGTTTCTAATGGACCATAGAAATCCGCATGAACTGTATCGAAGGGTTTATCACCTTTTGGTATTGGAAACAGATAACCCTCAATTTTTCCCGAAGGCATATTATAATTAATGCACTTTAAGCAATTTTCTATGTGTTCTCTGATTTTCTGTTTGAATTCTGGAAACCAATAATTTCGAGCCACTATCTCTAAAGTTTTTTCTAATCCTACATGTCCCATTTGTTCGTGTGCAGTTCGTATCACTTGCGACTGTAAACACTCTGGAACATAAAACCGTAGTTTTGATCCAAGTTTACGATAAACAATTCCATCACGCAACTCATAAAACTTGCTCTCGTTTTTCTCTAATTCACTTCGCAAATTTTCCAAACTAGGATCTTTAGATTGCATAATTGCGAGAGTAGTTTCGAATGGAGTTTCTTCAATCATATATATGGTCTCGGCACGCGACAATGCATCCACATGCTTCATACGATTGCCACCCCTATGTTCAACACTGTAGTCATAGTCTTGTAATTCAAGAGCCCATCTTGCTATTCTTGGATTTATAAGTCGTTTATTGAGCGTTAAAGTAAGTGCATTACAGTCCGTCACTATCTTAAACTGTAATCCGTGAACATATATTCTAAATCGTCTTAACGCATAAACTATCGCCAACGTCTCAAGCTCGTATGAGTGATACCTGGATTCAACAGGTGTGGTGCGCTTTGAGAAATAGAAAACCGGGTGAAACTTATCATCTTTAGCCCGCTGCATCATAATAGCTCCAAAGCCAATCGCACTAGCGTCACAGTGAATTTCAGTTTCATTTTTTGGTGAATAAATAGCTAATATCGGTCTTTCTATTAGTTTAGCTTTCAAATTTTCAAACGCATGAATCTCAGTCGATTCGAATCTAAACTTAACCTCCGATTTCAAAAGATCCTGCAACGGCTTGCAAATATCACTGAAGTTCAGAATAAATTTCCTAAAATAGGAACACATTCCTATAAATCGCTGGACTTCACGTAAATTTTGGGGTCTCGGATATTCTGATATAGCCTTAATATTTGAATAATTAGGCCTAATTCCATTTAAACTAACTGTATAACCCAGATATTCAATTTCTTGATACAAGAATCTACATTTATTAAGTTGCAATTCAAGCAAGTTATCCGTCATTAATGTAAAAACTTTAATTAAAATATTCAAATGTTCTGCAACCGTTTCTGTCGCTATTATAATATCGTCAATATAGATAACTACCTCGTCTTTCTGAATTAGATTCTCAAAAATTTTCGTAATATACCGTTGGAATACACTTGGGCCATTTTTTAACCCAAACGGCATTTTAAGATATTCGAACTGTCCTATAGGCGTAATAAAACTGGTGTATTTAATGGCATTCATCGATAATGATACATGATGGAACCCATTTTTTAAATCTAAACAACTAAAAAATTTCTTATCCTTTAATTTAGAAATTAAATCTTCGATAGCTGGTAACGGAAAGTTGTCGCGAACCGTCAGTTTATTTAATACCCTATAATCAATACATAATCTATATCCATCTTTGTTTTTTCTCTTTACCATAACTATTGCTGAACAGTAAGGAGATTCACTTGCTCTAATAATACCCTTATCTGATAAATCTTGTATAATAGTTTCTAGTGCCTGTCGCTCTACATAAGACAATCTTCTTGGATTGGTTCTAAAGTATTCCTCTTTTTCCAAAAGTATTCCCATTTCATAAAATATACTCGGACGCTCAGGCCTTTCAACATGCAAATACAATTCATCAAAAATCGCCTTAACCTTCAACTGATCCGAATAGCTTACATCTTTACAAATATTGAGATCTGTTTCCTCTGATTTACTGAGATCTTCATTTTTAAAAATACTACAGATATCATGCTCGATATCTTCAACTTGATTGCTACTCAACTTAATTTCTAAACCATCAACTATCAATTGTGAGTCACACTTTCCCAAAAAATCTCTTCCCAAAATACAATTTACTTTCATAGTACCATCTGGCACTACAACAAATTTAATACACCGCAACACTTTATTAAATAAGACTTTGCATTGTATCGTACCAATAGCATCTAGCTTGGCTTCATTCAAACCACAATATACAATTTCGGAATCAAGTTCCTTTATGAGATTAAGATTTTTTGGAATAACGGACTCTTTAATTAAATTAATTGGACTACCTGTGTCTATTACACAATCAATTGTTTCGAAAGATATGCTTTCATTATTTATATAATAACTAATTAAAATGCTTACTTGCGAATTACTACCTATTTGTTGACACCGTTGGCTTTCCAATTCGTCGCAAAATTTTACTTGTAAACTGCTCTGCTGTTGTCGTTGCTTTTTGGGGCACACATTCGCCATATGTCCTTTCTCGGAACAAATAAAACATACACCTTCTTCACGTTTTTTACTTCTGCATTCCGAAGATCGATGTCCAAATCGAGAACAATTAAAACAACGCACATTACTTCCACTAATGATTTTTCCTTGTGTCGTTCTTGGCTGTACATTTTGGCTTACGGCTGGTTTTGAATTCACCACCTTCGTTGAAACTCGATCCTTCGAAGTCAATTGTGAAAACGATTTCAACATTTCGCTCGACGTAGTATAACACATTAACCGCGCTTGAGCTTGCAGAAATTCCGAATTTAAACCCTCTATTAAACCATTTAAAAGGTCAACATCACTCATGCCTACTTTATTTGCTAGAATAATCTTTTCCTGGTAATACGCTGGAAAGTCTTCATCCAATTTCCAGTTTCGAGATTCAAACTTATTTTTTAATACCTCTTGGTTAGGTCTAATATCGAACATCTCTTTGAATTGATTCAACAAATCATTTAAACTTAAGCTGATAAATGTTGCTTTGGAATGGAAAAATTCCATTGCTTTACCTTCCAATTTTCCCATAACAATCAATTTAGCATCTCTGTCGTCCAACCCATATGTTTCTATCACGGCTTTCAATTGTCCCACGAACACGTCGAAATTGGTTCCGTCAAATTTTCCTATTGCTTTACCAACATCACTTATATAAATTGATTTATTACTAATTTCGGTTGTAGTTTTATTGGCTTGATTTTCCAAATCTCTCAATTTTAATTTTGTTTCCAATAATTTTATGCGTCGCATCATTTCTACCATTTCGTCCGAATTATCAATTTCGTCATCCTCGTTTTCGCCTCCATTTTGATAAAGCATTACCCGTTCAATCAATTTCTTTTTGTTTCCATTTGTAGGGAGGTCCTTCTTCTTCAATATAGCTCTTATTTCTTCCACTTTCATCGCTTGTAACTGGTCGTATGTCAACATTATTATTTTTTTTAATTTTCACTTTATTTTAGTCAATCCCACTTCTGAAATTTGTAAGCTATTGAAATAAAAATTACACTTTAAGCACGTCTTGCTTGTTCATTTATTCAATACAAACTATATCCGGTTACATTCGTTTCTTCTTATTTTCTTTTTCGGTATTTTCACTGTTTTGGTGTTGCCTATGAACAATTACCTACAGGCCATTCACCATAACACTGTCACCCAATGTACAAATTATAATATAATTATTAATTATTTTTATTCATAGATGGCACTACAATACATTTTCCTTACAATATATAGGTGGCATTAATTAATTTTTTCATTTAAAGATTTGAACTCATGTTTTTGCTTGTTTAAAATAGTCCCGTAAAGTTCTTTCATTTTTTTTTCTAGAAAGCGCTTTTATATGAAAAAGTTTGAAAATATTGAATTGTTTGGGCAATTCACACTAGACTATTTTCCATTTGCGCCCACCGAAAAATGGCCTGGTGTTTTTCTAACCCTTAATGTTTCGTTTTCCGCACTGAAATCAAAGTATGAAATAAGATAAATGTCAAGGCTTACACGATAGAAAAGATCGCCAAGTATAATGTATCTTCTCGTTGCATAATTTTTTACTATCACCTTGCACTAAATAAATAATGATAAAAAAATAATAAAAATCAGTATCCTAATAATTATGTGTACTGTATTTTTGAGTTTTACGAGAGATTTTAGCAGTTAATTATATTTTTTTTTATTGTAAAGTTAATTATTTTAATTAATCAAAGGTGCATTCTATTAAATAAAAAAATAAATTTTAAAAGCTGTACATTCCTCCTCTTTTAGTCGATCACTAAAGTATTTATATAAATTAAATATAAATCCATTATTTAGCTGTACTTTTAAAAATAATAATTTTTAATGTTAAAATTAACTAAAGGAAAAGAAATTTAAAATAGTTGAAATTAAATAAGATTTTTTTATGACTAGGCGCCCGAGAAAATGTTTTCTGTTTTTATTTTTTGTGAATGTGAAAAATTTATTTATAAATTTTGCAATATTTTGTTTGGTTATTTTTAGTTAATTTTGTTATACATCTCTCGTAAACAAAAATTAATTGTTTTGTAATATAATAAAAATATTTTTAAATAGATACTTGTGTAAATTATATATAAAAAAGAGTAAACAAATATTTGTATAAAACAAAAATATGAAAAATTTAATATTAGTGTTATACACAGAAATCAGTTTAAAATTTGTGTTTGATGAAATCGTACTTGGAAAGTCTATATTCTAATTGTTCCTGGCAATTTTTGTTTTGATTTCAACTATAATTATTTAAATTCTAAGAAGAGATTACTTAGTTTTTTTACCCTCAAATTACTTTTCCCCCCAAAGAATTTAACATGAATGTATTGAGAAAATATATTATACATAACTATGTAAGTATACATACACAAAGCGGCGATACATGACACTAAAAATCAAGAAAAAAACATGAGTCTGCTATTCGGCGTTCGCTGAGTTGTTTTTGAATTTTACGCCGCCCTTACTGAATATCAAATTGATTTGATGTTCTGCTGTTGGAGTGAACAAAAGCGAATGCGAACCAATCATTCGATTCGCGTGTCACTACACACCGAGGGAATTCACATTCGGTGTTCGTTGTTCGCTTGAAATTCGGTATTCGTTCGCTCAACGTGTAAGTGGTTTAATAAGCGGCTTTATATACACGAAACAAAAACAACGCTACAACAACGTTTTATTTTTTATTATATTTCCATTTTATCCTGTTCCTAAATTTGTTTAATAGATAATTTAGAAAACAATATTTCTGAATAATGTATTTGTTTCAGTTTTTTCTAATTATGATGTTACTTGATTCGATCGAAAATTCTAATGAAAGCCCTTTAATAGAAGATCAGTTGATTTGTATCCAACCAATTAAATGTTGACAATTCCGCAGACTTAGATTTAATCAATTTTTCAGATTCAGCTTGATGGCCTAAAACCCTTAACAATAAAATTACTGATTACTTGGTCGTTCAAGGTTCCAAGCAAGTTCAACTTACACGATATCCTCAAAATGCAAACAACCGTCATTTCGAAAATAATCATTTCTTCCGTATACTTGCTAATAACGAATGTGTACCGCGGCGACGAATATTATATTCTGGTACTGTTGACCGCGCGTTTTGTTTCTGTTTATGTTTTGATCGAGGTCGTATGAATTCCAAATCGAGTTTAGCAAATAATGGTTACAATAATTGAGTCCATATATTTAAAGTGATTAAGCACATGAAAATAATTCAAATTATATGATATGTTCCCAAACATGGATAGAAACGGAATCAAGACTGAAATCAGGATCGACAATCGGCCGAGCAGAACAACTTAAAATTCAACAGAAAACAGAGCGTTGGCAAATTGTTTTCAGTAGATAGAGTATCGCTATATATCTTGCGCAAAATAATATGGCATTCTGAGGCTCTTCTGATAAGTTACGTATATATAGACCAATAACAACGGAAAATATTTAGCCCTAATTGAATTACTTGCCAAAGTTGACCTCGTTATGCGTGAAAAATGAACGTGAGTACGTGAAAAATAGAACAAATTGCCTATATAGAACAACATGTACGATTAAAGACAATTTTTACCAAAGTAATGCATTTACTCAAGAACGGTGCACAGCCTAATTGTATGAATTTTTTAAACTGGCCATTACTAGCTTAAATTGATTGGATTTAATTTCACATTAATTAAAATTATGGCATTACCCAATTAATAAACGATAAATAAGATTAATTAAAATTTAAATTCACATCAAGCAGTAGATTTTTAAAATAATGTCTTCGCTAAATACGTATGATGAACATACAAAATTAATTTTTTCTTATGCACGGCGCTTTATGCGTGTAACACCAAAAGTTAAAAATAAAAAAATTAAAATGACATCTTCAATTCGTTTGTTTCATTGTTTGATCTTGTTCCATCGTGATTAAGTTAAAAAAAAATGGGTGTTAGTTTGATTTTATTTTATTAAATGTAGTGTAGATGTGTAAAGTATAAAGAAGTACGTAAATCTATATAGTGAAATTAAACAGTAAGCCCTATAAAAATGAAAATTAATTTACGTAAATCGTATAGGTACTTGAAATACAAGAATAAAATTATTCACAGCATATTCATTCCCCGTTATAATCATCTTCATTTACGGCATCGACAGTTGTGCCGATGATGATGCAAGTGAATCAACATTTTTCAGAAATATGCATTACGGCAAAACCAACGAAAGTGTTTATACAAGCCGTGACGTTCGCTCTTTGCACAGATCCTATAAAAGAAATGTCCTCTATGAGTTGGTATTGGTATGTATCAAAACCAAAACCTGCTAAAATTCTCTCTTTAGAAAGCCTGCTTCTTTTGTTAGCGCGCAGACACACATTTAAAAATATCAACTGTTAAGTATATTGGTTATTACTAAAAACCATATAAAAAAATGTAATTTTTTCATTTTCACCAACACCAATTATAGTTGATATCACACACTACTTAATACACTGTATTCACAACAGTATATATTCTCACTAATACAATCAGCAGTTGATATATTTTTACAGCAATAGTATACAAATGATTGGGCTTTCTACAGAGAGAATTTTAGCAGGTTTTGATCAAAACCAACCAAAATGTGAACAATATCTTAGGCATTTGTGTTAGTTTTGTGTATATGTATATATTTTCTGATTTATTTTATACATTACTAATCCTAAGCCATAGAGGACAAATTTTTATAGCTTAAGTGTTTGTTCCGCACGGCTTGTATATACATTTTTGTTGGTTTTGATTACGGCAAAACCAACACAAATGTGTTTTACAAGCCATATTATTGCCATCCAAACACAAAATAAAACCTATTATTTCTGTAAGTATTAGCGCCATAATACAGTATAATCTTTACGTACAAAACCAACACAAATGTCTTTATACAAGCCATATTATTTCCGTGACGCACGCATATATTAAATCCAAAACCTAATATTTTCTGTAAGTGTTACTATTTTATACTGTTTTTGATTCAAACTACAATTTAAAATCAAAGTATGTAAAGATTATACTGATAAGACATTTGTGTTGGTTTTGTTACGTACTTTGATTTTAAATTGTAAAAAAGTGCCGAAACCAAAATAATTGTATTTTATTATATAAAATCTTTTATAGTGATATTAGTCCACGAATAAACAACAAAAATGTTAAATCATTATACCTCTCCGGAGATCTCGATCTTTATTTGATCTTCTCAAAAAGCTATCAGAATTATCATTAACAAACGATTCATTTTCTGAATTTACAGTGTTTGAATCTTTTGTTAATCAATTTTTCTGTACAATTTACATTATGTAGTTCCTCTAATTATTACATTTTACATATCTACTTCATTTTTTCTTCTTAATATGCATGTTTTTAGTTGATTTACATATGCTCTTTTACTTATTGATCCTATTAAGTATTATGACCTAAATGAAATTGCTTTCTTGCTCTGAAATTTGCTCTTTTACCCGTGTTCAGCATAATTAATATCTTGTCTTAACTAAAGTATGTACATTATCGCCTTTCCAAAATTCGTAAATTATCGTTAAATCCTTAGACCATAGAATAGAATGGACCACTAGCGAAGTAACGTTTCCATATAAAATTGTAAAACAGCTTGTCTCCAACATCTGCAGCGCAAAATAGCCTTGTGACCGATCCGGTAACTATAGTAAATACAGCAACTTATGCTTGCTCTAGTTGTCGGATCGACCACAAAAACTTTGCGCTGCAGATGTAGGAGACAGTTAAAAGCCATTGCTGGCGGTGCATTCTATTCTGGTCTACATTTTTTTGGACTTATGTTTTCTTTTTTTTTATTACATATTTCAAGATTTGTTTTAATTTTATGCAAATAAATTTTTGGTTCGAAACTAAATACTTTATGCGAGGGAACGAAATTTTGTTCAGAACACGGTAAATTATTATAAACATAAATTTTCTTAACGTTTTCGTTAAATCGAAACTATACCCAGAATGTTGCTTTAGTAGTCTGGACATCTCTTTCGGTCTGATTGATGATATGGTGGAAACGTACCAGCTGTATACAGCTTCTATCACAAAATTTATTAAAATGTTCTTTTTCGAAAGGAAGGCCATTATCTGAGACTAAAGTGGCGGAAAATCCAAATATACGAAAGATATTTTCTAACTGCTCTTTTAATTTATGTGCATTTATCCCAGTCATTTGTACCACTTCCAACCGCTTACTGTACGCATCAAAAAATATTATTATATTATTCAATAATAATAAAAATCGTTCAAAAGGATGGTTACGTTCTGGTCATAATGTAAATGTTTTATTTGATTTTTCATTTCATGTTAATTGACTTGCCTCACGTTCACATATGTGGTTTTCTTTTTGCCCAAATCCGTCAAAAATCCGGCAAAAATCCATCAAAAAGCAAACAAAAAAACAAGAGACAAACGAAAAACTAAAAACAAAAAAAATTTGAAATGGCAAAAAGAAAACCACATAATAAAGTTAGCCACGCCTTTTTCAATACCTTCCCACTAAACATATCGACGTGCTACATCGACCGTAACCTACATTACCTTAGGTTCCGTCCGGTAACTCCCTCTATACAGCCTATTTCTATTCTAAGAAATTTGTGCTGAAAATAGTAGTTTTTTAATTTACTTTGTAGATTACTTATGTTAACACCTTTTGTCACCGTTATGTCATCAATGTAAGTAAATATTTTAGGAATGTCCTTTAGAATCTGATCGATTATTGATTGAAAAAATGAAGTTGCTTTGTGAATCGGCAATCGTTTATATTTATACAAACCTTTATGCTTATTTATCACCGTTACATTTTGCGTACTCGTTCTAATCTTTAATTAAGTGTATAAATATATCAAATAATAAAACCCCACCAAGTATGTTAGAAATTTCGTCGATACGTCAAAACTTTTTATGATCTACGATCCGATAGTATTTCTAATATTGTACCTTTGATTTCGGTTATTTCTTAAAATAAACGCTCTGAGCTACTTTTAAATCTGCCAACAATTTCTTCGCATTTCGATCGTGATTTTTTTCATTTTCGCTTCAATATATTCCAGGCTTTCCTTGAAGATTTTAGACTCAACTATGTTTGGTTTAGATTGATGATTATTTTTAGACTGACTTGACGAATGAGTTGGTATTCACCTCCGGCTATGATATTTTTCTGGTCATCTATAAGAGTGTTTTGAATCCAGTTCAACATCCCATGGAGGGATTTGGCCGCTTCATTATGAAGTTTCGTAATCATTTTATTAAAGGATAATGAGTGATTAATTCAAAGATCCTACATTAACCAGCCGTAATTTTTTCATCACCCGCCGGGAATCGAACCGGGGACCTCCGGAGCTTAAAGCAAGCATGCTAACTACCGTGCCACCGGGGCGGCAAACGATTCCTCGAATTATATATCTCAAGATTTTGTCGACCATTTTAATAATGAAGAGCAATTAGTAGAAGGGAATTGGCGACAAGAAGTCGACCCTTTGCCATAAAATAGATTTGCTACGCGATTCAATGCAACAAGGGATGCGTTTTCAATGAGAGAGTATTTAAAAGATTATTTAAATAATGTACCTAGTGCAGAAAATATGCAAATAAAACATTTTTTATTTTTTTTAAATAAAAACTCAGTCTTAAATTTATTTAATAATATTTGGATTTAAATTTTGAGTTATAACTTTTAAAACTTCCATTTACACTTTTGCAAATGTTATTTGAGATAGATTTACACTATCCACTTGTGCAGCTATTCTTTTAAAAAATAGTTGAGCTGGCGATTCTGGTACCATAGGAACTGCAAATGATGTTTTGGCTAAAGAAATTATTTCTGCCATTTGAATTGTTGCCGATTCTATTGCACCATCCACTTTATTTTGCCTTTTCGACATAGAAGTTCTTGATCCTTCTGACAATGATTCACTTCTTTGTATTTCTACCAATGAATCGTCAAAACAAAATAATTCGTCTTATTCACAAACATCTTGATCAACGTCATTAATCCGGGTAAAATTACCCAAGGTTGAATAAAGCAGGTCGAAACAAAATTGTTTTCAGTTTCACTTTTCATTTACAGTATCCACATCCTTTAGGAATATCATTGCTTGCAGCCATTTCCACTCCTTTTTGGGACAGGGTGCTCTATCTCCCGAACTAGTTTCATTTTTTTAATTTTCCGTTGAAATTTGTTTCTCGTTAACGTCTTCCAACGTTGTTTTGCCTTTCCAACTAAAAATTAAAACTGAAAGAAAATTTGTTAAAAATATTAAAACTGCTTACCGAGAATATGTAGTTGTACAGCCAACTTATTAAATTATCGCGCAAAAATGTATTTTTTATCGTATAAACACTTTTGCGTTCTAATGAACTCGTTAATTTTTCCTCCATTATCGAAAATTTGTATTCATCAATGTTCTTCATCAAACTAGAAATAGAGATACAAAACAAAATTCTGTTCGGAAAGCAGAATACATGTGTGCAATTCCGTGCACAAATAATTGCAAAATTGCTCCTCTTTAGATAACGGTTTCCTTGGATAGCCTTGGATTGAATGTCCATTTTGATCAGTTTTCTTGTCTGAAAATATAAATAAAAAATACATCTTACTTAAAACCATTTATGGGTTGATGAAAATATTTCTTCTTGCCTTTCCGCGACTTTTACCTCCTGAACCTCGTTCCACAGCTTATACAACGTTTTCGGTGGTAATTCCAATCTGAAAATAGGTATGTAACGCAAAATAACATTTTAAGTTATATCAAAGCAAAACTTATGTCAACTCTTACATCAGACAGTTCCAAACTGGAGGAGCTGGGGATGGCATCGTTGGTGTGAATTAGAAAAGCCAATTCATTGTAACACCGCACAATGACGGTTTAATAGCATCTTCAGGCTTCGTCCCACTTCTTTTAGATTTGTTGATTTTCATTCTTTCCTTCGACAGTTGACTCTGAAGAGTCCTAATTTTGCGTTTTATTTTCTTAATTGTCACATTAGGTTTAAATTTGCTTAAATCATCAAAAATGTCGTTGTTTCGCTCATTTCTTTTTACCCGATTGGTGAAATTCTGGTCCAGCGGACTGTACAAGCATGGATGCTTTCTATATTCAGAAATTAGAACGAGTGTCTGTACCCGCGTCCATTCATCTCTCACACGATTCTCAGAAATCTCGCTTTCCTGCATATCGGACATTTTAATTAATTAATATTAAGTAATGCACACACACACAATTGTTTATTTAAAACTTTTTGCTTAGGATAAAATGCCTCCATTGCTTCTCTGTATGTCGAATCGTGTATTCTTGAAAGGGCTCATGTCCACTTTTTCAAATTATTCATTAAATTAGAAAAACTTTATGTTGTCAGCAAAAATAAGTTTAGGAGGGAATATGAGTTTGTTGATGAAAATTCGAGTCGCTATGAAATTTTAAGTTGAATTTTGGAGTTTTTTGTCAATTATTTCAGCTTGTTTGCTCATTTTTAAAGCATGGCCATGGGCCCTTTCAATAATAAATACAAAAAATATATTTCAATTTCATTTATTAAATTTCATTAGAATTAAATAAATTACAAAACCTTAAAAAAGTAAAAGTATATATTTTAAAGACTTCATTAGTCGCTGTCTTCACTATCATATTCCATTCCAGTTGGCCATTGCATAATTTCGTCGTAAAAATACAGACACTGAGCAGGTATGTACTTTAGGACTTTTTGCATGTCACATATTTTTTTGATATTTATTATGTTTACAGTATCAAACGGTCTTTGAAAAGGTAATCTTACCTTCTTCATAAATTTTATTTTTTTTGCTTTTCTGCATTTTGATTGAACAGCAATAACTCCAAACACACGATCACATGGTAGAAAACTACGGCCTCGAACGGGGAAATACTGATAGATTTTGGTCAGGGCATTACTCTTGAAATAACCGATATGCATTATGGCACTAAATAGAATAACTGGCGAAGTTGAGTTTACTCAAAACCAACACAAATATCTATATAAGCCGAGCTGTCTCTACACATAGGATATATTGCGGTAGATTAGTTTAGTGATTTGTCGTTATATACAAGCATGTTATAAAATATACGAAAAAGTAAAAACTCAACAATATTTTACGTATGTCTATGTGTTTGTAATAAAAAAATAGGAAATATCCACAGCAACAACACATTAGCGATTTTTAAGTATTACAAAAACCATTTTCGAAATATCACAAGATACAACAAAAATCCACTTTTACGTTTCACAACTTTTACTACATTAATATATGTTTTAGGTACAAACACAAATATTGTTTACAATATTTTACGTGTATGTAGGTTTTCTGTTTAAATTGCAACAACAATGTAGAGGACATTTTTGTGATAGGATCTGTGTAAAAAGCGAACGTCACGGCTTGTATAAACATTTGTGTCCACTACTAACGTATAATATGTTCATTATACGTTTGTTTCATCGCTTATAATGATATCCATTATTCACTGCTAGTTTATCTAGTAGTCTCTGCTTTTATTATTCAATACTTCCAAGTAAATTATTTGATTTTTGAAATTTTATCTAGTAGTCTCTTGCCATTTTCATTATTATTAAACTGTGACGTCAAAATGTCGACAAAAATTATTTGAAGAGTATTTAACGGATTTGATTATAAAACATAATGATATTTGTCGGTCGTTGACAAAGTATCGTATTCTACTAGCATATAATGGCTGTTATTCACTCAGATGATTTACGACACTCGCCTATCGGCTCGTGTCGGCAAACTTCATCTTCGTGAATAACAGCTATCATTATATGCTCGTTGAATAATATACTATTGTTGGTTTTGCCACCAAAACTAAAATATAATACAATATATTTTTTTTTGTCATTTGAAATACAAAAAACGCACCAACATATAAAACAGTCAATATTGGTTAGACATTTGTGTTGGTTTTGAGTAAACTCAACTTATTCTATTTAGTTCCATAATGCATATCGGTTTTGTCAAGAGTAGTGAAAATAGATTTTAAAGTCTGAAAAGTCAACTGAATTAGTCCGAAGTGATAATTTGTTTAGTGGAAATAATATTATAATTTAAGGTATTTGAAAGGTATTGAAAAAAATGTCTTCAAGTGAAAGTAGTGATGAAAATACTGTGAAACGGCACAAAAGAGGAATACGCAATAAAGAACTATATAAATCGGAGATAATTAAGAAAGCTAAGACGCACGGAAAAAGTTATACAAATTATAGCAATAACATTGTGCCTGCGAAACAACAAGGTTCGAACTGCGGGTTAGTACATAAGTTTACCTACTTATATTATTATTCGTTAGAAAATTGAAGTAACTAAACGCAGAAACGTTTCTTTCTTTATGCAGATGTAGCAAAAAATGCTTAAACAATTTTTCTGATGATGCCAAGAATAATATGTTCGTTCATTTTTATGATATTGAAAATAAAAATCAACAAGACATTTTCCTTCAAGGTTTGATTAAGTGTGGCCCAGTAGCAAGACATCGCTCTCGGATGGATTATAAAGACGATTCATCAAAACCAAAAAACATGGCTTATCGTTATTTTCTAAGTTACCGAGGAAAGCGGGTTAGAGTTTGTAGGACATCTATTTTACGTCTGTATGACATCTCTTCTAAACGGTTACGTAGAATCACAACGTTGACTGCAAAAGGTACCACACCACGTGATTTTCGGGGATACAATGAAAATTTACATGCAATATCTGGTGAAGTATGCCAGCTTAAAGATGACCACATTAAATCCTACCCCTTAAAAGAGTCTCATTATACGGGATACAAAGTAAATTACTTAGATGCGAAATTAAACATTAAAATCATGCACCAAATGTTTACTCAAAAATATCCCAATAGCAACGTAAAATACCATTTTTATTATTTGTATTTTAAAGAGAATTTTAATTACCGCTTTGGCAGACCGCAAAAGGATGTCTGCGGAAAATGCGAGGAATTGTCAGCAAAAATAACTAATACGATCCTTAATGATGAGGCAAAACGGGTTGCGATAGCCGAAAAGTTGATCCACGTCAAAAGATCTAAAAAATTTTACGACAAAATTAATGAAATTGAAAAAAAATGCGAAAATGATAGCTCTTGCTACGGCATAGTATTTGATTACATGCAGAATCTGCCGCTACCACATATTCCCGTGCAGGAAATTTTTTACTATCGGCAGCTTTGGATAAATACTTTTTGTATCTATGATTTGAAGAGAAAATGTAGCGAAATGTACCTTTATCACGAAGGAATAGCAAAAAAAGGGGCAAATGAAGTATGCTCTTTGATCTGTGATTTCTTAGAAAAATATTTACCACCTGAGACTACTGAACTTCATATTTTTTCTGATGCATGCCCCGGTCAAAATCGTAATAACACGGTATTACGATTTCTAATGGCTTTTTGTATTGAAAAAAACCTGACCAAAATCTATCAGTATTTCCCCGTTCGAGGCCATAGTTTTCTACCATGTTCTGCATTTTGATTGAACAGCAATTACCTGCTTTTTGAAAAAAGTAGGCCACCAATCCGTAAAGTTTAATATTTTATCATTATTTGATAAAATATTTGTATTGATTTTTTGTAGTGAACTTGAACGGTTGATCAGAGCTCCATATTCGTCTGGAAATAAATTCTGTCAATTTTCTTTAAATTTCTCTTAATAACTCCAAACACATGATCACATCTCCTAAAAAATTAATATTGTATAAAAATTAATACATAACACGAACAATTTTATAGTTTAACTCACTTATTTTCATTGCCAAGCCTTGATTTGGTTTGGTCTAAGAAACAGCTAATAGTAGCTATAATCAGATCAGTTGTACAGTTTGGAAATAAATTTGTCGCTGCTTCTATAAAAGATAATATTAGCCGCATTTCTTGACGCATTAGTGATCCGGATCAGATCAAAGTTTTCATTGAAAACAACAACAAAAATTAAATTTTTGTTGTTGTTTTCAATGTAAACTTTGATCTGATCCGGATCACTAATGCGTCAAGAAATGCGGCTATTACATATTTAAATGATGTTCGAGCAAAAATACCTAAATAACATACTATGAATGCAAACATTAACTCGTAAAACATTGAAAGCTGCTTTTGGTTTCTTGCGTCCCTGATAGCTGTAGTTAATAAGTACACTATCATTAAAATTTGTACTTAAAATATTCCTCACTAGAGTAGCAGCATCAGTTCCTCCTACATTTGAAAAAAATTGAATCTGGAAATAAAAATTATTTTGTTAGATTCTAATATTTCTCAGTTCTTTTATATTTACAGTTTTATTATAGAAATCTCGTTGTTTTAGTTTTTGTTCAATTGTTGATTTATCGCTATCATCATCGGCATTTTGTAATTGCAACAATTGTTTTACAGGAAAATATTTTTTCATTTCATCTCGAATTATTGTTGATATTGCCTAGATTAACATTATTTGAGTTTGTACATATTTTTTCTTCTAAAACCCTCAATCGTTTGTCGGTCTCATTTACACATTTTAAAATGCAGTTTATCTTTGGCAGTATTTTTTTTTCTAGCAACACTTAATATTTTTAAAATATGATAATTTTAATTAATAAATAGTTTAATAAAATAATGCAACATTTCACTTACTTAATATATACGCATTTGACGTGATGTCTACAGATGTGCTTGACCAACTCGGATTTATAGCTAGATCTGAAAAAAGTAATAAACATTGTTGTAGTTCCTATACAATACTTAAATTATAAAATCTTAATAATCATTTACCTTTCTGTTGTGTCGAAGGCGTTGAAGCAATACTTGTACTCGCAGAGGGTAAATTTTCTTCTTCAGGATCAGAAAATGTTTTATCATCAGAAACATTAATTCTTTTCTTGCCCAGTATACTTATTTTTATGCACATCTCCAATTGAGTTCTTTTTGGTATTTGTCAGATGTTTTTCTACATTTTTTCGTAATAAATTTAATGAATTTGGCACTGGCGGTACGGGTGACTGTGAAACGATTTCCATATGCACAGAAATATCGTCGTTACTTTCGTCAGAGTCAAAGTGTTTTTTTTTTTTCTAATTCCTCTAGATTTTTTTAAACCTTCTGAATCTTCTCCCTCCGAGCATTCCAGAATTGTTTGTAAACTGAAATTGGCTGTATCAAATGTATCTAACACTATAGAGAAAGTACAATAAAAGATATATTTTCTAAAATACATTTTGAAATAAATATTGTTATACCTGGCGTCTTATATACTTTAGATACAGGATGATCTATCCAATTTTCAGAAGGCGTTGAATTAGATTTTATGTCATGTAACTGTAATTCGGCTCTCAGTGAATTGTCCTTAACATTATAATTAGGCCATTTACTAAATTTTTGATCAGCCGACAGCCATGATTTAGGGACTATTTCGACACCATCGTCAAATTTTACAATGGAATACATCTGTGGAAAAATAAAAATAAAAAAAATTATATATATATAATATATATATATATATATATATATATATATATATATATATGTATATATATATATATATATATATATATATATATATATATATATATATATATATATATATATATAATATATATAATTTTTTTTATTTTTCCACAGATGTATGTAGAATATATATCGTCAGAATACATCCAATTTTTCGGAAAACGTTATATTCACACCTCTGTAACTTTTGTCGTTTTACTCCAAAAGCCACCAACTTTTGGAAGAATATTCTTTACTTTTTCCTCACTACATCTTATGAAATACTTTCTTGGATATTTAGATCCTAATTTCGGTATAATTTTTTCTAAAATTCGAATTCTGTTAGACCTATCTAGACTTAAAGGCAAACTCTCAATGAATAAAGTGGTATGATATGTACTTGTTATTTTTTAATGTGGTTACCTGAAGTCGAGATATTTGTGAAATACTGAAAAAATCGTACGTTACTACTCCTGATCTTTTTTTTCTTAAAGGGTTATAAGCTGTTTTAGAAAAAAATATACTGCAGTTAGGATCCAAATATCCAAAAAAGTATTTCATGGGGTGTAGTGGGGAGAAAATAAAGAATTTTCTTCCAAAAATTGGTGGCTTTTGGAGTAAAACGACAAAAGTTTCAGAGGTGTAAATATAACGTTTTCCGAAAAATTGGATGTATTCTGACGCCTTGTAACATAAGAAGTTTTCGACTTAATTAAATGTGGCTAAAAAATTTGGAAAGATCATGAAAAGTTGAAAACATGAGCCTAGTTTAATGGATTTTAGTTGAAATCCATAAATTTGGCGACCATCTTAAAGCATGCTGTTTTTTAAGAAAAAATAATTACATTTTTTTGTGTCGCATTTGGCCAATATTAAATATTTAGCTCTGAAACTGCTTTTAAATTAAAGACCAATAAAATACGAAGAGAATGAGGCCCATATCATTGAAAACAAAGTAACCTAAGTAGAACGGTTACCTATCGAAAAGAGCCTAAAATCACTCAATTTCTTAACTTTAAAAAATCATAACTCGAAAAAGGGAGGCCATGAAGGGGTAACATTTTGGAAAACAAAGTTTTTCATCGACTACTATTCCTGAAAAAAATTACAGCGAAATCGGTGAATGTTATGAAATGCATGCGCCCGGTTTTTTAAAAAAGTAATGGATACGCTCATATATATATATATATATATATATATATACAGGGCCTTTCAGAGCTAGCAGGGGGCCTGGGCCAAATTATTAAAATGGGGCCCCATAAAAATAAAATAAAACAATCTTAAGTTTATATCACATGAATTCATTTTAGTATTTATTAGAATTTATTAGAAATTATTAGATTGAAGCTTTTCTCGCTTTATTATTATAAAATTCTCTAATGATTTGCTCAAAATTAATTTTTCTTGCCATGTCGTGGTTAATGTTAAACATTGCCAATCCATTTAATCGTTGTTCTGCCATTGTTGAGCGATGAAATTTTTTTATTCTTTTAAGAACACTGAAACTCCTCTCGGCTGAAGACACAGATGCAGGGATACGTAATATATATATTCTTAAGACAATGATAAGATTCGGAAATAAACCAGCTAAGTTTTACTGAGAATATTTTCTAATAAATTTGTTGGTGTCGGATCTGCATTGAAATTAGCTGCATACATTTTTTTAAGGAATTTTACCTCATCTAGTATCTCGTTTGATAACTCACTCGTGTATTTTGAATGCAAACGGTTTACTGCAGCTTCAATTTTTTCATCAGTCAAATTTGAAAATGACCAAAGAAAACCGAAAAGATTGCAGATATTTTGTAAAGATTGAAATTGTCTTTGTAAGCCAGCTATTACGGAATTAACTATTACGTTAGCACATTTATCCTGTAGTATTTTTCAGCATCCGACTGTGTCCGTATCGTTCTATTAATGGCAAAATCACATGTAACTCCATATTCACGTGCTTTAGCTTTTGCTTTCGCAGATATTTCATTCCACATTCCGCTTAAATTGCGAAATCTCATTAGTAGACTTTCAATATTATTTTGCTGAATATCAAGTGTAGCATTTCGAGCTTCAATTACCAAATTTGTCTGATGCAAATCTGTCAAAATTTCGAGCCATATGATAGAAAGCAAAACACATTCAAATTTATTTAAATATTTCTCAATTGAGTGTAATTCAACGATTGCGTGTGGTGGTAAATTAAAGTAATGCATTTCATTTAAAGCATCTCGAATAGATAATAGATTTTTGGCTATTGGTTTTACTGCATCTATTCTGGCAGACCATCTAGTTTTGGAAATCGAATGAAGAGACATACGGATATGTTTCTTTGAAACCTCCCATCTCCGCGGACTACTGCTAAAAAAATTATACATTTGTTGTATAACTCCAAAAAATTGTACAGCTTCTTTACACGATTCAGCTGAATCAACTCCAACAAGATTTAATGTGTAGTTCCCACAGCTGGAAAAAATACAATTAGGATTACGCTTCGTAAGAATGGCTTTCACACCGTTTAGCTTGCCAGTCATATTTGCACCATTATCATATGCTCGGGCAATACACAAATTATAATTTAATTCCATATCCGACCAAATTTCAAGAATTCTGGCAGCAATTTCTTCTCCGGTTTTTCCAGAGAATGAATCGAAGCAAATAAAACGCTCTTCAATGTCAAATTTTAAATTGTCACACATCTTGTTCTTGTTATATAGACAAAATACTATCGAAGATCAAGCGCAAATGAGAAATCTATAGTAACAAAAAAATCGGGGGCCCCTAAAAATCGGGGGCCCGTGCCGTATGGCCCGGCTGGCCCACCCTCTGATTGGCCCTGTATATATATATATATATATATATATATATATATAAGTTACGAATTTCAATTCGGAGCGATTAAAAAAAATGAAATTTATTTCGATCTTTTCTCTTACAATTCCAAACTAAAACTAAACTTAAATATAACAGAAATTTCTATATTCGAAAATCTGTAGTAAGCAGATTTTTTATGTTACTCTATTTTTTATATTAATAATTTTGTTGTAAGCGATTTTAAATAATCTAATTACAAAGGAATTTAAATGATTAAATTACGAATAATTATGTGAGAAACTAAATAGCACGTTGCAAATGAAATTAAAGTCACGTTGTACAGAATCAGCATTTTTATAACTAGGCTAGTGCTCCTAGTCGTTAACTCTTCCCCTTTTAAAGATCCACGGCCCGTGGGTCAGATATTTAAGTTAATTGGTTGAATCCCGAGTTGTTGAATGATCTCTGGTTGATGAGTTGATCTGTTCCGCCTTATTTTATACTGATGAATGGTCTTTTGTGTTGAGAAGATAAATATAGCTATGCAAATTACAGCTATAACTCCAAGGTCCATAAGTTCTGATACTTTATGTTTTAAAAATAAATTTTGAAGATGTTTCACGTTGTTTAGGTGTAAATCGTGGAGGTATTCTGGGTCGATCTTGATGCCTTTTTCCGTTATGTTGGGCTGGAGGATTGATGGCAGGACTTGAGAGGTTCTAACCTCTTGGTTGATGAATGTTTGATTGTCGATTTTTATGATTTCGTTGTTATATTGTATTAAGAAGTTCCCTTTCAGATGTTTGTTCGTGTTGTTATTACTAACGGTCCCGTTAAAATTGCTTAGGTAGATTGTGTTTTCGTTCAAGGTCTCGATTATCTGGTTTTTATTAAATCGGTAATCACATTTAGCGTGCGTTCCTTTTATTAGCTGACTTATTGGAGCTACTATTGGATTGTTAAAATTCCTTTTGTGTATTACTAAATTTCTAAAGTTTAGATTTTGAAATTCCAAGCATGAAGCGTATGCCTCCGGTAACGTCTGAGGTCGTTGAATGATTAGCATTTTAGATAATTCGCCGTTTAATCCTCGAATAAAAACGTCTAATGCCCGGTTCCGGTATGTTTCTATTAAAACTTCTATTGTATCGGGAGAGTATTCCTCTGTTTTTATTTTATTCACGATCAGAGAGAATTGATGATTAATGTTCGCGTAGAACTCATCTATGGTCATATTTCTCTGCATGATGCTACTGAGTTGGTGTTCTAATGTCCTAAGGTCTCTTTTGTCAGCATAATGCAGAGACAGGCATTTTTTTATGGAAGCCCAATCATCGCTAAAGATGTTGTAGGATATCAGAGCGGCATCGGCGTTGCCTCTGATCTTTTGCCTTATAGTTTGGAGTATAGCTCTAAATATCGGTTTATTACGTACGATTTCGTAATCTTTCAATATATTTTCTACATTATGGATCCACGATATATACTGAGTGGGGTTGCCATCAAATGTTTGTAGCTCCTTGACACAATCTGGGAGTCTACCAATCTCTTGTAGATCTTGTTCGGTTCTTGGTGATGTTGGTGCTTCTGGTTTGTGGATTACGGGATTCTCGAGTTTCAATAATCTCTGCTCGATTTTTTTTTGATAATTCAATTTGAGCATTAACAGCACCAGTCAATTGTTTTATTTGATCAGCTAATATATCGATTTGCGACATTTTTTTTATTTTGTAAACTGAGATTATTACACTTTCTTATTATTCACTGATATTATATTTAGGATTTTTATTTTAGAGTTTGTCAAAAAAATATTAAAGTTAAATTAAATTGAATTTGTTATTATAGCTTTATTATGATATTAGGTACGTTTATTATTATTCACGTTTATATCATATTACTTTTTGTTTTTTGAGCATTAAGAATTAAATGAAAATTTTAGTTACACTTACATTAAGATTATCAGGATTTGCATTTCCTGTCTAAAGATTTGAGTTTCTTTAGAGGTTAGTTTTTTCCTTGCCCGGATGGGTATTTTTAGGGATCAGCCGTCGGTGTGTCTTCTGTGTAGCTTCTACTGGGATAAGCCGTAATTTCCCGTTTGGAGTTCTGCGTTGAATATTGCAGAGCACCTACTTGTGGTACGGATTGGCGAATTATGTTATGTTCTTATGGTGATGACTTAATACGCGTAACTTATTCACTTTTTCCTACTACAGTTTCGTTACTGTGATTCACTCAACTTTCACTACTTGCACGAGTTATTATTTTTAACTATGATGTAGCGGTCCCTGTTTCGGCGCCAGTTACGAATTTCAATTCGGAGCGATTAAAAAAAATGAAATTTATTTCGATCTTTTCTCTTACAATTCCAAACTAAAACTAAACTTAAATATAACAGAAATTTCTATATTCGAAAATCTGTAGTAAGCAGATTTTTTATGTTACTCTATTTTTTATATTAATAATTTTGTTGTAAGCGATTTTAAATAATCTAATTACAAAGGAATTTAAATGATTAAATTACGAATAATTATGTGGGAAACTAAATAGCACGTTGCAAATGAAATTAAAGTCACGTTGTACAGAATCAGCATTTTTATAACTAGGCTAGTGCTCCTAGTCGTTAACATTATATATATATATATATATATATATATATATATATATATATATATATATATATATATATATATATATATATATATATATATATATATATATTCTACATACATCTGTGGAAAATTAAAAAAAATTATATATATTATATATAATTTTTTTTATTTTTCCACAGATGTATTCCATTGTAAAATTATATATATATACATATATATATGTATATATAATTAATTACGTATGTGACATGTAAGTCTTAATAAAAAAATATTTATTTTTTCAAATTTTTACATTTATTTACTTCACATCTCACTTTTACGGAGTTAAAAATTACAACTGACTTAATTATGAATTATATTTTCTTAATTCTAATCTAAAATTATTAAAAATGCTACGCGTGCGTCTTATGCTTATCCGTTGGCTCAGGTGTCACGTATTTTATGATGTTCTCTTTAAGTACATTTCCCAAGTGTGGGAAATGCAATTAGGCATTTTCTTTATGTTCGTCTTTTACATGTGACGAATGAGAAATGCTATTATGCACTTTGTTGGAACGTAATTCCTCCGGGGGATGAAAAAAGGGCGTCCCCGTCCTTTAGTTTGTTGGTCGCTTCTTTCAATATGTTTGACAACTGGTTGACTTTTTCCCTCTCTGATGGTTTTGGAGTTGAGCTGCTTATTTTTACCGTAGCGGGTTGTATACCACGGAGGACAATATAACCAATAAGAGCCATTATACCGATTGATGATATCGTTACTGTTGCTGATAACGTCCATATCCAGTTTTGATGTTTGATCTGTTCCAGATACACGTTTTTAATTTCTTTTCTGTTTTGGGTATTCTCCTCATTTATTGTGTTTATGTCTAACGCTTTTATTAGTTGCCTGGTTGCGTTTATGTTATACAGCGCACCTTGTATTTCCTGTATCAATGGTTACTATAGTTGCCAACATGTCTATTTCCGTTAGTATTACTTTATTATTGATATTGCTGTTCATTATTGCCCTGTTCACTGTTGCAGTTATCATTTGGATTCTTCCATCTATTTGGTGATTTATATAAAATTGTTGATTATTGGCGTCTATTAATTGGTTCATAGTATTGTTGATTATACGCAGGTCTTCAGCGTCGGGAGTCCCCGCAAGCCATTTCCATCCTGAACCCAAAGCATCCCATCGTTTATATCTGGTGCTTTGAAGTGGTTTTATTTGACGTAGGTTGTCGTGTAGCTTTTTAATTTTTTGTTTTATTATGTTATGTAATTCTAATTTATCGTACATTTTATTGTTGATTAGTTTGTTAATTGTTCCTACCGTTACTTCTATATTAGTGAGGTTAATTGGATGTATTACCTTAATATTTCCTACTTGAATTTTGCAATGCCCTGTTTTTATTAACAATATCGGGTCATCGTATAAACTTTTAATTTCTAATTTTTGAGCAATCAATGGTTTAATGAATATAATTAAAAAGATACAAATTTGTGGGTACAATATGATATAATTTTCAATTTTGATAGTTTTCAATTTAATTTTATAATTTTGTTTTCAATAGTATAATAATTTTTCTTTTTTTTCAAATTTATAATTAGCTACCTATAATTTTTACAGAATTTAACATAAAAAGTTCTGAAATGATAAAAAAAAATATTAGTTTAGTTACACTGTTTTAATCTCTTAATTTTATTCTTGTTTCGCTTAATATTTCTATTGATATTGAATGTTTTAAAATTTATATTTTTTGCTTGAGCTTTAATCCCTCTTGCTTGTGTTTTTGTTCTAATATTCGGTTTGAGAAATACCGATTGATTTTCAAGCAGGTTTGGTGGATATTCTCTATGGATATTTTGTTTTTCCATTTTTTTTATTGCCCCTTCTATATTTAAACTCACCTGCTTAAATATGTCGTTGGCTTTTCGTTGAATATCACAAGGGTTTATTTGATTAATTTGATTGAAAACAATCTCATTTGGCGTGAAGCCTGTGGAGGAATGCACTGAGCCATTGTATAAGGCTACAGATAACTCGATTGCGACTGGAACACTGGAATTAGGAAACTTGGTTTTACTTATTTGTATTGAAAATCTCAATTATTGTTGAATGAGCTTTTTCAATTTGTCCATTCGATTCGGACGAAGATGCGTATTCTAGCGGAACGTTAAGTTTATTAAGATATTCCTTAAATTGTATGGAATGAAATGTTGTTTCGTGATCTGATACGATTGTATGAGGAATTCCGAATTGAGTGAAGTATCTGGTTAGAGCACTAGTTGTGTCTAACAAATTTTTGGTTTTTATGGGAATCATCTGTAGATGTTTCGAAAATGCGTCAATTATGGATAGGAAACTTGACTTATTTATACTAAATATGTCAATATGAAGCCTTTCTAGTGGCTTGTGAGTGATAGGCCTAGGTGATATTTTAATATTGTACGGTTTCCTGTCGAACTTATGAGCTTGGCATGTATTGCAAACATTAATGTGACTTTTGATATTTTTCGCCATATTTGGAAAAAAATATGAGCGTCTGATTTGGTTTTCTACTTCCCGAATACCTCTGTGGGCTCGTTCATGTTCTTTTGAAATGATGGCATTTTGACGATCCTCGTTCGTCACGTCTTCAACCATTTTCGTAACGAAGACGAAATGGCCGTCTCTTGAAAAATTCTCCCTGAAAGCTTCTTGAATGCTTTGGTACAGTATCTCTGGCGCTAAAATTGCCGACTGCTTACCGTTGTGGAAGTTTTTCATGTAATTTACTATGTCGTTTTTCTCAAATACTTTTTGAGCGATAATTATTCTTTTAAAATTTTGAAAAATTTGTTCCGAAATTATTGTCTCTATCTTGGCAACCTTAAATATAATTTGGTTCCTATAATAGTTTATAGGTCGCTCCGAGAAGTGAATAAAATAATGGTCCGAGGTGTTTGCTGATGTATTTACCTCCCTAACTTCGAGTTCACGTGGAGTGTTATAACTTCTTTCATTGAGATTTATTTCATTAGTAGGTATCCGACTTAAAGCGTCTGCTACCACGTTGGTTTTCCCTTCTCTATATACGACGTCGTAGTCGTAATTTTCGAGCTCTAATCGCCATCTTAATATTTTAGAATTCTTTTCTGAAGTTTTAATAAATGTGAGTGGCTTATGGTCTGTGACCAAGGTGAATTTGTTTCCGTAAAGGTAACACTGTATTTTTTAATGGCCCATATTATAGCCAGTGCCTCTTTTTCATTTGTGGCGTATTTAGATTCGGTCTCGTTAAGAGTTCTCGATGCGAACGCAATGGGTCTTTCGACTCCATCTTGCACCTGCGATAGGACTGCACCAAGAGCAAAATCTGATGCATCCGTAGTCAGTATGAAATTTCGTGAAAAATCAGGGTATGCTAAGATTTGATCCGTTGAAATGATCTTTTTAAGGCTTTCAAAGGATTCTTTATAATCTGGGTCCGCAATATTAATCGAAGTATCTTTTTTCAGATATTTCGTCATGTGTTTGGTTATATTCGAATAATCTCTGATAAACCTCCTGTAATACCCTGACAGTCCTAAGAACTGTTTTATTTCTTTAGCCGTTTTAGGTATTGGCCAGTTTAGAATTTTTTCTATTTTCTCGGGGTCTGGTTTTACCCCATCCTGAGTGATTATATGCCCCAGGAATTCGGTTTCCCGTTTCAAAAACTCGCACTTCTTGTCGAGCTGAATTTTTAAATTAAAATGGGAAAGCCGTTTAAACACAGTGTCTAGATTATTTATGTGGTGTTCTAAATTTTTACCAACGATGATAATGTCGTCGAGGTAAACGTGACAAATTTTTCCTATCAGACCATTGAGAACGTTGTTCATCGCCCGTTGGAATGTGGCGGGACCGTTCTTAAGGCCAAAGGGCATTCGAGTGAACTCAAAGTGGCCCTTATCTGTCGAGAAAGCTGTTTTCTCTTGAGATTTTTCCTCGATAGGAATCTGGTGAAATCCAGATTTTAGGTCCAATGTTGAAAAATAAACAGATTTCCCCAAATTATCGAGAATTTCCTCAATTTGCGGCATTGGAAACTTGTCATCTTTGGTTTTTTCATTTAGTTTCCGGTAGTCTATCACTACTCTTACTTTTTTTATGCCTGATGCATCTTTCTTTTTTGGGACAACCCAGATAGGTGATGTGTATGGGCTGATCGAATTCTTTGTGATACCACTATCTAGTAGCTCTCTGACTTGTTCCTCTACATCATTTTTGTAATGATGAGGATATCTGTAGGTTTTTGTGTAGATAGGACTATCGTCAGTTGTTATAATCTTGTGTTTTGTGATCGTAGTCGCTGATAGCTTTTCATTTTGTTTTAACAGAATTGATTGGTTATTGAAAATGGTTTCTGTTAAGACGTACTTTTCTTTTTCGCTCAAATGGTTCATTCTAATCAATTTCTGGATACATTTTTTATCTATAGTTTTGTTCTCAGAAAGTGGTATTGGATTCAGTGTTTCAAAGTTATTCACTTTGAGTTTTAATTTAGGAATCCGTTAAGGAAGTTCGGGGTTTCCCGTAAGAATTTTGACGGTTGTCTTGAAGTTTTCAGCTTTATACAGTCCTGGTTGTACTGTTATGTCTTCGTTTAACTTTTCGAAGCCCGTAACTAACCATTCGCCGTTTTCCGATGTATTAAGCGTGACTGTATGGTTATAAAAATTGTTCTGTGGATAATATCTGTTGAATTTATATACACGGTTGTTCAGTGTAATATTGTTAGATTTAAAATCTATCTTGGCATTCATTTTTGCCATTGTTTCGGATCCTAAAATTCCATCAAAGAATTTATGGAAAGCTAGTTGATAGTATGTTTGTTCTGGTTGATTATCTCCTAATAAATTTAATTTCACTTTTTTTTCAACTTTATGGTTGCCTAAAATGTTTTTAATTGTGGTTCTATTTGTATTAACGAAATTTTTGAGATTTAATAAATTATTGATTTCTGGCGTAATGACATTTTTATTTGCGCCCGTATCTATTAAAAGTGTTATGTGGCCTTTTAAGTACTCATTATAACACTTGAGGTACGGAAGATAATTTAATCTTCCGTATCTGACTCGATGGTCCCTTGAAAATTTCCTGAGTCCCCATCTTGGATCTCATCGTGATTTTCTTCGTTCGAATCTGACGCTAGGTCGTCTGTAATTTCATTTTTAGTTTCATGATTGTGAATCATTTTCTTAAATGAGTTCCGAGTTCTCATGGATTGATCGACGTCCATGGGAGACACTGATCCTCGAACTGAGTAGGTTTGTTTTATATTATTAAAATTTGGTGTTAACGAATCTTTATTTCTTGGCTGGTAATAATCAATTGCTTTTGGTTTTTGAAAATTATTGGGATTGTTGGGTTTTTTCGAGTTATTTGATATTAACTCGTTACTATTGAATTTACAGAGGAAGGCATATGCCTCCTCTATACATTTTGGTTTTGCCGCTTGGGCGTAGCCAAAATAAGGTTTTCGTAACCCTGAAATGAAAGCTGCTAGCGCGTCTTCTGCAATAAAAGCGCTGATTGCAGGCCATGATTCGCTATATATTGTATTTTGTTTAGACAGTGATTTAATATTTTGCACATTTTGTTTTATTTTCGTAAAATAACTGTGCACTGTCATGTTTTCGGTCATCTTTGTGGACCATAATTGAGATTTATAGAATGAAAGTTCCTGGCGATCGCCTAAGGCTTCCATTAAAATATTTTTTATTTCTAAAAATGATTGAGGATTTCCGGCAAGACATATTATATCTCTTGCGTTTCCTTCTATTTTATTCACTACCGATTGAATGTATAGTGCGAACTGTTGTTCTGAAACTAGTGGTTGAAATATTAGCAGTGTACTTTCTGCTGTTTTCAGCCAAGCTGATAATTGTTTACGATTCCCATCGTAATGTGGAATCGATTTGATAGGATCCGGGATCCTGAACAAGTCAACTGTTGACATTTGTTCTTTAACTTTAACAGGGGTCTCGAATTGATCCTGTGGTTTATCAATTTTTTCGAAAAGAAAATTTAATTTTCCATCTTGCTCCACTTGTGCATCGTTCAATTTTTTTAATTGTTCTACGATCACGCTTAATTGTGTAGCTAATTCCTCCATTTCTAATATTGAGTTGATTTCTTTGTCAATATTTCTATTTTGATCAATGATTTTTAACCTTTTCCTCATATATTAGACACTAATGGACTTAATATTATTATTATTTTTGTTTACTGTCACTATGCGATCCACTGATGCTAATTGTGAACAGTATGGTCCCGTTGCGTCTATCTGGTAGTGCGCGGTCGAACCGAGGTAACAATTTTAATAATATTTTATCACTCCACTTTAAAAATCACAGCAATTGCTATCCACTGATGCTAATTGCCTTTTTTTTATCGTAAAAGATTAATAAAAAATAAAAAATCTTACCTTTTTGCAATCGTTCTGAGAGAGTGGGTTACAGTGATGTCTTCAATGAAATCCGGCGGAACCTCAAATCAACCAACGGTTTATTAACCTTCAGTTGGCGATGTAACACTAATAATTTTTTCACGAAATTAAACTGTCACGGATTCACTTCTGAATTTGTGTTTAAGTTCAAATTCTTTGCACTGTTAATAATTTCACTGATTTATCACTAAACCGCGGCTGCGCCAATTACGTATGTGACATGTAAGTCTTAATAAAAAAAAAATATTTATTTATTCAATTTTTAACATTTATTTACTTTACATCTCACTTTTACGGAGTTAAAATTACAACTGACTTAATTATGAATTATATTTTCTTAATTCTAATCTAAAATTATTAAAAATGCTACGCGTGCGTCTTATGCTTATCCGTTGGCTCAGGTGTCACGTATTTTATGATGTTCTCTTTAATTACATTTCCCAAGTGTGGGAAATGCAATTAAGCATTTTCTTTATGTTCGTCTTTTACATGTGACGAATGAGAAATGCTATTATGCACTTTGTTGGAACGTAATTATATATATATATATATATATATATATATATATATATATATATATATATATATATATATATATATATATATATATAGTTATGTTGTGGTTTAAGCTCGGAGTGTGGTAAGTAAGTAAATACTACGTTTTTAGTTTAATGAAGTAGTTTATTACAATTTGTATAAAAGAGTGAACATATTTCTTAATACTAAATGTCATTAGTTCAATGTATTCATAATAAAGTAAAATATAACTTATATTTGGAATAATTACTTTTCGCATAGTTGCAATATAATGGGTTCAAAAAATACATAATAAGGTAAATAAGTTTATTAACTTGAATTTATGGAAGTGCAACTGTTATTGTTGTTGACATGCAAGTTTGTTGTTGACTTCGCCTTTTGGGTCGTTAATCTGGATTTGATGACTACAGATGTTAACTCCTCCCCTCTAAGTGTTGAGCTGTCCTCAGCGGAGAGTTTTCTTGATTTGAAAAATGAACTTTTGTTCCTAATGATAAAGAATATAACAATTAGTATGGTTATTATTGTTAGTATTGTTGAGGATGCTATTATGTGCGTATAAATGGTGGATTTGTGTTGACGATTTTGTATTTCCCGCATGTTTTTAATTGTGGATTTTGTTAAAAATGGTATATCTAACGTTTCAATCCTTGTTTCGTTTATGATGATAGTATTAAAGGGTTGTAATACTTTAAATTGATGCATTCTCATTGTGGCGTCATTGGTGAATGACTGTTCGTTGACTTGTATGGTACAGTCCTCGAATTTGATTAATTTAATTCCTTTTATGTTTAATGTATCAGGACCACATGTATAGATGCTGATTCCGACTTCCGATGATATGAAAAGGTAGCCATCTTCCAATAGCTGTATTTCTTCTTGATGATTTGTTTGTACTAATTTACAATTGGCATTTTGATTGTTTAACAGGTTTGGTAAGCAAGTGTTATTGTTGGTATATATTTGTTCCTGCTGACAATAGTATGTATTCTCCAACATTTGGCATGGTTTTGAAATTATCATATGTATTTTGGGATTGGATAGAATATAATTGTAGGTAATAGGAATAAGGAAATTGTTTAAGATGTAAGTTTTAATTCTATTATAGGAAAAATTATCATTATAAAATTGTGGTATTTCTATTATTACTATATCAGGTTAGTACCGTTATAGTAAGCTTTTAGTTGTAATATTGAATAAATCTGCTCTTGTGAGTGTAATTCGATATTATTCTTACTTAGTTCATTTAGAACATAGTTCATCTCTGTATTATCGAGTATGAATCTTGAAATTACGTTTATTTTCGCGAAGGTTATAATTTCGTGAATTTCTAATGCCTGTCCCGATAGTGTTGACATATTATCTTCGATTGTGAAGTACATGTAATTGAGTAATTTTTCAGCTTCGTTAGCGTTTTTTGTGTCCCATTCTGTTTTAAGGATTCGGTTTATTTTAGCAGTAGTTATGTTTAAAATGTCCGTTATTTCTTCGAATCTATTGATTACTTGCTCATTAATTTGGATTTGGTTATTAAGTCGGTCGGCTAGTACGTATTGTCCTTCTTGTGTTAATTGGATTTGATTTTGAAGATTTTCGTAGTCGTTTTGGTCAAGATTTCCAGTAATTGATTTTATAAAAGTTCCCAAAGGATTGATGAATCCACGTTTGCTTCGGTTTCCCATGTTGGGTAGAGTTGGCATTACGTTTTCGATGTATCGCTTTAGATTTTTTAATTTACGTTTAATGGCGTTTAGTCGTTGAGTGTTACTGTATTTGAAATGAACCATTTTATCTTCGGTATGTTTGACCGATTCTTCTATTGATTTGTAGTTTGTTAATAAATCGTTCAGTTCTATGATATGAACAATTTTTATGTAGCTAGTGATTATTTTGGCTTCACCTAATTTAATTCCAATAAGTCCTTTGTTATCCTGTAGGTCATATGCTTCTAATCCTTTTGATTGGACTGACCTGTGGACAATATGATATCTAGTTTTAGTTTCGATTTTTCCTAATTTTATTTTTATGTACAGTACGTTTGTTTGTCTGGATAGTAACATCTCCGTCCTGTATTACCGTATGGGGTATATATTTTTTTTGAAACTTATCACGTGTATTAGTTTTTTCAAAGATTTTCTCTCCTGGCATGTAAATACCTGGATTGTCACGTGTAGTGTTCAATTTTTCTATCGTTTTAGCTTTAGACAGGTTATTTAGCTTTGCTATATGTTGTGCAATGTCTAAATATTGGCGTCTAATGCGTGATAGATATTCGTCCCCCATTTCTGGTAGATTGGTAGGTATACTTTTGGTTATAATTTGACCTCTATGTAACTCAAATGGTGTGAGTTTAGTTGAAGAATGAATGGAATTGTTGTAGGCAAACATTGCCTCTTTCATTATTCGGATTATTGATTTATTTTTATCTCCAGCTCTTATGATCCGTACTAGTTCGGTTAGTGTAGAATGTAATCGTTCTACAGGCGAGTTTCCGTTTGAAGATTTTGCTGTCGTGATGTGTAGTTCTATACCCATCATGTTAGTGAAATCAGTGAATAGCTGGGATGTAAATTCAGTTGCAGAATCCAACGTTAGTGTTTTTGGAACTCCTTCTCTACTGAAATATGTCATAAATTTATTTATGATTGTTGTTGTTTTCCTATCAGGTATTTCAAAGGCTGTAGCGTATTTTGAAAATTTATCGACTAACGTGATGAAAGTTTTTCCTGAAAGGGCGAACGTTTCCCCATGGATAATTTCCATTGGTCCAGTGGGCGTTTGGGAAAGTTTAAATTTGACATGAGTGGGCTGCCGTTCATATTTGTTTAGATTACAAATTTCGCAGTTTATGATATAATGTGCTATTTTTTGTCTCATGTTTGGAAAATAAAAATTCCGTTTTAATTTTTGATAATTTTCCTGAGTTCCACGATGGTATGGTTGGTGTTCATTAGCGATAGTGTTCATTTGTTCCTCGGCCAATTCTACGTCATTTTTTATCGTGTGTACCCGGATTATTTTGTAAGGTCTTGTTTTACATATTTCCTCAATTAGTTTGAATGTTTGGTCATCCGTTAGAAGAGCTGTTATTTTATTTTGGTTGACATAGCTATTGAGAATTATTTGAAGATCAGTTTTTGTAAAATCTGTCTTCTTGATATTAGTATTGCGCTGGTTTTTATTAAATAGTACGCTAGCGTCTTGTTCCATCTCACCGCAATCTTTATTTTTTGCTATGATGAGCTGGTTTTGGAATTCGTTCAGGCTAGAGCTTGAAACTGGAATTCCTTTATGTTTGGTTGATATTCCATTGTCGTCACACTGGATATCTATGTTATTTAATTGAATTATTTCATCATTAAATATTTTATTTGAATTATCTTGAGTTTTCTGCAGTTTCTCAAGTAATTCTAAATTTTCGGGTTCAGAATCATTATTGTAAGTAAAACTTTTTGTTTCCAGTTGTTTGTTTAATTCTATTCGCGAGAGTGCATCAGCGTTTGTATTAGCTGTGCCTTTTTTATATGAGATAGTATAGTCATATTCTTCAAGTGCTAATCTCCATCGAATTAATTTGGATGTTGGTCCTTGGCATTAAATAGCCATACTAGAGGTTTGTGATCTGTGATGATCGAAAACTTCCGTCCATATAGGTATGGGCGAAAGTATTTTGTTCCCCACACTATTGATAGGCATTCCTTTTCAATAGTGGAGTAATTACACTCAGTTTTGGAAAGTGTGCGTGAAGCATACGCAATTGATAGATCGCTACCATTGAAATTTTGACTTAAGACCGCTCCCAAAGCATAGTTGGATGCGTCAGTTGTTAATATGAAATCTTTCGTGAAATCGGGATATTTTAAAATTGGCTCTTTGGTTAGCATGTCTTTACATACTTCAAAGCAATTCACAAATTCTTTGTCGTGATATATTACTGCTCCTTTTGATAAACAAGATGTTAGGGGTTTTGTTATTTTTGAGAAGTTTTTAATAAATTTTCTATAGTACCCTAGTAATCCTAGAAATGATTTGATTTCTTTTGGAGTTGATGGTATTTTGAATTGTTTGATTGCTTCAATCTTTTTAGGGTCTGGTTTTACTCCTTCTGAAGTAATAATATGGCCCAGAAATCCTATAGATTTTTGCAAAAAGAAGGTTTTTTCGATCTGAATTTTTAGATTTGCGTTATGTAATTTTGTAAATACCTGTGTTAAATCATGAATGTGTTCCTGTAGGCTCGTACTGAATACTATAATGTCATCCATATAGCATAGTACATTTTTGCCTTGCAGGTCTCCGAGAATGTTGTCCATCACGCGTTGAAACGTGCTGGGGGCATTCTTCAGACCAAATGGCATACGAGTAAACTCGAAATGTCCATTAGGAATGGAAAATCCCGTTTTTGGTATGTCGGAATTTCTGATTTCAATTTGGTGAAATCCTGCCGCCAAATCTATTGTTGAAAAATAAATCGCCTTTCCCATTTTATCGAGAATATTCTCTATATTGGGTAGGGGATATTTATCGTCGATCGTTTGCGAATTGAGTTGTCGAAAATCTACGACAAGTCTCCAGTTTTTATTTCCATTTGCATCTGGTTTCTTTGGCACCATCCATATGGGCGAAGACCAGGGGCTAAATGATGGTCTAATAATTTTATTTTCTAGTAGTTTATCGATTTCTTTTCTGATTTCCTGCTTTTGATTCTCAGGGTGCCTGTATTGTTTTACATTATGCGGCTTTTCCTTGAGTAAATTTATTTCGTGCTTTATTTTATTGGTAAAGCTTAATTTTTCATTCTCGTCATAGAATAAACTTTGGATTTTTTTACATAGATTCAATATTTGAAATTTTTCCTCAGGATTTAAATTATCCGTTTGGATTTTTGATTCTATATCAACTTTTGTTGTATGCTGATTTGCAATTTGAAAATTAATTTCATTATATTGCTTTTTGAATTCGCTTACGTTAATTGGGCTCAATAACTGGAACGATTCCTCGTCCTGACCTGTGTTAATAATTTCTACAATAGCTTTGTAGGGTGCACAAGTAGTGTATATTCCTTCCTGGATGTTTATGTTTGGTGAAAGCATACTGCTTTGTATGTAAAAGTTTCCTTTTGAAATAGTTACTGGTATTTCAATTAATTTTTTAGATTTGTGGGGTATTTCCGTGTTAGGAATAATTGTTATAAATTCATTTTTTATGGGAATATTAATTTGAGGGGTTTCCAATGTATTATTTATGGTGTTTACTTTTGCGTTAAGCTTTTGTAAGTTCTCATATCCAATGAGACCATCAAATAATGTATGAAATTTAAATATAAAGAATGTTAATTTTGTTGGAATTTCTCTGAATTGAATGTCGACCATTTGTGTTATTTCCGTTGAGGAGAACACTGATTGTACTTTGAATTGTACGTTAATTATTTTTGAGAACAATTTGACGAATTTTGGGTCGATATAAGATTTATCGGCTCCAGTGTCAATTAGAATTTTTAGAGTTTGATTATTGATAGTTAACAGTATAAAAGGAAGCTTGGTTTGTTGTTTGATTTTCGTTAGGAAGTTAATGTCGGATGTGAGGCGTTGTTTAAAAAATCCTCGTCGTCGACTGTTTGTTCTAAGTTATTAATGTTAGTTTCTTGTTTGATAAAATGTCTTGGTAAACTTTTTTTATTTTGACTCCTGTATGGTTGTTTGTATTGTGGTGTGTAACTCCTGTTATCGTTGGTAGTTTTGTCTTCTTTTTTTATAGTTTCGTTAACAAAGGTTTGCTTCCGGTCCTCATTATTTTTTGGTGGAAAATTTTTGGTGTAGTTATTAAATTTTTGCTTTTGGGGTTGAATATATTTCAACCTTTGGATACTTTGTTCTTGTTGGACAAAGTTGTGTGCAGTTTGTAAATCAACTGGTTGCGATGCACGTAGTGCACTACCAAGTGGTTCTGGTAGACTTGCCATATACACAGTTAATCCTGTGGATTGTTGCTGCTTGATTAGAGCATCTGTTATACCTTGGTCTAAGTCATCCATTTGGATTTTGTTTGAGAGCAATGTCAGTATTGATTGAATTCGACCGAAGAGTTTCTGAGGCTCTAGGTTGAGTTTGATCAATGAAAACAACTCTAATTGAAGGTTTGCAGTACTTCGTGTGTCTGCATAATTGGCAATGAGATGGGCACGGATATCCGTCCAATTGGTGGCAATATTATGTGAAGTAAGAGATTCACTAGCGTTTTCAATTATCTTACTACGTATGTTTTGCGTAATAATTTTATAACTAGTTAATTCTTTTATTGGTTGGCAGAGTTTGACTATTTGGTCAACCGAATTACAGAAATGATATAGTTCATTCCTTTTTCCAGAGAATGTAGGAAGATTTTTAGTTACGATGTCAACTTTAAAAGAGTCGAGAATGGTGGTTTGTTCCTGAAGTAATTTTTCCATTTTTAATTTACCGAGATTTAATTTTATTGGGGGTCTAACTGTTAATTCACGATTACGTTGAGCTATAAATTGATCTAATTTTTTGGAATCGATTGTGTAAGTCATACGAATTTCACGATTTTAGAAAAGTTGTTTTATGTGTCCCCGATGACACTAATATGCCAAAAAGTCCCGATTTTAGGTTCTAATTTTAACACTTAATTATATTCACAAGTGCGTTTATTCAATAGTCGTGTTCCAGTCGACCACTCACAAGTACTTATGAGTAGTTAGGTTTGTGTCTTTGCTTAAATTTAACTATTCGTAACTGCTTTTGCCAGAATGCAAGAGCAGTTACGAGTAGTTAAATTTAAGCAAAGACACAAACCTAACTACTTATAAGTACTTGAAGTGGTCGACTGGAACACGACTAATATTTTACAAGTAGTGAATTAATACTTGGGTTCCACAATTTTATATTTAATAATTTTGAATGTTAGTAGTGCAAGTTTGATTTAAAAAAATGATTGTTTTAGGAAAAATACAATGAAAATTTCTTACCTTGCCAATATTGCTGCTATTAAAATGGCACTTAACATCTTCGGGTTGATCAGGCTCGTTCATATGTTGGTAATTTAAATTTTTATTTATTTATTTTTTAATTTCACTGTTTTATTAATTTCTACGTAGTTATTATTTTTGCACAAACTTGTATTAGAAGAAAACTAATTTTATTTAGATTTTTACGTAGTTAATATTTTTTCACAATTATTTATTAAACACTTTTTCTAACTTTTATTAATTATTAATTATTATGTAATATACTATTTTTACTTTTAACTGCGCCAGTTATGTTGTGGTTTAAGCTCGGAGTGTGGTAAGTAAGTAAATACTACGTTTTTAGTTTAATGAAGTAGTTTATTACAATTTGTATAAAAGAGTGAACATATTTCTTAATACTAAATGTCATTATATAGCTGATTTTTGCATAGCTGCAATATTATGAGTTCAATGTATTCATAATAAAGTAAAATATAACTTATATTTGGAATAATTACTTTTCGCATAGTTGCAATATAATGGGTTCAAAAAATACATAATAAGGTAAATAAGTTTATTAACTTGAATTTATGGAAGTGCAACTGTTATTGTTGTTGACATGCAAGTTTGTTGTTGACTTCGCCTTTTGGATCGTTAATCTGGATTTGATGACTACAGATGTTAACTCCTCCCCTCTAAGTGTTGAGCTGTCCTCAGCGGAGAGTTTTCTTGATTTGAAAAATGAACTTTTGTTCCTAATGATAAAGAATATAACAATTAGTATGGTTATTATTGTTAGTATTGTTGAGGATGCTATTATGTGCGTATAAATGGTGGATTTGTGTTGACGATTTTGTATTTCCCGCATGTTTTTAATTGTGGATTTTGTTAAAAATGGTATATCTAACGTTTCAATCCTTGTTTCGTTTATGATGATAGTATTAAAGGGTTGTAATACTTTAAAAATTGGTGCATTCTCATTGTGGCGTCATTGGTGAATGACTGTTCGTTGACTTGTATGATACAGTCCTCGAATTTGATATATATATAGTTATGGTGTGGACCGTAACAATATTTATTTTAATCGGATGGGAGCGTTCCCTTTAACGTTCTATTCTTAAGTGAAAGAAAATAGATTTTATCTTTTAATACTTTATTAATACAACACGTTACAATTATAAATGCTGTCTGTTTTGTATTTGGTTCGTATTTTATATTATTTGATTATGCTGACTATGAGCTTTATTATTTAGTTTGAACCAGTTTAATACAATAAGAAATGTTTACAATATGGTTTTATATAATAAAAAGATGTTTACAATAATGATTTTATATAATAAAAAGAATATGATATTCAAGATTGAATATCGAACTACTGCTTATTAATCGTTTTACTATTTAATTATCGGATGTTTATTTAAGTCGGATGTTGACTTGGATACATGAGTCACTGGTGGTGTACGTGCTAATGTACATAACTCCTCCCCACTAGGATTGAAGCTGTCCTCAGCGCTTTCAGCTACCGTAGCTGTAAATTGCTGCTTAATTTTTTGTATAGAACCTTTATATTTTTTGAAAAGAAAGAATAGAATTATTATGATTATAATGATGGTGATTAGAGTTGACGATGCTATCGTATGTGTATATGTAATAGTTTTCTTTTGCGTTTGATGAATTTTTTCCAAATTTTTGATTGTATTTTTAGTTAAATATGGTATATCTAAAATTTCTTCCTTTGTAAGATTAATAAATATATTATCGAACGGTTGGATGATTTGTGAGCGTTGGATTCTGCGTGTTTGATCATTCGTAAACGTTTTTCCTCCTGCTATGATACTGCAATTTTGGAAATGTAGTAGTTTTATTCCTTTAATCATTGCATTGCTGATTTCACAGGTTGTTTGAATTTTGGTTCCATTTGTGGATTTGATGAATAAGTACTCATCATGTAGGAATTCTATATCATCCTGATTTATTGTTTGTATTGCGTCGCAATTTGCATCTTTGTTGTTTATAATATTTGGTATACAACTGTTGTTGTTGGGTTGTACTTGTTCTTGTTGGCAGTAAAATACTTGTTCTATCGTTTGGCATAGCTGATTAATTAACATATATTTTTGGGTATTGGATATTAGGGTATTAGTATATTGTTTAATTGTATAATTGTTAATAGGATATGTTTTTATTTTAAAATAATTAAAAATATCTTGTGAAAATTGTGGAATTTCAATAAGTATTACAAGATCGGTATTGTTGTAATATGCTTTAAGTTGTAATAAGGAATAAATTTGTTCTTCCGATTTAATTTTTATTTGACTTTTATCTAAATCTTCAATTACGTAACTCATTTCGGTGTTATCAAGAATATGTCTAGAAATTATCCCTACCTTGGCAAATGTCAAAATCTCGTGAACTTCGTTGATCTGTTCTGATAGGATTAAAATATTATCCTCTATGCAAAATTGTGCATGAGTCATGAGTGCTTGCTCAAGTAATTTTTTATCAGTTTTATCTATTTCCTTAAGATATTTATTAAGAATGTTTGTCATATTGTCTATTTGGTCTGTGATTTCTTCAAATCGATCTATTATTAATGCGTTAATTTTTATTTGTTTGTTAAATTGGTCATTAATTTTATATTGTCCGTCATCTAAACGTGTTATTGAATTTTGGATAGTTTCGTAGTCATTTTGATCTAAATTACCGGTGATGGCTTTAATAAAGGTTCCTAACGGGTTAAAAATTCCTCGTTTGAATCGTGTTGGATAATTAGGTAAAATATTGGTAAGGGATCTTTTAGCTTGTGCTAATTTTCTTTTGAGAATACGTAAAAGAGTGATATTCTTTATATTTTTTTCTTTCATTATTGATTCTAAAGTTTGAATTGTTATTTCGATATTTTTATAGTTTTGTTCTAAATCGTTTAATTCGATTATGTGAAAGAGTTTTGAGTAACCTGTGATCACTCTTGCTTCTCCCAGTTTTAATGCTATCAGGCCTTTACTTGTTGTGAGATCGAAGACTTCGAGGCTCTGTGGATGCACCAAGCTGTGGAGTAGATGAAACATTAATTGTATCTAAACCATAGCTAATAATTTTTTTGATTCGATTCTTATGAACCGGACGTTTATTTGTGTTTACTGTTACTTCTTTGTTTTTTGTTACTGTGTGTTTAATAAACTTTGGAACTAACTTGTCCCTAGTGGTAGATTTTTCGAAAATTATTTCGTTTTGTTGAAATACTCTAGGATCTGAACGATTTTTATTTAGAGTTTCTATTGTTTTTGTTTTTGATTTTTCGTTCAGGGTTGCAATATGTTTTGCTATTTTTGAGTAATCGTTTCGAATTCCGTTAAGGTATTCGTTTGATTGATTGGCCATGTCTTCAGGTATATTTTTTATTAAAATATGCCCTTTATGAAGTTCGAATGGTGTAAGATTGGTTGTAGAGTGAATTGAATTGTTATAGGCGAAGGCTGCCTCATTCATCACCTGTGTTATTGTTTTATTCGGATCTTGTTGATATATGATCCTACTGAGCTCCGTTAAGGTTGAATGGAGTCGTTCTATGGGTGAGTTACCTGTTGATGATTTTGCCGTAGTTATGTGTAACTTAATTTTCATCATTTCTGTGAAATTGCGGAATAATTCAGAGCTAAATTCCGTTGCTGAGTCTAATACTAGCAATTTTGGGATTCCTTCTTGTGAAAAGAATTTGAGAAAGTTCTGGATCATAGTTTGAGATCTTCTATCTTGAAGTTCGAAAATGGAGATAAATTTACTAAATTTATCTATGATCGTTAAGAAATTTTTACTTCTGAGAGCAAATGTGTCTGCATGGACTATTTCCATGGGACCTTGAGGGGTTTGTGAAATTTTAAATTTTACATTGACTGGTTGTCGTTCGTATTTATTTTTGTTACAGATTTCACAATTCTGAATGAATTTTGCTATTTTTTGTTTT
Source organism: Tipula helvola (assembly GCA_963556165.1). Lineage (NCBI taxonomy): Eukaryota > Metazoa > Arthropoda > Insecta > Diptera > Tipulidae > Tipula > Tipula helvola. Next base: position 259,875,376 of record OY744483.1, on the reverse strand, counting down.
AAATTTGGGAAATAAAAGGTACGTTTGATTTTTTCATAATTTTCTTTTATTCCTCTGTGGTATGGCAAGTGGATGTTTTTTATTACCATTTCTTCTTCCTCCATTGGCACATCTGTTTTTCTTGTAGCTACACGTATAATTTTTAATTGGGGATCCTTGCTGAATTCCTGTTGTACTGTTTGAAATGTGATATCATCCGTAAAAAGTGCGGTGAGATATCTTGTGTTAGTATAGCTGTTTAAGATTACGATGATATCCATGTTTGAGAACTTAAATTTTTTGATTGTGTTGCGGGTATATTTGTTGTATAAGACTTCCGCTGATTCGTACATTTCTATGTGGTTTGGATCCACTTGTAGAATTAATTGATGAACGAATTCATTTAATGCTGAATTGGATTCAGGTATTTTTGTTGTATTTTTAACACTATTGAAGCTGGTTTCTTCTATTAATATTACACAGCATAGCGAATTCATCGTTATATGCTTTGTTATTTTTTAATTTGTTTTCGATAGGAGTAGCTAATTCACTATCTAATTTATTTTTGTTACCTACGGGGGTTATTGAATCTATAGTATTAGGAAATTTTAGTTTACCTTCCTGTATGTATTTATTAAGTTCTAATCGTGATAATGCATCAGCATTAGTGTTTGATGTTCCTTTTTTGTAAATTACTTGATAATCGAACTCTTCTAATCTGAGACGCCATCGTACGATTTTTGACGTGGGGTCTTTCGCGTTGAATAGCCAGACTAGTGGTTTATGATCCGTTATAATAGAGAATTTTCTTCCATACAAGTATGGTCGAAAATATTTACAAGCCCATACTATAGCTAAGCATTCCTTTTCAATGGTACTATAGTGGGTTTCTGTTTGTGAAAGAGTTCGTGATGCGTATGCTATCGGGAGATCTTTTCCATCGTAATTTTGGCTTAAAATTGCACCCAAAGCATAATTTGATGCATCGGTTGTTAGAGTGAACGGCTCTTTAAAGTTTGGATACCGTAGTATTGGATCATTTGTTAGTAATTTTTTACATTTCTCAAAGCATTCCGTATACTCTTTGTCAATATAAATTGTTGACTTTTTCGAGAGACATGACGTGAATGGTTTCGTAATTTTAGCGAAATCTTTTATAAATTTTCGGTAGTAACCGATTAATCCTAGGAAACTTTTTATCTCCTTAGGTGTTTGTGGTATTTTAAATTGTTGTATGGCTTGAATTTTTGTTGGATTGGGTTTAACACCATCTGGTGTTATAAGATGTCCTAAGAATCCTATTTCTTTTTGTAAGAAATGAGTTTTCTCTATTTGGATTTTTAGGTTCGCCCTTTTAAGTTTTTGGAATACTTTTCTTAAGTCTTCGAGGTGTTCCTGTAAACTAGTGCTATAGACAATAATATCGTCCATATAGCATAGTACGTGGTTACCCTGAAGTTCGCCTAGAATGTGGTCCATTATTCTTTGAAAAGTGCTTGGGGCGTTTTTCAGCCCAAATGGCATTCTAACGAATTCAAAGTGGCCGGATTCTATTGAGAATCCAGTTTTAGGGATATCTTTCGCTGCGATTTCAATTTGGTGAAATCCCGATGCGAGATCGATGGTTGAAAAATAGACAGATTTTCCTAATTTGTCGAGTATACTATTAATATTCGGCAAAGGATACTTGTCATCTATAGTTTGAGCGTTTAGCTGCCTATAGTCTATAACTAGTCGCCATTTTTTATTACCGTTCAAATCAGGTTTTTTTGGCACCATCCATATAGGTGACGACCAAGGACTGAATGAAGGTCTGATTATACCATTTTGCAATAATTTATTGATTTCGTTTTTGATTTCTCCTTTTTGGTTTTCCGGGTGTCGATACTGTTTCACGAATACCGGCTTTTCCTTGGAGAGATTTATATCGTGTTTTATTTCGTTTGAGAAAGTTAATTTTTCATTTTCATTATGGAAAATGTTTTTGAACTGATTACACAGACTTAATATTTTTGTTTTTTCTTCCGGATTCAGATGATCCGTCAAGATTTGTGATTCAATTTTAAATTTTTGAATTTCCCTATTTTGGGGTATGTGAAAATTTATTTCACTATATGTTTTATCAAATTCAGTAACTTTAATTGGTTGAAGTAAATATACTTCTTTTGGTTCATTGTTTAAATTTATTATTTCGACGTAGGAGTGATTTGGTTTGTGAGTGGAATAAATTCCTTCTTGAATATGCACATCTTCTTGCAATTGAATATGATTGGTGTAAAATTCACCATGATGTATATTAATTGGGATTTCAACAACTGCTTTTTCCATTGGTTGCATAAAGAAAGGTTGTATACATGATGTTATTTTATCATGTAGTTTGATCGAGAATTTTGGACTTTGTAGTACATGGCTGTCTACTAAGATATTTGCATTTAAGAATTTTAGAGTTTCGTAGCCTATAAGGCCATCATAGTGTCTATGAAATTTTAAAAGAAAGAGTTCTACAGGTTTGTTGAATTCATTAAATTTTATTTTGGTTTTTTCCGTAATATTTGAGGTTTGGAAGAGACTTTTAATTTTTAAGTCGGTTGGTTGTCGATTTAATTTTGGTACAAAAATTGGATTTATGTAAGACTTATCTGCTCCTGTATCAATGAGAAATTTTTGGATTTGATTTCCGAAAGTGAGCACGACAAATGGTAATGTGCTAAGATGTGTCATATTGAAGATTGTGTTTAGATTTCCAAGGCTTGTTCTTGAAAATCCTCGTCATCATTGACGAGTGTTTCGATGTTGTAATTATTTTTCTCCTTTTTAATTTCTTTTTTTATGTATGGATAATTTGGTGGTATATAACCGCTTTTATTTATGCTATTTGTGCTTGTACTTGGATTATTTAAAGGAATATCCCTGTTTGTTTGTTTAAAATAACCTGGTTTCGTGTTATTTATGGTTGGTTGCGATGTATTTGGTTTTGGGATGACCTTATAATTTTGGGTAAAATTTCGATTATAGTTTGGAGTCCCTTTAGAATTAGAATTAGAATTAGGTGGAAATTTAAGTTTTGTTATATTTTGTTCTTTAATTACGAAATCCATTGCGGCTTGCAAGGTTATTGGTTTTGATGCTCTTAGTCTTCCACCAAGTGGTTCACGGATTCCTGCTTGGAATATCGTTAACCCCACATTTTGATAATGTGTTGTTTGGTGCTCGACAATAGCGTTATTGTCATTATGTAATTTCACATAATTAGATAAAAGAGTCAATAAAGTTTTTATTTTTTCAAATAACTGTTCTGGTTCTAAATTAAGTTTTATTAGGGAATATAATTCGAATTGAAGGTTGTGTTCATCTCGCGTATCCGCATATTGAGACGTTAGATGTGTTTTAATTTTTGCCCAATTATCGCTTGGAATATTGTGAGTTATTAAGGATTGGCTTGCTACACCAATAATTTTATTTCTTATGTTGGAAATAATTTGTGTGTACAATGGGAATTCTCGTAAACCCGCACAATTTAGTAAAGTTTTATCTACTGATTCGATAAAGAAAAATACTTCGTTTCGATTACCATCGAATTGAGGTAAATTTTTGGTTATTGGCTCAATTCTATACAAATTGAGTACTTCTGTTAAAGCTTCATCCATTATATTATTTTTTAATTCCTTGAGGTTTAGAGGTAATTTTTGTTCCTGAACCTCGAGGTTTAGTCGATTTTGAACGTTAAGTTTTTTGAGCTTTCGATTGAAAAGATCAAGATTTTCACGAATCTTAATTATTTTACCAATTGGTAGAGGAGGAATTTTTTGATCCTTCTCTTTTGACATGAACTTTTTGCAACTGAATTTTAGATAATTTTTTATTACGTCGCCCGTACGACTTTTATTTTGAACAATTCTCGTAGAGTTTTATACTTAAATTGTTAATACGAAAAAACAAAGTTTTATATTTAAACGCACTTAAAACATTTTTAACAAGTTGATCACTTGGAGACACTTATTGTAATTATTGTTTTTTTTTTTTTTTTTTTTGTGTTAGTGAGACGGAACTTTGTTAGGGATTTTATATGTTAAAAATCTTACCTTACGAAAGTACACAATATTAAACACGAGTACATTGTTGATCAGGCAAAATACAGATGCAGGCACTACTGGATGCTTTATTTTATTGTTTTTTTTTTCACTAACTTTTGTATTATAATTAAAATTACTTTTATTCACTTCGCGTTAACTTTTCCGTAACTGCGCCAGTTATGGTGTGGACCGTAACAATATTTATTTTAATCGGATGGGAGCGTTCCCTTTAACGTTCTATTCTTAAGTGAAAGAAAATAGATTTTATCTTTTAATACTTTATTAATACAACACGTTACAATTATAAATGCTGTCTGTTTTGTATTTGGTTCGTATTTTATATTATTTGATTATGCTGACTATGAGCTTTATTATTTAGTTTGAACCAGTTTAATACAATAAGAAATGTTTACAATATGGTTTTATATAATAAAAAGATGTTTACAATAATGATTTTATATAATAAAAAGAATATGATATTCAAGATTGAATATCGAACTACTGCTTATTAATCGTTTTACTATTTAATTATCGGATGTTTATTTAAGTCGGATGTTGACTTGGATACATGAGTCACTGGTGGTGTACGTGCTAATGTACATAACTATATATATATATATATATATATATATATATATATATATATATATATATATATATATATATATATATATATATATATATATATATATTAAAAAAAAAAAAAATGCGTAACAATATTCTATTTAAATCGAAATCAATATTCTCATAAATATCTTGATATTCAGTCAAGCGATTAACAATTTGTTCTAATGGGTTTTCACCTTTTATTATTAATCTCTTTAGTGAACAAATATAACTTTCAAATAGAAAACAGCTAAAAGATTCTAGAGGCCCGAATTTTCGAACTTCTGGTGCTAGGTGTAATAAATTATGCACATTATATGTTACTTTATCACAACCATAAAGTCTTTGAAAATCTCTAACAAATTTTAGTAATAATTGCTCAGCATAATCGACATTTGCAGGTATTTTAATTAAATGTGGACTGACTAAAATAGAAATACTGACGTGTAATGTTAAGAAATTTTCGAAAACTGGTCTTTGTAAAATATCCTTCAATACAACGGGGCCTAAGTACAGCAAGAAATGCCTGAACTCAGTAGCCTTCCAAATTCTCCAAAAACGCATAGATCTAGACCGTTTATTAAAATCAAAAGGTAAAATGTGCCTATATTTATTTAACTTACAGGATAATCTTTCGATTTGTCTATCGGATAGTTTATAACATTTAGTTTTACTGCCATAACCAGTTACCCATAATCTAATAAGATACCGCATGACTCCATGGTACACTAAATGCATACAATCTAAAGGCAAATTTGAGATTAAACCCACCCGAGGAAGATTTTGTAGTATTGTTTGTCCACGTTGATAGTCATCGTATTTAAAATTTTTAAAATCGTTGTCTGTTCTTAATTTGTCAAGTCTTTCTTTAAAAGGAAATCGAACTGCTCCGTCAAGATACGTTCCCTCGATAACACACTTACTGCAACCATAGTAGCCACTATGGCCTTTCGTATTTAAAATATAGAATTTCGCTGGAGCGTCACAAATGAAACCATCTATTTCAATTTGATATATTTTTGTGTTATAACAGAAACCGTTGTTCAATAATACTGTGGCCTCCTGAACAAAAGGTAGCAAAAAAGTATTTGAGTTCTGTGGATGACCGATCCTATAATAAATACCGTTTAAATGTACTCGAAGTGAATCTTTCTCTTTAATCATGATAATGAAAACGGATTTTTCATTAGATTGACCTATTATTGGAGCTCCATCAATATTAATATATAAATGAATAGTAGAGAAACTAATTTTCGATCGTAATTTAGTTACTACAATTTTTTTTCCACACATTTTTTAAAAACACACATTTTTAAAATTTTTTAAAAACACTTGTTAAATATTTCGCAAAATTACAAAAGGTTTAAAAAATCACTCGATCGATTTCGGCTTATTAGGCCATCATCAGGAGTATCTACTAAACTGTAAAAATAAAAATGTAGTTAGATATATATATATACAGTAAAGGCTCGATTTGTGCAACACATTAAAAACCGACCTGAGTGCAATTTTCGAACATGCTGCAATTATCGAACATTTCATTCAATCATTCGTTTTAACTTACCTATTCATAGAAACAATCATTTGATGATGTAATAAGAAATTTACGTTTATACCTGAAATTAGGTTGTCGATATTCTCAAACAATACGCATAAATGCAAATGAAAAAATAAAATTTATTACCTTACATATACAAAATGTAACTAACAATTCAATATAATTAATGTAAAGGATATAATGTAAATCTAATTATTATTTTTGAAAGCATGCATTAAGTTCATGTTTTTTTAAAAAAATCGGAAATGCTGGTTTGCTTTAAGCAATCATTTCTTTTAAGTACTGCTTGTTCTCTTAAATTATGAAGAATCATGTAGTCTTCCATAGGAACTTCATTTTGTTGAGCCCAATCTAAGCAAATAGTAAAGCTCTTTATTGCGTCGTCTATCTTAATAAATGGTTTATCATTAATTATGATATCATCTTCAGCGCTTTCTGCATCAGAACTTGGTAGGCCTTCATGATAATTGAATTCATTGATCCACTCGTTGACTTCATTTGCGGAGTATTCATCTTCGTGTGGTATTTGTGCGAGCAATAACTGAATAGATTCCACCTCTGACCTGGAACGTTGTAAATTGTTTCGGAGTTCAATCAATGGTATGTCATCCTCGGAATCCCACATCACTGATCCTTGTCTCATTTTCAAGACGTTCCAGCTATTTTTAATTGTCGTTTGCTTCAGACCAGCCCAAGAATTAGCTAAAAACATCACTGCATTTTTCAGATTAAAATTGTTTATTACCGTTTGAATATTGTTCTCGCCGACCGCTACGATATGTGACAACAAACTCTTTTTATAATTTGTTTTGATCGTATGTATGATGTTTTGGTCCATCGGTTGGAGCAGGGCGGTGCAGTTCGGTGGGAAGCATATTATTGCTAAGCTTAACCCATTAATTAATAAATTAGATTCACGGGGATGACAAGCTGCATTGTCCAATAAAAGAACAGCTTTTTGAGGAAGGTTTTGAGATTGAAGGAACTGCTTCACCTAAAATTAATAAAGCTAAGATTAATTACAACATTTAAGCTTGATTTAAAAAATATAAATACCTCGGGAACAAAAGTGGTTTCTAACCAAGTTTGAAATAAAGCCGATGTCATCCAAGCACTTTGATTTCCCCTATATAAAATAGGAAGAGAAGCATTTTTGAAAGCTCTTGGTTTCTTAGCTTTCCCGATGACAAATAGTTTAATTTTGTGCGCCCCTGAACTATTGGCACAGGGTAAAAATGTTATACGCTGTTTAATTTTCTTTCGCCCTGGAGCTGACTTTTCCACAACCCTTACCACGTTTTGTCAGGTAACATTTTCCAAAATAGCCCACTTTCATCGGCGTTATATATTTGGTCGTCAGTTACATTCAATTCACTTATTATTTTGTGAAAATTAGCAACAAATGGATAAACTGCTTGGCTGTTATTTGAAAGTTTTTCACCAACAATTTTTAATAACCGAATTCCAAACCTCTTTTTAAAATTTTTAAGCCACCCACTGCTTGCTGAAAATTTTGAATTGGTTTCTTTAATTTTGCCGTGTAGCTTTATGGCTTTTTCAGATAAAATACGAGAGGAAATCGGATTATAACTAGCTCTCTGGTTACAAAACCATTTATACAAGGCTTCTTCCATTTTTGGGAATTCGGGAGATTTCAGCGTCTTTCGATTTCCGGGACCCACCTCGGTTTTACAAATAAACTCATCAATACGTATTTTTTGTTGTTGAACCCGTGCGATAGTTGATCTATGCACTAAATATTGTGCTGCCAATTTTCCAGCTGATACACCTTTTTGCAAACTTCTTAAAATTTGTTGTTTTTGCTTTATGGTAAGAAACGATTTCTTAACTTGAGAGGGCATTATTATTATTTTTTAAGTGCAAATAAAGCAATTTGAACTTTTCCACTTTTCCTTTTCACTTTGTTCACTACTGACCACACTACACAAGAAAAAATTGTTTTGTGGCGCGATCATATCAATAAATACATACATATATCCTTTTCATAAATTTAGATTGTTTCATTTAATTACAGTTATAAGTGTAATAGCACTATACAGAGAACCTAAAAAACAAACGTAAGAGAAAGATCGAACATGGTGCGTAGAATATTTTCGTAAAACAAATATTGTTTTGTTGTTCCAGTATGATGCTCCGACTTTTTCCTTATAAATCATACATATTAATAAAAGGAGATGACTCGAATTAGTTCAAAAGATAATATAGCGGTAATTTCATAAATATCACGTGCAATTATAGACAAATAATAGCGGTTTCCAAACATTATTATTAGTATTTTTCAGTCACTAAAAAAAATTGTTGCAATTATCGAACGCAAAAAAAAGAAATGTTGCAATTATCAAAAGTTAGGAATTTTTGTTTTGATTTGCATTTATCGAAAGTTGCAAGTATCAAATGTTGCACAAATCGAGCTTTTACTGTAGTTGGAAAAAGCAAAAAGTGAAACCAAAATATACCAATAAAAATATGTGGGAGTGGTAAACAATAAAATTGGTGAGAGCAATAAACATTAAAAATTAAAAAAGGGGTGAGTTAAACACAGGTAAAATTGGTGAGAGCAATAAACATTCAAAAATAAAAATTAAAAGGGGGGTGAGTTAAACACAGGTATATGATTATTGATTAGTCAACGGTCGAATAACAAAATTCCAGATGTTGATTTTTTTTTTATTTTTTTTTATTTTATTTTATTTTTATAACCCGACGAATTAGTAATTTTATGGTATGGAATGAGTATGTGAATAAAACAATGCGGGGTCGGTAATTGGTGAGAAACGGATTTCTCTCTGTTCGTTGAGGATATTTTGGTTAAGAAATATAGCTTTTCGGATTTCGTAAGATTCTAAGTTGTCTAAACGTCTGCTTTTTGGTTGTACATGTAATATTTCTAAATTGTTTAAACTGGATGTGTGATTTTCTAACGTTAAATGATTATAAAGGGATGATTCATGGCTACCATAGATAAATGTTCTTTAACTCTAACTTCAAAATTGCGCCCAGTCTGTCCGATATAAGAGGAACTACAATCATTGCAATTGATCTTATAAACGCCAGACTTGGAAAGGCGATCAATTCTTGGTTTATTGTTAAAAATTATTTTCTTAATTGTATTATTGTTATAAAAAGCAAAGCTAATATCTGTATATTGTGTCGCGATGTTACTAATCCGTTGACTAGTTTTTCCTATATACTCTAAGCGGCGCCAATTTTTCGGCATTGGGCTATCAGGTGGATAAATGTTAGCTAAAGCTTTATGTTTCAGTTTTCTGTTTAATAGCTTTAATATAGTCTTAGCTGCATAACCGTTATTCGCTGCTATTTCTAAAATTATATTAAGCTCTTTGTTATAATTGGATATGGTCAAAGGAATGTTTATTAATCTATCTAAGAATGAGTGGAAAGCTGACATTTTAATATTATGGGGCTGGTTTGACGAGTTAGGTATAATGGCGTCTGTATACGTGGGTTTTCTATAAATTTTGAACTCTAATGAAGAATTAATTCTGGTTATTGTTATATCTAGAAAGTTAATGGATTTGTTTTCTTCTTTTTCTACCGTAAAATTAATGGTGGGATATTGAGAATTTAACCAAGTGAGAAAAGAGGTTAATAGCCTATCAGTTCCATTCCATAAACATAGTATGTCATCAACATATCTGTACCAAAAGATCATATGACGGAAATAAGGATTATTGCTTGATACAATCGTTTGTTCGAAGAAATTCATGAAAATTTCTGCTAACAAAGGTGACAGAGGAGAGCCCATCGGTAGACCATCAGTGAATCTGAAATACTTATTATCAAAGCAAAAATAATTTTGTTTAATACAAGTTTCAAATATCAGCTTCAGTTCATTCCGAAGGCTTCCATCTGCAACATCCCTATCTAAGTAAGTATAAACTATTTGAGACAAAATGTTAATTGGAATAGAAGTGAAAAGACTAGCAACGTCAAACGAAACTAATTTTGAGTGTAGTGGAATATCAACATCTTGAATTTTGCTAATCAATTCTACCGAGTTGAGACAATTTTTTTTACTAATTCATCGAGGCTAAAACGTACATATTTTCCGTCATCCATGTCAACAACAGAGGATGATTTTGGTGTACCTAATAACGTACGTGGATCTTTTACAAAGGTTACATTTGTATGTTCATTTAAAATACAAAGTAACTGCCTTATAGCATTGTGTGATACTTTGTTTGCCATTGCCCAGTTCTTTATTTTATTTCGAAAAACATCGTCACTTTTCAGTGGAATTATATTATCATGTTCCGAATTTTTATATTCTGTGTCGGTGTCACTTATGACTATATCGCTAAAGCTATAAGAACAAGTGTTGCTTTCATCAGTATCGATATCACTGGAATTAGTTGATAAATCTCCCTTTTTGCCATTATCTCCATCTACTAAGAATTCAGTTTTATTTTCATCGAGAATGGTATGTAACGTAGTTTGGTCGTAGTAAAACTTGTCATGTTTGGAATGGGATTGTAACAAATTCCGATGAACCGGTATCAATTCAATATTTTGGGATGAATTGATAGATAGCGGAACAATTTTGGTATTATTGTCTTCTGCATTTTTTATAATGTTTAAGGATGCAGTTTTAAATAGTTGCACTTCTTCCCGAATTTCTTGTATTTCCCTTTGCGTTTCCGCTACAAGTAGACGGCGTTTATGTCTATCGCTATATGATCCCCTTTTACGCTTATTAGTAGACATTCTTAAATATTTTCCGTTATCGTTGTATTCGTTTTATTTTATAAAATTATTCTTCACGGCTTTAAATATAGATTCTTTGATTTGAATATATAATTAGAAAAAATAAAAATAAAAAAATAAAAAAAAAATTTAATATTTCGATATCCATTTAAGGCACCTCCACACGAATGTGAAATGTGTAAGTTAAAAGTAAAAAGTTTTTGCATTGTGAATGAGGTGTTAATAAATTAAAATATATAGGTAACGATTAGTTACTTTATATTTATAGATTAAAATTACAATTAGTTTTGTTTTGGCAGCTACGAAAACTATTTTTCATTGTCGCGGACGATAAAAAACGCACCTATTATAAAAAATAATAATTGCATATAACCTTGAAAATGGTGTACCCATAGAAATCTCAGCATGTTTTTTTATAAAAACTATCTTTGTTTATTTTATAGTTACCGTATACACTAATATTATATTATTAATATAATCTATACATACACTTGAATTTTATCATTTACAAACATGCTTAATAAAAAATGGGAATTCACCGTATTAATTAGAAATGAACAAACCATGCAATGTTGAAATAGTTTTAACAAAACAACACATTTACTTATTAAATCTTCTATCTTATTACCTCTCTTATTTAAATTTTTAATCACCGTTAACAATTTTTTATAAACACATGTACACTATAATAATTGATTGGAATATTTTATAGAAATTTTATTAATTTAGTTTAATTTATCCACGCGCACGCACTTGGTGAGATCACTCCTATAACTTCGAATAATGAAATGTTAAATGTATGCCAAATGTCACTGTCACTGAACCAATTTTCAGATTGTTGTGTTCCTCTTGCATACAGTATATTATAAAATGTTTTTAAGTGAGGGAGAAAGAGTACACCATACTTAAATAATTTCTGTGACAATCGTGTACATACAAGATAGAAGAAGATATATATTGAGATTGATTGATGGTATATTGAGAATATTCTCGAATATAGAAATGATTAAAGTTTTCAGCTATATTTTATAAACCATATAATATATATTTATTAAGAAAATCTGAAAATATATTTACGAATTACTTAACCAATATTTAAACTGAATATTTCTAAACTACTTTATTTTTAATATTAAGCACTTAATTACTAGTTAATATTCAGCTCAATCTTAAATGAGTATTTATCCAATATTGACATTGAATCTTTGCGTCAATCTTTCATATATATCTTAAGCGCAAAGTTATTGGTAAATATTGATTTCAATATTCGGGAAAACTGTTATTAATTTTTAAAACGAATATGTACCGTAATCTTTCATTTCAATATAAAATGCTGTCTGGGAAGGTAGTTAGTGCAAATTCCTGCCCGGTTGATGTAGTCAATCCGCCGTTTTGTACTTAGATTGCGAAAATAGTGGCACCTGTTGATCAAATACCCGTTCTCGCTGCAATATGGGCATGTGCTTGTGGATTTCGGAACGGTGTCTCCTTTGCACTCCTTTTCCGTATTTAGAAGTACACTTCGCTGAGCATCGGGTTCTGGCTTAGCTGCTCGCATGCTGGATGGCTTCTGCATGCCTGATGCTTCCAATGACTGAAACTTCCTCATTAGAAAATCCAGGAATATGTCTAACTTTGAAACCTCGCGTGGACATTCCAGACTGGTTTCGTATCGCTGCAGTGTATCCGCATCTAATTTCTTCATCACAATGTGCGCGATGAGAGTTTCAAACGGATTTTCCAACTTCAAATTTTTTATGTTGTGCATCATCTCGATGATATAGTATCATGTAAGGTTCTGATACTTGAAGCCGTCGCAACCTGTATATTATGCAAATATATATAATATGGTGTTGAAGTATGATGTTGCATGCAGACGTTGGTTGCTATATCTCGCCTGCAGAATGCTCCATGCCACTTCGGAGTTTTCCTCGATTGAGCATAAATGTCCGATAAGTCTTGCCGCGTCCTTTTGCACATGTGATTTCAAATACCACATCTTCTCGGTTTTTGAAAGTGTGCTTTGATGTATGACCTTATTGAATATGTCCTTAAATGGCGGCCATTTCTCATATTCACCGTAGAAAACGAGAGCTTCCATTCGGGGAAGTCGCATGTTAGTGGATTCCACAGAGTTTGGATGGCCTTTACTCAGCAGTTGATGTAATTTGAGTAATGTGGATTCTGTATGCTGCGTGATGGATCCGTAGTAATCGTCTACGAAATACTTCGCGGTTTGATCCTCTTCCTCGATATTTAGGAGGATAGTCCGATGTTGTTGATCAATCATCGTTAAGTCTTTATTGATCTGTTCGATCTTCATCGTGGCGTAGTTCTGGGAACAATTGCCCATGCAACATTTTCCCATGCTCGTTCGATGGAATCCAGCCTTCGGTATAGAAGACGCATGTTGATGTCTTGCTCTTGAAGAAGAGCTGGGTTTGCGTCATCTTTCCTTGGATCCCTGGATGTTTGTAATACATGTGGCACATTATCCTTGCTCTGGCTGGTTATGGATTTGCTCACCATCGGCTCAGTGCTGCTTGCAGATGTTGTTGATTGGATAGTGCTCAAATCGCCAGAATTCATAACGTTGTTGGAGATGGAACTTGATGACGTATCTTTCTTGCTGTCCGTTTTACCCTCACTCTTTGGTGGATTTATTGAGGGGGCACAAGAAACTCTTTGCACCCATCGTTGAATCGATCGTATGCCTGCTGCACCTGTTTTCGCTCAGTGACATACGGATGAGACGTCCCTAACTCTTCACTAGCTCTTAATTCTTGATCACCCTTGCAAAATGCTGCGTACCGCGTGTTTTTGTTGTTTCTGTTAGAGTTGTTTCCTCAACTCGTTCTGCTTGTGCACCAATGCTTCGATTGATGACTTCTAAACATGCGTTTTTTTGTCTTTTTTTGCACTTAACACATTAGTTTTGATAAAAAAAAATTATTGTCCTTAAATTACATATACATGTATATCTAAAATATGTTTATTACTTCGTACTGTATTAAGTACAATTAATTGTAAATTTTGTTGACTATTTTAATTAAAAAAAAAAAAAAATTGGTGCAAACACGTACACACATATTAAATAGAAGTTGAATTCACTCAGTCACTTCATTACTTGTTGGTTTATTTTTGTTTTACAATAATCATCAATCTCCCTATAATAGTTTGCTTAAGGTCGTTATACTTTTCTTTCTCCGGAGGTTGCTTTATTTTTTCTCTGACGCATTTTACCTTATCGGAATCTAGTGCTGCTACTAAATAGCTATGTTTCGTTTTTTTTTTTTTTTTTTTTTTCGCTGGCGCTACATCCCGTCCATCAACGTTTCGTTTGATCAGTGCCTATTCCAGAAATTATGAATTGCACTTTTAATTGATGAAACCGTATTTCGGGATCATCCCACTGAAATGGGGGAGCTCTAACTGATACCCTGAAAGTTGATTTTGTTTTCGGTTCGTCGTTAGACATTTTGTTACAAAACAAACAGTGCATGCAATAATTTGCACCTCTAGTGAAACTAAAACCTTGCAAACAGCTCTTACGAATTTGAAATACTTTATATGTATGCGCATGTAAGTATAAGTGTTACGATGCAATGTTTATATACGATCTCGTACAGTTCCGCCGAGATCACGTTATATTTTTTAAATGTTAAGTATTAAATTGCAATTTTGACAACAATCAACTAAATATAATTATTTCGATTCTAATCTTAACAAAAATACTAAGAATTACTTTAAAATTGATTCCAGAGAGAAAAAAAATTAAATTCTAATCGTGACAATAAAAATAATGTGGACACCTACGAGTGATTTCTGCTTTCCTCGACCCTGAACAATGTGTTGCTTATTAATATTTTAACTGCACAAATATTGTTGTCCAAATATTGTGTGGTGGAATAAAATATCATCAGTTGAATTTATGCTGCACTATGTATTATGTGTACTGTTGCTTTATGTATGTGTAGAAAACTTCTAAGTATATTCTCCGACCCTTTTTTTAATAATTCCACTTAATTTATTCTCGCAGTAAAGCGGATTACTTTTGTCGTGGTCACCAATTTTAGGGGTGTTCGTGCACTAATAATAATGTGCTTTATTGAAATTCCCTAATGTTTATTTGTCGCCGCAGATCCGATACGTGAAATGATGCGTAAAAAATGGCGGAAATAAAATGCGTGGTTTATAGTTACTTCACACAAATGAAAATTAAACAATACTTTAGTTACTTTTTTTCAATATAATAAACAGATATTATGGATATTTTATGATGCTTCTTGTTACTTAATTAATCCACTTTATTTTGTCACTGTAATAATTGCTTTTACGTTAAATTCTACGTATACAAATTTATTCATTTATTTTTATAATATTAACTACGAACATGTCTTTCGTGTAGCTGGGTCGGAACTAGTCTCTTCCGTAAACCAGTGAATTTGTTTTTACCTACCGGTGGTGGATACAAGTTCTTCAAATGTCATGAGAGCTGTGCACCGATCTTGATTGACATACTTTTTCAGAGCTGGAACCCGACTTGATTGTGTTTCCACACCCCTTTATGTTTTTATTATTTTATTTATTTATTATTAGTATTCTTTATGTGTTTCCTCTATTACATATTTATTGAGACTGACTCCACTATGTTCAACCATGAGTCTCTTTTTTTGCTTTGCATCCAAAAAATTACTTAACTTACTTTATTTTATTTTGTCTTTACAATTGAATGAATGTTCGGTAACTTGACCGAGCTATTATTGCTGAACTAACTTTATTTAATTTTATATTATTCATAATCGTGCTGTTTATATCTTTAATTCTACAATAGAATTGTTCGATGTTATTATTTCCTTGACTAAGACCGTGGAGGTCCTTTATTAAGAAAGTCTCATTTCGTTTATCACTATAATGAGTGATACAATTTTATTTTATGTCACCCGAATCATGTGAGGTGCCATACATATTCAATATGCCATTGGCTTCGCCAATAATTTTGTTTCGGATAGCTCTTAAGGAAGCTTTTTATAAGGAGCTTCTTCTAAATCTCCACATATTGTACTTTAGAATTTCCTCTACATTTTCTACAAAATCATAGATTATACGTTTATTTCCATCAAAACGGAGCAAGTCTTTGACCGCGTCTGGAATACTTAAATGATCGAGCGGATAGATTTTTATTCATTTTTAAATTAACACTTGGTTCTTCACTTAAATTTACTTCTGTTATTTTGTTAATCTGTTTTGACTCTTTAATATTTACATTTTAACTTTTTCTGTTATTCTATCTAATTCCGACTTTAGATTTTGTTCTGCTTTATTTTTAATACTAAATTTTTTTACTAATTTTCTTAAATTTACCCGATTATTATATTTATAATTTCTTAATCAATTACTACCACTATCCATATACTTTGGTAATGTTAGGATACTATAACTTTTGTAAACTGTTATTTACTATAGCAAAACCGATTTCGCGATTGAATTTTAAGTTTTTTATTTTTGGTACACAGGAATTTAATTTTAATGAAACTTGGGAATTTTGGGATTTTCTTTTTGTTCGTTCCTTTGGATTTGCTGCGATGATCTATTATATGTTGTCGCTCACTTTATAATGTGCACTTTTGATTTTGTAACTTTTCACTTTTATTATTTTAAATTTTTATTTTCACGCCGTTGCTGCTTAGTTTAAATTTTAGATTGGTTACTTAAATCACTGTGAAATGTTTTCTGCTTTTATAATATTTCACTACTACCGATATACCGTCGGTATGAACTTAATAGTTCCGAAGATATTATTTTTAGAATCATTTAACTTTTGGTATCGTAGGAAAATCTTTGGATTTTCTAAAAAAAAAATCCTCTAGCAACTACGCCAGTTAAAGTGTGAGTTGTGATTTTTTAAGTTATTTACTTTAATTTCGTAGCTGATGTGTTATTGTCAATCTGCAATACTTGTTTTTTGCTTGTTAATTGCAAAACCGATTTGTTAGCGAGGCGTCGAGGATACCAATTTATTGTTGTATTTACTTCACGTCGAAATTTATTGTTGAATTTTTTAATTTGTTTGTACTGGAACATCGGGGTTACAGCTTATGGTTATGGTGAGAGTATGCGCGGGACTATTTATGATTTAGTTACCACATTATAGTTGTCACCTGATGTGATTTACTTGTTATTCCATGTCCATATGCTCCAGCTAATAGTCTCCGGATGGGGTTCCAAGTTTCGAGGCTCCTTCCACATGCGTATATGTTTTGGGAATGGAGCAATTCTACCCCTGTTCTAATAAATCTTATATATTGGATTATCCTTCTGCACGCATTTGTTCTCTGCAGTACGGTGTATGATACAGTACATAACCCATTTTCAGCATATCATTTCAACATAGTTATCATTAAATGGAAAGTGAAAAAATGGGTACCATGCTAGATACAGCAGACGGTCACCATTGGATATGAACCTTAAAAGTAGATTAAATCGTACGACAATATAGGTGATAGCTTTGTTGGGCAGTCCCACTTGCATAAACAGATCCTTTCTACCTTAATTTTATTTTTATTTACCTTAGTAAAACGTAATTAATATGTAATCATGAAAATTTTCGACTAATATGAAGTTTTTGGTAGATCTTTATAAAATATTTTACCGTTGCTTCGGTACGAGTGCAATACGGCTTAGCATAGTCACTGTTACTGAATCGTATAATATTTTTACGTAAAAGGTCACTAAATATACCTTTTCCCATGTTCTGGTCATGATACGAAAATCTTCTCGGATGTGAGTAAATTAAATTTTGATTTGTAAGCTTTATTTTCATTTCGCTTTTTAGATCCGGTTCTGAATTAGTTGATCTAGTATATACATAAACTCATCCAAAAGTTCGGTAGTTTTGGATACAATCTTTTAGAATATAGACCAATAATATAGATACCTTCGTTTTTATTCTCATTTTCGTTGTAATTGATACTAAGAATTTCGTTGAATAAACTCATACGATCGATTTAGGTGTACATTCGCTTGGTTCGACCTTCAGTGGATTTTTGTCGGGCTTCAATCGTAGTTCATTTTTTAATATGCGCCCCATGCTACGAGCAGACACATACAGATTTTGCGTAAGTGTAACTAAACACTATTAATTTTATCGTATACATGGTTAGCCCTTCTCTTGCGTGGTATAATTAACCCTGTTCATACTGAACAATCACGGTTTCCCCTTGCAAACCAATAAATTACTTATGTATTATATCCCTCTGCACACAGCATCCAAAATAACCTGACCGGCTTTTCTTTTATTTTCTATATTGCCACATATGCCATTTAATAATTTTATCACACATAGTTACTCATCCCTTTCCTGCACATAGCATTTAAACAAGTTCACCAGCCTATATCTTATTTTCCATTTTTCCCCCTTTTTCACACAGGTCGTTTATTATTTTTTTTTTACCACACAGTTAATAAAACTCTTCGTTTTTTCATTATTTTCCGTTTAACCATAATTTCCATAAAACAAACTTACGTTTGTTAACTGGTGCTTTGTTTTCGAGAATTTCGTCGTCCATTTTATATATAAATGTATATATGTAGTTATGGGTTTCGCGTGTACGGTTCTGCAGTCGATGCGACAAAGATTAAAACACTTGGAATTTATTTTAATTTAGATTTAAGTTTAGATTTAAAAAAGTACGTATTAATGTAGTTCCTATGCTTCACTGTTGCTTTTTAGTGTAGGAAAGTAGCTCGGTGCGGTGATCGGGTGTGTAGATGAGGTACGTGCACGTAACTACCCCGGCCTTAGATTTTTGTGGACCTCAACAAAACTAGATGGGTCTACCTTTGTGATCATCTGTATGTCTGCGGATTATTTTATTTTATTTTCACAAACCATTGGCATGGTGTGCAGCTGGGGCAGTATCTTAGCATACATAAATATACTATGATTGATATTATAGTTATGGTTATTAGTTATTATGCTCCAAGAGGTGTAATGATGTTGCTGATTAATGGTTTCCTGTTCTACCTATGCCATTCGCTCTAGGTTTTTTATTGTCATGTGCGATAATTGCTTCGGATCGTAGACTTTCGATTTACTGGTTACGATGAGTTCATTGTATGGTACGTACGTATAGATTTCTTTGTACGTTTTTCCTTTGTTCTCGTAGGTTACTCCTTTTACAGTGATTGTGCAGCTCTCGAATTGTACTATGCATTGTGATAGCAGAAATTTCGATGTTTGGTTGTAGCAGTCTGTTTTAAACTCGATATCTTGGTATTGGTGGATGACTAGGAATTTGCCTTCTATTTGTTCTATGTACTCTGGTATTTCGCCTTCTAATATTGGACAGCTTGCCGGCTCATTCGTTATAATTTTTGATACGCAGGTCTCTGTTGTTGTTTTTAGCTCTTCTTCCATGCAGAAGTAAGTGTCGTCGATTTTATTGCATTTTTCGTTAGAATATTTTGCATTTTGGTTATGGATATGGATATAGGGTGCTGGGATATTTATGTGATAAGTACTACTTATAGAAAGGGGAAATATTTTGATGTTTTGGAATATGTTTTGTGAGTATTTAGGAATGAAAATTGAGAATACTACCATTGGTTGCTTAAAATAAGTATTTATCTTTAAAAATTGGTATAATTCTTGTTCTGTTTCTATTTTAATGCCCTGCAACGATACAGTGTTTTTTAATGTTCTTTTTGTGTGCTGTTCTTTTGTTGGTTGATGTTGTTGGACCGTCGTTGTCATTGGTTACTACGTGTTTTATATACCTTGGTGCTAATTTGTCGCGTATGTGCGTCTTTTCGTATATATTGTAGTGTCGTTCTGTTTTAACGTCATTGGTTTTATTTTGTTTATTTTGTATTTCCTTGTTCGCAATTTTTTTCGTTCGTAAATTATATTCTGATTGTATTGTTTTCAAGAATTATTCAGTTCATAAATCATCAGGTATTGATTTCATTACTATGTGTGCTCTCTGAAGCTCTATGGGTGTCAGTTTGGTTGCTGTATGTACTGATTTATTGTATGCCATCGTTGCTTCTATCATGAGTTCATCAGCTCTAATTTTTCGGTTTTCAGAATTTTTGATTTTTATTATCTCCGATAATGTATTATGGAACCTTTCTATAATTCCGTTGCCAGTGCTAGATTTGGGTGTTGTCACATGGTGCTCAAAGTTATATTTTTCTTTGAATTTTCTAAATACTTCTGATGTGAACTCTGTTGCGCTGTCTGATATTATTGTATGTGGTATCCCTTCCTGAGAAAAGTGGTTTTTCAACTATTTTATTATATCTGAAGTTTCTCTATTTTGTAATTCGTATATAGACGCAAATCTTGAAAATCCGTCTATTATAGTTAAGAACTGTTTAGTGTTTAGAGAGAATGTATCCATGTGTACTCGTTCGTTTGGTCTTCTGGGTGTTAATGTTACTTGTTGTGTCAATTGTAATTGGCTTCTATCATATTTTGCACTGTTACAAGTTTCACATTTTCGGATATATTCGGTTATTATCTCGCGTTGATTGGCGAATTTGTATTTTTTATTTATTTATTTACTTGGTATCCACTTACTTTTTTCTATGCTGGATCGTCCAGGCTGTTCTTTTTATTATGAAATGTTACCTTTCGTTTTGCTTCTTTATCGCCAGTTATGCCGAATCTCTGAAAACGTGTGGTTGGGGGTTTCTATTTTATATAATACATGTTTTCTTCTTCTAGGCAAAGTTCTAAGGCCTCGCTTAATGTTTCGGGTCTCTACTCCGTTGTACATGATCCTATTGGTTCTCTTAGATTTGAGATGAATTGTGCTAGACACATTTCTTGAAATAGTTCTTATTTTACTCCATTTCCACCGTTCAGGTTTGCTCTTGCGACTAATGCTGATTGAATTTCCACTATTTTTGTGTAGAATTCTCTGGATGTAAAATTTTCCTGTCGTGCTCTATGCAGATCGCGTATTAACGCTACTTCCGAACTGGGGTCTCCGTAGTGCTTTATCAGTATCTGTTTTATGTTATTCCAGTCATTTGATGCTCTCGTGTCGTTGGCTATCAGTACATCATTAGCGTTTGCATTTTATTTTTGATCTTATTGCTTTTATGTAAGTCGCTAGTATCTCTGTCGTGTTGCCTGTAAATTCCGTTAAATCCCTAATGATGTCAGGTGTTCTGAACGCTGAATTTAATTTTTCCATATATCTGCTGGTACTCACAAACGTTTTGCACTGCACTGATTTGATTAATTGATTTACCGAAATAACTTTAAGAACTTCCCGCATTATGGTTTTTTTTTCTCGTGTTATATTTTGTCGTTGATACTACTTGTATTTTGCATAAACGCGTATTTTATTTAATTTATTATAACGGATTTCCACGCTACTTTATTTTATACACTTTGTTATATGTTTTATATGGCCTCAAGTACTATTGAAAAACTTATTTAAGGTTTACTGTACTAGTAGGTAGTATTCTCCGATTCTTCTTATGGATCGAGATTAATGGGTCAATTATAGGGGATGCAAAAATAATTTTAACTTACTCTGCAACAATCTGGCAGACGATGAATATGAAGGTGCTAATCTTCATGCCGTTTCCTCGTTCGAAACTGCTTTTTATCTTCAGGCGAGTTTTTATTTCATAAAAACTGCTCACCTACGTCGATTGATGTTGCACAATTTACTTTTATTACTTCACTCACTCTCACTAAATTATTATATCAACCCGCTTACCACTGGTGGGAGCTTGTCGATTGATTTCTTTTTAATATTTAGTTGCACTGAGTTTAAACTAAACACTTTACTGTACTTTGTTGTGTTAAAGCTGGGACTTTAACTTGAAACAGCTCCGCCAGTTAAGGGTTTCGCGTGTATGGTTTTGCAGTCGATGCGACAAAGATTAAAACACTTGGAATTTATTTTAATTCCCCAATAACAAATTTTATTTTAAAGTTTAGATTTAAAAAAGGTACGTGTTAGCTGTATAAAGTAACTTGAATAAAAGACATGGTTATTATATGCTAAACTGTTTATATACTAAAGTCATATCCTGTTGCTTCACTGTTGCTTTTTAATGTAGGAAAGTAGCTCGGTGCGATGATCGGGTGTGTAGATGGGGTAAGTGCACGTAACTATAAAAGTTAAGTTATCTTTGATAGATTTACTTAAAAAAATTATTTTTCGGACTATGTCCACTTTATTCTGTTACTAAATTATATCTAAAAATTTATATTTTTTATTTTACTTTATATAATAAAATATTGCTGATGCTAAGAAATTTATATAATGAGAAATATTGCTGATTTAAGAAATATAAAATATGTTAGTGTACTTTGTACACGCGCATTTAAAATGTAATTTGAAGAATGTTGAAGATGCACATTCCATGTTGACCTGATTTCTCATGGAATAATGTATGTGGTGAAATGTTGTAGCTATGTGCTTAACTTCTCCCCCTTTAAAAATCGTCGACCCGTGGATTAGAAGTTTAATTGGATTGGTTGTAGCCAAACGATTTTCTTCTGTTTCCTATATGCTGATCGTGCCATGAAGATAATAAGTATCATTGTAATTATTGTTATGATACCTATGTCTGTTGCGTTGTTCGTTTGATAATTTGTTTCGAGTTTGTCCAATAACCCTATGTTTCTTTGGTGTAGATTATGTAGATACTCCAAGTTCAGTTTTACCCCTCTTTGTGTAATATTTGTTTGGAGCATGGGTGGTAGAATTTGCGATGTTTTTATCTCCTTATTGGTAAAAGTCCATCCTTTTATTTCCAAAGTTTCATTTTGGTACTGAATCACGAAGTTTCCATTTAACTGTTTGTCTGATCCATTCTGCGTTACCGTACCGTTGAAATTATTTAGAAATATGGTATTCTCATTTACAGATTCAATTACTTCGTTTTCATTAAATGAGAATTCGCATCCTGCATTTAGTCCCTTCATTAATTGGTTTATGCAATGGTCTTCTTGTATTTGGTTAAGTCCACATATAGTGACTTCTCTCCTACTCTTGCACTTGTCGATCATACCGTATATTTTATGTTGGTTTATTAGAAATTCACTATATTCTAAATGAATCTGTTTGTCGTTTTTGATAGTAGACCTCAATTTTATATGGTGGAATTCTTCTCCGGTTGTCTTTGGTATGGAGATGACGTACAGAATTATTGTGTCCCTCATTAACATGGTTGGCTCCAAAACTTCCTCTTGATTTCCGTCTAAGTGCAGCTGGATTTCATTATGTTGTTTGAGGATTTGTTGGATCTTCTGGGTAATGGCTGTGTTTATTTTGTACTGTTCGTTGTTGTTTTCGATAATCCTGTTCTGACTGCTGAGTATGTTATCCCAGTTAGTTGCATCCGGTGAACCAGCAATCCATTTCCATGCTGAGCCAATCGATTTGATTGAACGCTTGGTTTTTTGTTTGTGGTTCCTTAGTTCCTGCAGTAGTTTATTGATCTCATTAATCTGGTACGCTAGCTGTGGTTTAGTGACGCTAGCTGGGCTGATGTCTTTTACTTCAGATTGTATTCTGGTTAGGATATCCTCGTAACAGCTAAGGTCGATTTGGTGGATTGAGATAGAGATAGTAGATGTTTAAGGACGTTACTATGGTCCAAAGGCACAAGCTAGAAAGAAATGAGCTTTATTTAGTAATGTTCTTGATATGGGTCTTATGTATCCTTCTTCCGGAGTTGGTAGTCACAGTAACTTTGTTGTCTTTCGCTACTGTTTCCTTTCTAAATTTGGGTTTATTTTTGCCTTGAATTTGTTTTATGGCAGTATAGATTGTTTCTCCAATTTCATAGGATCTCGGATCACTTTTTTTCGCGTTTTCTCGTTGTATTTTTAATTTTTGGCTATGTTTTATCCTTTCTATGAGGTCTTCATTCACTTTCTCTTTGTAGTCCAACAGGATTTGATAATTAATGTGTTGAATTCTTTCAAGGAATATATCGCACGGTTTTTTTCCAATTACCGAGTGTATGCATTATTATATCTGTCGACTGAAATGTTGACTAGTTCTTTGGTTGTGAGATCCTTGTATTCGGATTGAATACACCTCAGGATTTCGATTACGGTTGAATGAACTCTCTCGATTGTACCAGTTACTTCACTCCTATTCGTTGGCGTTACGTACACTTGTATCCATTATGGGACTTAAAAAACTCGGTTCGTTGTCCATCACTAACATTTTCGGTGCCGTGAAGTAATGTAATACTTTTATCATTTTGTCTCTCAAGTGAAGAACAGAACGATCTTTGATGTGAAAAAATTTTGCAAACTTCGAAAATTTGTCTACGCATGTAATGAATTTCTCGTCCTTTTTATCCATTATGTCGATGTGAAGTATTTCCGACGGGTATGTCGGTATTGGTGTTTCCTGCAGTTTTGGCTTGTTCGGATGCCTATCGTACTTATTCTCGTTGCACACATCACATTCTTTCGTATATTTTTTTATTAAACTTGCTATTTGCGGGAAATATCATTTTTCGAGTATCTGTTCTTTATTTTCCTTCCAGTTTCGATGAGCTCTCCGGTGTTCCTCGTCGATAATTCTGTATTTATTTTCTTCGTTGTTTATGTCCTCCACTATTCTTCTTGTCAACCGTATTTTGTAGTTGGTGAAGTCTTGTTGGTAGACTTCTTGGAGCATTTGTATGTATTTTTCTGGGATTTTTATCCCATTTAGAAGTGTTGGGTGTAACTTCTTTTTTAGGATTTTCCTTAATGCTTCCTTGTTCATATCGGGTAAAGAGATGTAATGCCGATGATAATTATGGTGAGGTTCTGACCTTCTGTGATTACTAATTGGATCTTAAAGACATTTATTGAGGATTCGCAATGCTGGATTAGTTGAGTTCCATCTTCTTCAGCACTATGTATGGTTCCGCTACTTGTTGAGGAAAGGTTGTTCAATTCTAACTTTAGCCTAGACAAAGCATCTGCTACTTTGTTAGTTATGCCCGGTTTATAAATTAGTTCGTAGTTGAATTCCTCGATGCGAGCCTTCCATCTTTTCAACTTGCTGTTGTTATTCCGGTTACTCAATGCGAATGTTAATGGTTGGTGATCCGTTACTATCTTGATCTTTTTTGTCCCATATAGGTAGTTTTTTAGGCTATCCAAGGCCCATACGATCACCAACATCTTCTTTTTCGTTTGTGGCGTAGTTCTCTTCTGTAGTGTTTAGGGATCTTGATACATAAGTGATTGGACGATCTTTGCCAATCTCGCCTTGTGAAAGGACTGCTCCGATGCTGGTGTTAGACGCGTCCGTTGTTAAAATAAATGGTCGATCAAAATCTGGAAATACAAGTAGGTCCGATGATGCCAATAATTCCTTCAGTTGTTCGAAGGTTTTTAACTCTTCTTTTCCAAGTTCGATTTTGATTTTTTTCGATGTGTTCGCTTTTATTTGGGCGTTCTCCCCCCTTGTAAGATTCGTGAGTGGTTTCGCAATTTTTGCGAAGTCCTTTATGAATCTTCTATAGTGCGAAGTTAGTCCAAGAAATCCTTTCAATTCCTTGAGATTTTCAGGTGGTTTTATATTTTTAATCGCTGATACTTTCTTGGGGTCTGCGTTTATGCCCGAATTGGTTATTATGTATCCCAGGAATTCTTTCTCCTCCTTAAGGAATTCGGTTTTGTCTATGTTGACTCGAAGATTAGCTTTTGTTAATGTATTGAATACATTTTCAACATTGCGTAGATGTTTCTCCTTTGTGGTACCCCCGAAGACAATAATGTCGTCGATATACACATAACAGATTTTTCCTATATACGGTTTTAGGACGTCGTCAATCATCCTTTGGAAAATTGCCGGCGCGTTTTTTAAACCAAAAGGTAATCTGGTAAATTCAAATTTTCCATTCATCGTAGAGAATGCCGTTTTTGCAATGTCACTCTCTTTCATCTTGATATTGTGGAACCCTGATGTTAAATCGATGGTGGTGAAGTATTTAGAATTTCCCAGACAAGCGATGGTGTTTGTGATATCCGGAATCGGATACGTATCAGATATAGTGATTGCATTCAATTTCTTGAAATCGATTACCATTCTGTATTTTTTTATACCCGAGGCGTCGAGTTTTTTCTCCACGACCCAAATTGGGGAATTGTAAGGACTTTTAGAGGGTCTTATGATACCTTCATTTAAAAGTTTCTTAATTTGTGTCTCCACCTCTGTTCTCATGTCGATGGGATACGGGTATGTTTTTGTGTAAACCGGTTCTTTTGTTGTAGTTTTGATTTCCGCTCTCACATTTGTTTCAATAGTTTGCTCGTCATTAATTGGTCCAAACAGTGGTAAAAACTTGTTGATTATCGATCTTAATTTCAGCTTGTCTTCTTTATTTAGATGGTTGTCCCTAACTTTTATATTGTATACTTGAGTGGAAATTTTCTCTTTTAACGGAATATTGATGTCTGGAGAGATGGTTAGGATGTTTTGTTTTCTATCTATCATTGCTCCTACTTTTTTGAAGGTATCATCTCCAATTATTCCGTCGAACGAGGTTAATTCGGGTAGAATGAAGAAGTCCACTGGGATGTCGTTTCCAAATCTCTTTTAAAAATGGGTGCAGTTATTTTTTGGTTTATGCGTATGTCACCACCGGCTGATTTGACGGTGAAAAGGTTGTTTACGGGCCGCGCGTCTTTGGCGATTTCTGTTCTTACAAAATTTTTGTTAGCTCCCATATCTACGAGGAACTTTAGTATTCTTTTATTATGACAATGGTATTTTATGTAAGGTAGGATTGAGAGGCCGCCTCCTCTATAAAATTTATTTCATCCTCTTCTTCCGGGTCTACTTCGTCTTCGTAGTCTCGGATGTATTCTTCGTATTGATGTTCATCTTCTTGTTCTATTTCGTCTCTCTGCTCCAAGTGAAACACTCTCTGTTGTTTCTGGGCCTTTACATTAGTTTCTGAGTTTAGATCTCTCCTATAGTTTGGTCTGTTCATATAGTCGATTTTCCTGGTTTTGATGGATTCATCCACTTCCATTGGTGTTAGCGGCTTTGTGGTATTTTTATTTCCTGTTGTTGTTGGATTGGACCGTATGCCATGTTTTTTTGTTATAACGACATTCTGGGAAGCGGTCTTGGTGCCTCTTGGTGGTATTTATTTTGTCCAAGAATTTGATTTACCGGAATTGTGACCCTGTTGTAGAGGTTCCTATTATGAAGCGGTAAGTTCCGGAAGTTGAAGTTTTGGATCTCTAGGCATGATGCATATGCCTCTGGTAGTATGGCTGGTCTTTGGATATGTCGGTTGATATAATCCTCTCACGAAAACGTCGAGCGCGCGATTCCTGTACATCTCCGTTAGTACAGTCATTGTGTCTTTATTGTAATTACTCATTTTTATTCTATTGATAATTAATAATAGCTGGTGATTTACATTTGCGTAAAATTCATCGACGCTTTGTCTCCTCTGTGTCAAATTACCGAGTTGGTATTCCAGTGTACGCTGATCCCTCTTATCTGCGTAATGGAGTGACAGGCAGTTCTTAATTTTTGTCCAACTTCCATTGAAAATATTATATGACACGAGTGCTGAGTCCGCTGCTCCTCTGATCTTCTGGCGAATGCTCTGAAGAATAGCATGGTAAATAGGTTTATCCCTCACTATTTCATAATCCTCTAATATTCCTTCGACACTGTTCAACCACGATACGTAATGTATTGGGTTTCCATCAAAGATTTGAAGCTCTTTCACACAATCTGGGAGCTTACTGATTTCCTTGAAATCGTTCTCGTCCCTTAGCCCATTTGTTGTGATGTTATTAAGGATACGCTGCTGCTCCCTGGCTTCCAATTATTCTAACCTTTTCTGGATATTTTTTACCACTTCAATATGTGCGTTTAGCGCCCCAGTCAGTTGAACAATGGCAGCTTGTATTTGATCCATTATAGTTATTAATTGTTTATCAGTTTTTTATTGTAGAATTATTATTTACTTATTTTAGTTATTAAACAATTGTATTTACTTTTATATTAATAAGAAGAATTTAACTTTAAGATTACTTATAACTTTAACTTACAATATTAGAATTTTCATGAGGATCTCTCCTTGGTTATTTTGTAGAGGGATTTGTGTTTCCCGTGAGGATTTCTCCTGGTAAAGTTGTGCAGGGATTTGCGTTTCCCTGGAGATATAAGATAGAGTGTTGCTTCGTACCGGATGATCTACAGTTTTCCCTTTTAGCCACAAGCGTTTATGCTTGCAAGTAGCTTACTTGTGGTGTGGTTTTCACTCACGTTACACTTATAGTTACTATGGGGATAGTATTTTCATTAACACTTTTTAGTTTTTGTTATTAAACTACTATAGGCATAGTAATTATTGTGTCACTTTTTATTATGAATTCACTATAGAGATAGCAAATAAAAATTTTATTATGACGTTTGGATAGCTTGAATTGTTTCGGCGCCAGTTAAGTTATCTTTGATAGATTTACTTAAAAAAATTATTTTTCGGACTATGTCCACTTTATTCTGTTACTAAATTATATCTAAAAATTTACATTTTTTATTTTACTTTATATAATAAAAATATTGCTGATGCTAAGAAATTTATATAATGAGAAATATTGCTGATTTTATAATTATGAGTAGTAGGATTACGCGAATTAAAAAAAAAATTATTTTAATTCTTTTTCACTTTATTGCAATTTTAAGTGTTTCACGTTTTTAATCTAACTTACAACTAACTCAATTCTTATTTTAATTCTTAACATTTTAATTAATGCTACGTTAATACAATGTATTTATCTCTAATTTCCTAATCGCTCGTGTAACTGAGTACCAGGCACGTTGTTAATCATCAGCATTTTGTATGCGTTGATTTAGGTCTTTCAACTTATGATTTTTAAATGACGTTTGCATTTATAACGTGGGAACGTCATATTGGAATGTGTCTTATCTATCTTGCTAATATAACTCCTCCCGGGGGTGAAAAATGGCGTCCTCGGTCTTTGGGTTGATTCTATATTTCTTTAATAACTCCGAATGTGGCGTGATATGTTCGGTGTTTGACTCCTCCCGTGGTGGACCCTTTGAATTTTTTATTGTTACTGTTGCTTTGCGTCTAACGATGCTGATATAGATTACTAATATTAAAATGCACATTGATGATATGGATGTTCCTCCTGATAATGTCCAAATCCAGGTTTGCTGGTTTGCTTGCTTTAGGTATACATGTTCTAGTTGTTTTCTATTCTGTATGTTGTCGTGGTTTATTTCTTCAAAATTCAGGGTTGATATTAGTTTCCGTGTTGCTTCAACGTTGTGTAGTGCTCCCTGCATTACTTGCATTTCGCTTTTTATTTCGTATGAATGAAACCTTTTATTGTTGAATGTTATCGAGCAATTGAAGAAATCTATTAAGAAATTTCCTGTCAATTCTCGGTTACTTGGTCCGCAATTTGAATATATCATTTCGTTCTTGGCGTTGTTTATTAGAATTTTGTCTTCGGAGATGTACTGGACCGTTGTTTCTGACTCTTTTGTGACGTTGCATTGACTTCTAGTTCCCATTACCAATGGCTTAATGCAGCTATCCTGGAATTATTTTATTTGGGAATGTTTTTGAATGAAGCTATTATGTCTCAGTGTGGTGAATAGTTTGTTTTTGGATTTAACGAGATGTTGCGGGTAGTCCTCTATGATTGTTTTGTTGATGACTAAAGGTCTAATCCTAATTATTGTCGATTCTTCATCCTCTAGTTTGGGTACTTCAAGTATATAGAATAAAGTTTCTTTGTTTATTGCGATTTTTGGAGTCACATATTGGAGTGCCTCGTCTTGTAAGGTAATATTGACTCCTTGGTTGGTTAAGAGGTCTTTAATCGTGATTAGTTCTTTTATTGTCAGGATTCTATTGCTTGGGAGTTCCAGTTTTGTCCTGACTATTGCATCTTGGATGTCTTCTAATATTGTGTTGGTTGTATCGAAGTTTATGATCATTGCTATCATCTCTATTTCTATCTATGGTGGTGTTTTTCATTGCATTATTTACGATATTTGTTATTAATTCGATTCTTTTGTTGATTTGTTCGTTTATCTTGACTTGCTGGATGTTTGCGTTGATTAGTTCGTTTATCGAACCATTGATTGCACGTAGGTCTTCGGCATCTGGATTCCCCGCCAGCCATTTCCATGCTGAGCCTAAGGTATCCCAACGTTTGTGCCTTGTACTTGAGTTTGGTTTTATTTGGTGGAAGTTGTTGATTAATTTTATATATTTTTGTTCTATTATATTGTATAATTCTAGTTTGTCATTTAATTTATTGGTAGTAATTTTGCCAATTGATTCTATAGTTATTTCTAAATTAGTTACGTTTATGGGGTGTATAATTTTTATGACCCTGTTTGAATTTTACATGTTTTTACTTTAATCAATAAAATTGGATCTTCTTGTAGATCTCTGATTTCTAGCTTTTGACATTTATAAACTTATAGAATTAACATTAATATCATTAATTTCTTTAAAAAATACATCGTAAAAAAAAATAAACAAAACAGAAAATTTGAAAGATAATTTTTCTCTTTTTTTTTTTATTTTAATGTTTTTAGAAAATTATTGGGGTACGACTAAACGTAATTTAATCTTAATAATTCTTATCTTTAATTTTAAATTTGAAAAAAAAATTTTACAATATTATTTACTACTTAATATCTATTCCTATTTATTTGTTATTCTGTTTAAAGTGTTATTAAAATTCTTATGTCTAAAAGTAAAATTATATCTTTGAAGTCGTAATTAAAATTGTGCTAAAATTTTAGTCTTTTCGCGTCTATCTAGTAGTGCGCGATGGTAGACTATTCCCGTGGAATTTCCCAAATTTCGTGTCTATCTTGTAGTGCACGTTAATATGGTTCAATTCCAGACCTTCGAATTTATCTTAAAGGTCCGAAGAGATTAGGTAAAAAAATATATAAAGTTCTTACCTGGTTTGTAGTCGTGGATGTAACGGTTCTCAAAGCGGGTTTGGTGTTGATGCGGTGGAACCTCTAGTCTTCTGGACGATTATAAAATCTATAGCCCGAGATATCACGTGAACTTTCAAACACTTTTTAAAAAAAAAAAAAAAAAAAATCACTGTGTTGAATGTCCGTAATGGATTCACTTTAAAATAAGTTTTTATTTGCTTATTTTTCTATACTGTTACACACACTTTCACTTCACTTTGCCGTACGGCTGCGCCAATTATGAGTAGTAGGATTACGCGAATTTAAAAAAAAATTTATTTTAATTCTTTTTCACTTTATTACAAATTTAAGTGTTACACGTTTTTAATCTAACTTACAACTAACTCAATTCTTATTTTAATTTTTAACATTTTAATTAATGCTACGTTAACACAATGTATTTATCTCTAATTTCCTAACCGCTCGTGTAACTGAGTACCAGGCACGTTGTTAATCATCAGCATTTTGTATGCGTTGATTTAGGTCTTTCAACTTATGATTTTTAGATGACGTTTGCATTTATAACGTGGGAACGTCATATTGGAATGTGTCTTAATATATGAATATAAATGTATCCAACTGGATTATTGTCCCCCAATATTATCGATAGTGGCTGAAATGTTTCTTTCAATCTTTCGATTTTCGCCTATATTTCACGAATTTAATTGTGTATTTGTGTTATATCATGAAAAAATTAACCAACTATATTAATATATTTCAAAAAGATACTTGTTACGTTATTACTTACAGCAGCTCTTGCTACAAATTGATCAGCGATTTCAGATTTGGTTAATTTAATGGAACCACTAGACTGTCTTTTCCTTCCAAAATTACTGTTTATTAAGAAGGGAAGCCGAAAAAATCCAGTTAGTTGATCGGGTGTTGAAAGAACAAGCTCTATTGATTTAAAGTAATTTGTGTTTTTCTTAGAATTCGCGATTTTAATTAATATTTCGTTAATGGCTGGACAACCATCATGTAGTTAATTTTTTTTATCATTATAGATATATTTGAAGTCAATTTCAAATACCATACATAATTCGTTTATTAAGTTAGAGAAATTCAAACTGGGTATTCTGAAAAGTATTTCGATATTGTGAAATCTTCCTGGTATTTTATGTGTTGTAGTTTGAATTCTGAGGTATTGTCCCAGTGTTTGATAATTTCGTCGCACGATTCTACATTTTATTTTGGAAATTCTATTGATGGTTGGTAAATGTTAGGTTGAGATATTGAACTATTTTTAATATCGCTTGGAACGGCAAACTTTTTAATTTTTGATCGAAGTTTGTTGTACCGCGTACTGCTTCCTCGTAGCTAATTGTTTAGTGTTTCCTTTTTAGCTAAGGAAATACATATTTTAATTTTCTGATTTAAATAACACTTTTATTAGAATTGCTAACTGTTGCAATGTGTCGCTCGTTATTTTGTAATTACTCGTTAGATCAAATGCTTTTTCTATTATTAAGTTTGAGAGGTCGGTTTGTTATTTTCGTAGTATGATTCAATTATTCGCTCTTTTGTACAATCAAGTTACCTATAGAGACGTCGTTAATTTGTCTTCGACTTCTATGATGTACCGTGATTATTCTAACTAATTTTGAATGTACCGTGATTATTCTTGCCATCAGTGTATAGCTTGCTTGTTATGTTAAGCATCGCGTGAAGACAGTTTTATTTGACGTTTTTGTTTGAAAATGTCAATTTTCCGGTTTTCTTGTAAAATAGTGTGTTCCGAGAATCGGGGTTTCTTCCGTTTTGTGACCACTCTTAATACACTTTTTGCGAAATAAGTTTTGTACTTTCAGAGAATTACTAGATTTGCTGTTTTGATGTTCCTCGATAATTAACTCTTCTTCCTCTCTGGCAGCTTTCTATAAATCATCAAATGATTCTACCGAATCTCGCTTCATTTTATCCCGAATCCTGAATGACAGTAACCCGTAAACCATGTCTAACTATACTTTCCCACTCAACTCTTTATCTGGTAGTTGAGCAAAAAGAGCCCTAATGTTGCAGACATACAAATCTGTTTTTACATTTTTCGGTTGGGGACTTGCAAAATTTCCCTATATACTTTGTACGGTTTTTTCTTTTTCCCGTAAACTGACGTTAATACGGTTATTGCCTCCTTGAAATTTGAAATTGTTGCTTTGACCCCTTCCCACCAAGTGGCAGCACTGCCCTCAAGCAACATGGGCAATCATTTTAATGCATTTACTGCAGAAATATTTTTGCAGTCCTTATAAATTGTTATTGCACTAATAAATATCTGAAAGTGTAATCAGCAAAACTTTCACTAACTTGTTTAATTGGAGCTGCCTTTTCTTCCTTTTTCTGGAGAGAGAATAACAATTTCTGAAACTGTTCGTCAGTCAATTGCACTGGCGCTTTCTCCATATTAAAATTGAATTATATTCAACGAAATTAACCTGTTTAAATCTCGTTGTCCAGTGTCCCGGATAAACCCTAGAAACGTACCTACAATGAATAAACTAACGACCGAGAATATAAATGATCGATGATCAAATTTCCAACAGAAAAATAATAATAATGTTTTTCGAAAAATAACCCTAAAAACAGCACTTGATTTTATTCAATATTCGACCGACAATTGAATTCTATAATTTGAATCAAATATGTATCCGACCGAAGATTGAATTATTTTAATAATTGTTTAAAACAAATTTTACATGTGTTTTCGGAACTTAACCCTAAAAACACGATTTTGCATAATTACCTCGCCAAACTGCACATATCGCACTCGACACTATGTTTCACACGCAAGTTTTAATATATTTAATTTAATGCGCGGATACTTTTCGTTGTGAACGTGAATTGACCTTCTATTGCATAGTATATTTGCATAATACACTGGAACTTTTATTCGTGACATCATAAACCGTGTTTCGCATTGTAAATCGCACTTTTTTTGTTAAATCGTTTGTTTTGCTTTTATTATTTATTTATTTTTTTCAATTATGTAGTTTAATGTTATTTTTTTTTCTTTTTTTGAAACTTGTATAACGTTATCGCATATTACGATAACACAATTTAAAAAAAAAAGAAAACTCTTATTTCGAGCCACTATGTTGGAACGCCATTTGAATTTTTTTTTTTAAATTTATTTTTATTTATTGCCAAAATTAAGTTGCAGTTTTAATACATATTCTTATTTTAGTGAGACTTAACAGGAGAACAATTGACTCCTTTACTAAGTGTTAATATGAAATAGTTATGAGTTTTATTTTTTTTATTTTAGTGTACCGTTATGAAATAGAGATTCTATGCCCATTTATATACACTCCCAATCATAAGAATAGGTTCACCGAAATTTTTCAAATTTTTCAGAAACGGTAAAACTGTTAACGGTTTTTTCAATTATGAAATCACAGAGTGTCATGATTACGTAGTTTCAGAACAAAAACTGGTATTTTGAGAGACCCGTTAGCTTTTGTTTTAGATTTAAAATAAATGTATTAATAAAAAATGCGTCATTAGAATAGGTTCACTTAAAAAAACAACAAATAAAACAGTGTTTATGCTTTGGGAAACTATTATTTTTATTATTTAGTAGTGAGTGTTACCTCTATGATTTGAAATCTCTTCAAAAATCTTATTTGGGATTGAATCGTATTAAGATTTTAAGTAATTTAAGGAGAGTTCCTTCCAGACATCCATTATAGCCGCGATGAGCGACTCCTGATCTTCAAATTGCCTTCCACCCTCATAAACCTTCCTTGTCATCCATCCCCACACAATTTCAATAGTATTTAGATGAGGTGAATGTGGTGGCCATGTCAAAACTTCAATGTGTTCTGTTTGGAACTAAATTTTAATTATACGATACGTATGGACAGGCGCATTATCATGTTGAAAGAGCCATTGCATCGGTCCAAAAATCGTATCCATCTTCGGACGAATATTTTCCAATATGGTTTTGTAAAACCTTGCTTTCATTATACCGTTTATAACTTGTATTTCGATGGTCCCATAATAACTGATTGCACCCCATATCATAACACCCCCGATTTTTCTGTGTCTTTGAGAAAACTCGTTCCTCCTTTCTCAAATCGTGAAAGTAATATGCAAATGAATATTAATTCTATAGATAAATCATTTAATTTATTTAATTCATTTTTCTTAATTTTATCTACTTTTGGAATAGGTATTATTTCTTCAATTTTAATATTTAAACAACAATATTCTAGTCCAAAATGATATATGTATGTACATCGTTATTATTTTTTGTTTCATTAATATTTTTATTTGTTTCAATTTCAATATCTACTGTACTAAATTTACAATTATTTCTAAGTAAATTATATCTATATTATTTAAAAATCCTTCTTCTTCAATATTATTACAATTACATTTATATTTCATTTTTTATGATGTCACAAATATATATTTTAAATAACTTAATTTATGAAAAACTTCAATTTGATTTGGTATTAATTTTAAATTACAAAATTTATTAGTTCTTTTCATAAAAACATTTACTTTACAAATTTCATGTTTAAGGGTACTTTCCAAAATTAATTCAGGACAAATAAAATATACATTATTTTCATTAACTAATTTATTACATTCATTTAAATTATTCTTTAAAGCAAAATTGTCTTTACTTTTACTTATTAATAACATTTTATTTTCTTCAGAATATTCTATTATTGACCATTGGTCATTTACCTTAAATAGTAATGCTAAAATTTCATATGTTTCTATATTTATTTCTTTAATTATAGGTACGGATAATACAATATTTATTACACCATCCTTTTCAAAAGCTTTGACTTTAACTTCTTTAATTAAAATATGATAACTTTCTAAACTTGGAGTAGATATATATGGCTCTACTTTTGGTGGATGATTATTTTGATATGCTGGTCTGTTCATGTAATTTACGCGTTTGGTTTGAATTGACTGGTCAATTTCCATTGGTGTTGCCAATTTCGGATAAATTGGCCTAGGTGGTATTTGTTGATTTAGATTTTGATTGTTGTACGATGTTTGGTTGTTATAATGTTGATTATTGTATACCATATTTTTCCGTTGCGGTGGTTTTAAATTATGGATTACTCGTGGATTTTGTGAATTGGTATACGAAACTTGGTTGACCGAGTTATTATTTCGTGAATTTTGTGGGTTGATATAGGAAAATTGGTTGATTGGAGCTTTTACTGAGTTAGTAACGTTCTTTTTCTGAATCGTCAAATTTCTAAAATTCATGTTTTGAATCTCAAGGCAGGATCCATATGCTTCCGGAAGTGTGGTTGGTTTTTGGATGATTAACATTCGTGACAATTCTCCATTTAACCCTCTGACAAAAACGTCCAAAGCTCGATTTCTGTAGTTTTCGACTAGAACGTTGATTGTTTCTGTCGAATAATCCTGTGTTTTTATTTTATTTACTATCAATGAGAACTGATGATTCACATTGGTGTAGAATTCATCGATTGTCATATTTCTTTATACAAGATTATTTAATTGGTGTTCTAATGTCGGAAGATCCCTCTTATCTGCATAGTGGAGCGATAGGCATTTTCCTCTAATCTTCTGCCGTATGTGTTGCAGTATTGCTCTATAGATTGGTTTAGTGCGTACGATATTATAGTCTCGTAGAATGTTCTCGACATTATGCACCCAAGAGATATATGGAGTTGAATTTCCGTCAAACTATTGTAGTTGCTTCACGCAGTCAGAGTGCACAGCCGGTTTTCGTACACCTGGAACCCGTACGTGTGTCTTCTAAATGACGGATATGCTGTATTTCTCCTGTTTGGCGATGTTGCGTTGATATTTGTAACCCGCCTACTAATGATACAAACTTTATCACGGTTTATTTAGTTTCACTACTTCAGTGGAACGGCTTTAGTTATGTTCTTATGTGTATAACCTTTAAATCTTTTCGTTTAAAAACACCGATTATGTTTTCGTAGGTATAACTTCTATTTTTAACCAAAGCTTGTCGTTCTTTAGTTTTAGATATTTTTCAGCAGGAGTTTACTGATCTAATGATTTTCACTATTTTTTTCACTTTTTTTGTTACTTGCACGTTTTTATTATTTTATTAATATTTTAACGCCATGTCCCTGTTTCGGCGCCAGTTAAGGGTTTTGCTCGAAGATTTATTAAAAAAAATGAATTTATTTTATCAAGTTATGTTTATCTTTTACATTTCAAACTAAAACTCAAAATATGTTATGTATAAGTAAATTATAATATTCTCAAATAACTAGAACATGTTTGCGCGTGTTTGCAATTTATGTTGAGTTGCAATTCTAGTTGTGTTAACTTATATAATGTGAATGTCAATTTTTATTATTTTTTAATGATTTATTTATCTGGTTTCATCAATGGTGGTGGTGTAAAAAATTTATCATTGTTTACGTTCTTGCTCAGCGTTGTACTGTTGTATTGATCCATGAATGCAATTCGGTCTTTTGTACTTGTGTACCAAGTTTTTTTGGATGATCGACCGCGTCTATTTGTACTAATATTTACACACTTTTCCGTATCCATACACGACGACTCGGTTTCTGCTTTTCTCCCTTTGTTGTTGTACTCTTGTTAATCATTTGTTTTATATTTTCAATTTTATTTTGTGCCTCTGCTTGTAGTGTATTATTTTTAGCTACATCACTGTATTTAACTCGTTGTTCCTGAGTGGTAGTTGATTGTACCGTAATTTCATTGTTCGTGCTTGATTGTTGTGCGTTTTCTGAATGTATTTGCGTTTGTACATGTTGTGTATCTGGTTCTTGTAATTGTAGTACTTGTTGTTATATTGTTACTACATAAAAGTGGACATTCTTGTTTTTTATGTGTATCTTCTCCGCATTTGTAACACCTCTCTTTCATCCCATCGTAAAATTTTCGTGCCTTGATATTTTGAATATACTTATATAAATTGCGGTATTTCTTTTTCGATCTCTATATAAGTTAATTTATTTATTATTTAACTTGATAAAAAAAATCAATTTTTTTATTTTTTATTTTTTATTTTATATACATTTTTATTTATTTATTATTGATTTTATTTAACACAATTTTACTTTATTGAATGATCCATTTAATACACTTTTATTATCAAAACTTAAATATCTATCTTAAGCTAAATTTGGATTACAACTGACTATATTAATGTAATTAACTGAATACTTGCAACCGCGAGTGGAAGAATGTGCTGAGTTGGGATAATGTTGAGTGTAACGTGCGATGGTCGTTATCTTCAGACAGAGCATTATGATCCCTCACATAAACGTGGGAGCCTAGTTGCTTGATGTGTTAACTCATATATCCCTCTTACTCCTGAAAAAACTGGTAGCAGTGAGTTAACGCCAAACTTTTCACGTCTTGTTGACAGTATATTTCTGAAAAGGTGCATTGGGGTGAATAAATGAACGACAAAGGTGAATAAATGAACGACAATACATTTGTCTCTCGTAAAAACGCAAGGTACCTTTGTTCTGTGTTAAACTTTATGTAAATACACCGCTCGTACAGATCTGGGTATAGTGTATGTATATCTTTTGCCGTTAGCCCATTGTTCAAGACAAATTGCATCATTTCTTGATCTGTCATTTGAAATTGTACTTTAACGCTGTTTTGTCTTAAGCTTTCCATTGTAATGCACAATATTGTTATTAGACAGGTATTAAATTTTATCACTGCGCAGAATTGCGCTTATCAAATTTGGATAGCACTAATATCACAATCACTTTTATGTTACTATATACATAATTCTCACTAATTTTTATTTTCGTAACTTGTTCTATACACCATTGGACAATCGAAATGATTCTTGAAGTTCCTTCGTTATATCTGGAGTTTTTAATGCGTTGAATAATCTGTTTAGGCGTTTGTCTTATAGTTTCGTTTGCCATTGTAAAATTTTGTGGTTTTAATTTTTTAACACGGTTATGTAATGTTAGGTCTTCGTCTGTCGATGAATTTCTTGAGGATATGTTGAGTAAACTGCGTTAATTGTCTTATCATTCAAGTCACGTTGTTTATATTTTGTTGGCTTGGCAGTTTCTATGGGAACTGTAACCGTAACTCCTCCCTGGAGTGAAGAAAAGTCGTATACTCGACTTTAGATTTAATACCGGCTTCCTTTAACAATCTGTTATATGACATTTCCTTTTCGTGAATGATTTTGTCTGTGTTTTTACCCTTTTTTGTCTTAAGGTACTTATACTTACACGTCACGTATAATATTGACGAGAATGATGTACCTCCTGAAAGAATCTGTAACCAATTTTGGTGGTTGTATTGCTTTAAATACATATGGTCTAGTTAGTTGTTTCCTGTTCGTAATGGTTTCTTGTTCGATTGCGGTTATGTTTAAACTCACCATCATTTGACGAAACATGTTTATGTTATAGAGTGTTCCAATAATCTCCTCGTTCTCGCTTTCTATTTTGTAGGATTGAAGTTTCTTTTTGTTAATCACTACTGTGCAGTTCCCAATTTTTAGTAGAAAGTTCCCTGTCAGGTTTCTGTTATCGGGTCCGCAGTTCGTCGATAGTTCGATGTTTTTTGCATTATTTATCAATATTCTGCCTTCGGAGATCCATTGCACCGTTGTTTCTGTTTCTAACGTTACGTTGCATGTACTTGTATTTCCCATAACTAACGGTTTACTACAATTATCTTTGAATTCCTTTATCTCCGAGTGTCTGTGTATAGCTATTGTAGTTTGTGAATACGTTAAACGCTCGTAGTTGACCAATTATTTTCTCTCACTTCTTATTTAATTCAATTTGGGCGTTGAGTGCTCCCGTCATTATTGTCTCTTTAGTTTGATCCATTATAAAAATTCTTTGTAATTTGTTAAATTAAGTTTTGAGTTTAGAATGCTCGATTGGTGGTTATTTATTATTTTGTCACTACTATTATATGTTTTAATTATTATATTACTATTAATCGAATATTATTATTAATTTTCTTTCATAGATTTTCACTTTTGTTGTATTTATTTATTATATGCCCTTATTATAATTTTATTACTTTACTTACAAGATTAATATTTTCATTATTAAGATTATTGTTGAGGAATTTATCCTGGGTAATGTTTTATCTGGGGATTAGCGTTTCCTCAGAGGTCTTTTAATTGCACTCCGAGTGTTGTACACACGTGAGTCGGCTAATCGTGATCCGGATGATCCGTAATTCTCCTTTTACTGCGGTACGATATTCACTCGCGGCAGTATGTAAAAAAATTGGCTATGTTCTCGTGGGTATTCCTAAGTTCCCATGGGATTAGTTGTCTTTTACCCCTATTATTATGTTCTCACGGTTATAATAATTGGAACTTTTACATTTTTCACTTTTACTTAACTCTCTGTTGCGGCGCCAGTTAAGATTATGGATTTATTAATTTTTAAAACAATATTTATTTATTTAGACAACGTCCGTTTTATTCTGAATCCAAATTAAGACTAATTATTTTATTACAATTTTCTGATTATAAAAAATGTTCTATCTTATGAAAATGCTGATTACAGAAATTATTATGGATGTGTGATCATAAACAATGAAGCTGCAAACTTATTTTTAATTTTTAACATGTTATTGTAAACCACTTCATCTTACACAATCTGTTATGAATGCTTCTGCTCAAAATAGATTGTGTAAGTATGGGGTGGTCTCTAAGCAAAATTTATGTAGATAGGCAAATAAAGACAATTTTGTTGTACTTACCGCTTGATAACCGGTTGACTTACTCTTGAAATATTACGGGCAGATCAAGATAGTCCCTGAGCAAATTTTCTCTGAATCGGAAAATAAAATAAAAGTTGTATTTCAAATAATGATTTAATTTCATATATCAATAGGTAACAATACCATAACAAAATTAATTAAATTATAATTTTTTAAAAGTAAAATAACAATTCATACTATTAGATTATTAATTTTCGAAAAATTATTCATATGCTTCTTCGTACCTCTAACATTACACGAGTAGTGCTTTAGGTAATATCGCACCAAAAATTCCATTGTCTGTAAAATAGGCTTTGGAATTTTGGATATAACAAATTAAAATTACATATAATAAAAAGCTATAATTATAGCTAAGGGATTTATAAAATTTTCGTTTTCAAAATTTCCTATTAATTCTTGCTCAGTAGGTATATGTAGCAAGTTGTTCCATCATCTGCCATAGAATTGTCTGAAAAGAAGTAAACCCTTAAATGACACACTTAAGAAAAATCACATAAATATGGGGTCTTTTAGACCCCAGCTTGAAAATTTCCCATTATTTCTTGAATTTTTGGATATTTAGCTTTGACAATTTTTTTCAATATAGTTTAAAGTTTACTAAAGGGGACCAAATTATTACATTAATGAAATTTTAATTTTATGATACCAAAAAAAAAGTAGGCTTGTGAAAAAAATAAAAAAGTGGCTTTTTTGACATAAATTAGCCGTATTTTTTTAATTTTCAATATTTTTAGCTAAAAATTTAGTGGTGTACCCTTGAGATAGTATCTTTTTAGATAAAATTATGTCCGATACTGAATCTTTAAAAAGGTATTTATTTTGCAATATGCAAGTGGAATTTTTTCTATAGTCGAAGATGGCCGACTACGGCTCTGGCCAGCCGCTTGACGTTCTCCTACATACAAATGCCGTTGATCCAAAGTACCCTCTTCCATATCTTTCTGGTCTACTTCCGTGTCACTCTCTGGAGCACTGCATATCGAAAAGTCTGAATCATTGGCTGTACTGTCCTCAAACACGCTATCTTCTTCTCCTGAAGAAGCTTCGTCGATGGATTCACGATGCTCATCATCGCTTACTAGCACTTCTCGGACGGTTCGACTCCGCAAATTATACGTCATCTAATAATACGTCAAAATCAAAAAAAATATGATAATCTAAACAAATTTTAACATCGAGCGAACAACACAAAAAACGGCAAAAACAACCTTGAAAAATTATTTCGTATACAATACAAATATTTTCATTAAATTTTTATCAAATCCGATCACCTAGAGATCTTAGTCATATCATATTTTTCTTATCTGGTCAAGGTCTAATAGTCTGTCTTTATTTCTTGAAAATCGGATAAGTACCTCTCGAATTACTTTGTTTACAGGCAGATATCAGCAGCGGGGGTATAATGCATCTCTCTCGCTCTAGGTCTGCTAGAGTTGAGATGCCTACAAATTATTCCGATTTTCACACAAATATACGTATATGACACACTGGGGTCCATTGGACCCCACTGTGATTTTGAACCTTTCTACACAGCTGCTAGCGGTCAACCGGCTTGCACTAAGTAAGTAAACAGGTAGTGCAATATCTCAACTATAGCAAAGGGGGGACACGAGATGCATTTCCGGCGGAAATATTTAAATATGTACGATTGAAAAAGGTCTGGGGTCCACTGGACCCCATGTGTCATTTAAGGGTTAGAATTAGAAACTATGTTTATAAAATGTTAGTTTTATTAAGTTTTTAATTTAATGAAAATAATTAATTTATGGTTTATAAACTTATTTTGTTTTATATTTTTACCCTACGTTTCGGTGGTATAGCCCACCATCCATCTAAACGGATATAATTAATGTTTTGAATTTTTTACAATTGAGCTAAAGTAATCAAGTTTTTAGCAAATTTATATAATACAAAAGTGTGAAATAAAAAATACAATAAATTTAAAAACCAAAAAATAGTTAAGTTATAAAATATGTGTATTAATTTGACTCGTATTCTTACTTAATATTCCCTGCCAAGGAGTATTGGTTGGACAAGCTTGTCTAATATTTTCTAATGTTATACCGAACTGTAAAAAATATGATCATAATCAAGAATCAATATTCGTTAAACATTTTAAAAATATTAAACAATTACCTCAAACACGTTGTACAAAAATGAATAATCTTCATTAAAGTATAAAAATACACATTTTATAATTTCCATACTTGTAAAATCAGTTTCCCCTTTTCGAAATTCAGAAATATAATTTTTATTTGTTCCAGCCACAAATTGTAATACAAAGTTTTTCTTCATATTAAATGTTTCTTCCAAAGTTGATACATCAATGTTCATTAATTGCTGGAAATATTGGTGTAGCATATCTTTTTCGAACAAGAACGGCCATTCCTTTTTAATATCTAAGATACTTGGAATATTTTTGCGGTCATTTAAATAATTCCATTGCACAGCAAAGCAGTCCTTCATCATTTTTTGGATATTATCTCGGTCAACCGATTTCCGTTCATGCTTATACATATAACGTTGGTAATGTACTTTGCTTTGTTTTGCCAATTAGTGCATGTTTCTTTTAAAATGTTGGCTTTTTTCCGTTCTTTAACTGGCACATTTACTTCTAGATCAGTCAGTGGTCTTTTAGGTGATCGATTTAAAAACCCGTTTCTGTTCTTCATTATTGTTATTAATGGCATTGGAAGACTCGAAATAAGTATATTATCCTTGTCCCTTTGAAATAGAGAATCTGGATATTTCGACGCAGCTTTTTGAGCCACCGTTCGTATAATGGACATCGGAATAAACAAAGAAATGAACCTCAGCTCATCAACCAGAATGTTGGCCAAACAATTTAATCTTTTACCAAGACACTGTTTATTATTCAACATTGACATGATATCAGGCGGAATTTTTTGCCATGGAATAATGAAATTGGAGAACAGTAAGGCGCAATGCGAATTTTGTGAAGACGATGTTAAAGCTGACGTATCTGCCTCTCTTCACGACCATTTTAGTGACGAAAATGAAGTGGCCATTTTACGGTCATTGGACTACGTGTTGGTAGTCAGAATGGAAGGTTTCGCGAAGTCTGGGTCCGTCGCGATTAATTGTTTTAGCGTGTCAAAGGATTTGATGTATTCCTGATCTTTGAGATTTAGTGGTACGCCCTTTTTTAAGAATTTCGTCATGTTTTTGATTATTTTCGAATAGTCCTTGATAAATCGTCTATAAAATCCAGACAGTCCGAGAAATTGTTTAATTTGTTTTGGCGTAATAGTGTGTCCTAAAAATTCCGCTTCTTTTTAAAAAATTCACACTTATCCAGTTGAATTTTTAGGTTAAACTATGAAAGTCTTCTCGAGACCGCATCGAGGTTCTTTATGTGGGTGTTTAAGTTTTCCCCAACTATGATGATGTCGTCTAAATAGACATGACATATTCTATCAATTAAACCATGTAAAACACTGTTCATGGCTCGTTGGAATGTCGTTGGTGCATTTCTTAGCCCGCATGGCATCCGACAAAATTCGAAATTGTCTAACGAGAATGCTGTTTTCTCGTGCGAAAGGTGGTGAAATATACTGATTTTCC
Source organism: Tipula helvola (assembly GCA_963556165.1). NCBI lineage: Eukaryota > Metazoa > Arthropoda > Insecta > Diptera > Tipulidae > Tipula > Tipula helvola. Next base: position 259,831,109 of record OY744483.1, on the reverse strand, counting down.
CAAGTTGTATAGTATCTCCTCAATTTGAGGAATAGGGAACTTCTCATTGAGTTTCCTGTAGTCGATATAGTGACTCTTATTTTGCGTATTCCAGATGCGTCCTCCTTTTTCAGCAACCCAGATGGGTGAGGAATGCGGGTTTCTTGATTTTTTTATTATTCCGCTGTCGAGCATTTCTTGTACATATTTGATTTTCGACGTTGGTTTTAAATTTGTGTGGATATCTAAAGGTTTTGGTATAAATTGGGGTTTCGCCTATGATTTGAATTTTATGTTTAACAATTGAAGCGTAACAAAACTGCTTGATTTTTATGAATAAGGTCGATGAGAGTTGTTGTTTTTAAGTCGCTCAGGTGATTTGTTGTTATTAATCTTTTGATTTCTTCCTTGCTGAGGCGGGAATTCCCAGAAACAGATATTAGATTTAGTGTTTCGAAATTATTGCATTTTAATTTTAGTTTTGGTAATAATTTTGGGAGTTCTGGCTCATTAGTGAGAATGTTAACGGCTGCTTTGTTTTGACTAGCTCTATATATGTAGTCCTGATTTGATCATTATTTTGTCATCTAGTTTACTGAAATCTGAAACTATCCAATCACTGTTTTGTTGTGTGTCAAATGTAACTGTGTGATTGTATAAGTTATTATTTATATAATATTTGAAAAATTTAAATGTTTTATCTTTAAACGAAATTGTATTTGTTTCGTAGTTTATTTTAGCGTTTATTTCTGCCATATATTGCGAGCCTAGGATTACATCAAACAATTTGTGAAATTCTAGTTCGTGAAAAGTTTGTTTTGATATTCCTGTGCATAATAAATTTACTCTACATTTTTTATTTGACTTATGGATTCCTAGAATATTTTTTACATTCATTTCGTGTGGTTCTAGCATGTTTTTGGTATGATACCTGACCTAATGATATTCTTGCTGGCGCCAATATTTATAAGGATTTTTATGTAATTGTTTAAGATGAGAAAAGGAAAAAATTTAGTCGTCCGTATCGGATTCATGGTCCTTCTGAAAATGTATCTCTTCCGAAGTTGGCTCCTCCGAGTTCTCTAGTCTTTCTGTGTCCTCTTCATTTGAACACAGCTCGAGATTGTAAATCAACTTCTTATTATATGTTTGTCTTGTTCTTAAGGAAGAGTGTACTTCCATTGGGGTTGGTATCTCTTTTTGTTTCCAATGATTTTGCTTTGAATTGGCATCTTGAAATATTTTTGTTTTTCGAATGCATTTGGAATATTAGGTTTGGTTTGAGTTACGTATTGTTTCCTCGAATTATTAGATATGATTTTGTTTGAGTTAAATTTACATAGAAGAGCGTAAGCTTCTTCTATGTCCTTGGGCCTTACCGCTTGGGCATAGCCGAAGTATGGCTTCCTTATGCCCTATAAGCAAGCTGCCAGTGCTTCTTCATCAATGAATGAGCAGATGGCTTGCCATGATTTGTTGTAGATTTCCTTTTATTTCGCCAGCGTCTTAATGTTTTGTACAATTTTTTTTGTTTTACTGTAGAAATTGTGTTTTGACGTGGTTTACAAGGATTATAATTTGTTATTGTTTTTCCCTCTCGCAGCTATTTGCAATCGTAGTATGCGATGGTAATGTATCCCGGGTTTAATTATAATTTCTTCATTTTATGTGTCTATCTTGTAATACACGTGATTGGATTCCCAAACAAACTTGAATTTCCAGAAAACAGAATTTTGTGCTTTCGCGTCTATCTTGTAGTGCGCGGATTAAGCTTATTGGTGGAATTTTCGTTTTAAGTTTAAATTAAGAATTTGGTCTTGGCCGTGCCTCTCTAGTAGTATAAGCCACCAACCAATACAAACAATTTTGAGGTTGCATTAAAATTTAGTTGATAAAAATTAAAACCAAAAAATCTTACCTTACCGCCCGCAACATGGTTGTGCACCGGTACATCTTGTGGTCGCCCTGGCATACCATACATCTCCTATTATTCTTCCACTTATTTGTATAAATCTTCGAAAGTCCGATTATATTTGGATCCTTCTTCGACAATGGTTGAGGCAACCTTTGGTTTGCTGAACCTTTCTTGCGTCCCTGATATGTATGTCATAAATGATGTTGACGCCTTTGATTACTGGAAAATTTGATCGCCCTGGTTTTCTAATGCCCCTCCCCGCGATGTACCGGCCGCCGAGGTACTGCTGAACTGCGCTTGTCGACTTGGGTCTTTTGATCGTGGGAGATGAAATTCCTCCTCAAGCACAATAGGTTTAAAGTCCATGGCTGGATTTATTTTGGATAACACCTCCACGGCCATTGGTTCGCTGCCGTCCGGTTCATAATCAGCGAATGCCAATGTTGTTATATCGTTGAATTGTAGGGTTGGATCCACCTTCTTTTTCTTGGAGCTCTTGGACTTCGGTAGGGTCTCGGTCGTACTATTTCTTGTTAATATTTGGTTTTTTCCCCCATATGATGAGTTATCCATCGCTCTTTCGCCATTCTGTTGATTTAACCTCTTGGTAGTTACGCCCGACAACTTCCGATACTCTGCCATCACCGTTCCTATATTCGGGTCTTTAACTAACCTACTTTGAAATTGTATTTCGCGATCGATTGCGTATATCTCCTCTCGCAACTCTTCAATGTCGACTCTCGAATATCGTCGGTTGTGGTTATCCAGTTTATGGGTGATCCTTCTAAGCTGTTCCATTTTGGCTCGGATATACCCGACCAAAAAATGGTCTGTTGTTATTTTTGGCATGACACTATATGGAATACAAATAAGCTCTGGTTAAAAAGTTGCCTTTACAATTTTCATCCTATTTCTTTCACCATTTTCCATTCATATCAATTTGCCACATCTTGCATTTTTTCCTACTCAATCACACAACATTTATGCCTTTTTCCAATAAATTCTACCTTGTTTTAATCCTTAATTAATCTAAACTCTTTATATAAATTAACCCCTGTTGTACCTATTTATTTTCCTTTCCCCTAGATACCTTAACTTTATAGTGGGCCTTGTTATTCTACTATTTTGTGCTTTCTTCCAGCATGGGACCAGTATGTCCATTTATTTACAGTCAATCCCATAGTACGGTTCACCGTACTAACACTGGGTACCGTAGAACTTCCCATACGATAAATCGGAATCAATTCAGAAGAGCGATCTTGTGTATGGCCATACTATATTATTTTTTTTTAAATAAACAAATGCAAATCAAACAATAAAATGTTTTACAGAATTATGATTGACGTTACGTTAATAGTTACTTTACTTATGATCACTCAACCTACATAACCCTCAAAACCGCTGATGGTATTGGCAAAACTCCATGCCTACTAAATTGCTTTTTGGCAAAACACCATGCCTACTAAATTGCTTTTTTTGACAAAACTCCATGCCGCACTACATCTTGGCAAAACTCCATGCCGTAGTACATTTTTCTCTTTGGCAAAAGTCCATGCCTCGAGAACTTTTATGTGAATTGCATTTTATATCACAATTTTTCTTGCTTCCGGAAGACTTGCTCCTTATATATCAACTACTACTAGCCCAGTACAAAATTCCTAGCCTATCGATAATCATCGGTTGTCCTTTTCTATATTCACCTCCCTAACACCAACTGTACCGTAATATTTCTTAACCTATCTAATCTAAACCTAACCTATAATAATCCATGCTTATTCTCTTACCTTCTTGTTTCGCTCTACTCTTTCCTAAATTTAACTTCATAGAATTAATTTTACCCTTTGACTCTTTTTCTTTTCGGTACCTAACCAGTATAATAATATATTATAATATAGTACCACTTATCTAAACATGTGGTGTAACAGCCATTAATCGCCTTTCGCACATGCTTGCATATTTTTTTGTATTATTGTTTTATCGGGTGCTTTAAGCGGGTAGGGTCGTTTATGATTAATGTAGCTATCACATATTAATTATCATGTGCTTTTAATAAATTTCTAATTCAACAACACTCGTTAAATCACATCACCAAACACTGCACTTTGAAAAAAAAATCATCATTCTCCCCTCCGCAATAATTTCCGAATTAGCAACACATTAGAATATTAAACGTATATTCATCACCAAAAGAAAATAGTAAATTAATAAAAAAATCAGATTTTCGAATTATTTAGCTAAGACTAAAACCAATTTTTATTTAATTGTTTTCTAATTAAATTCATCCACAAAAAAAAAATTAAATGTTGCCTACACCTAGACCATATATATTTTAAATAACATTCTTTTTTTTTTTTTTTAAATTAGTATATGGCCAATAATAATAAAAAAAAATAATAGTTTTTACTTAACTAACTTAAATAATAATTAACAAAAGTAATACTAAAAATTTAATATAAAGAAAGAGAAAAAAATAAATATATTCTTGAACCGAAATACCATCCCCACAATTATGTTCTAGAGTGTGTATATATTGCATATAGTAAACAAAAAAAAAATAAAGAAACAAAAAGAAACTTAAACAAAAATGAATATGAAAAACTCACCAATTTCCACGTATCAGAGCTCTGGCGTGTTGGTCTGAAAATAAGTATTTAATTGTTCCTTTTTTTTTTTTTTTTTCTTCAAGAGGCCATTTTACCTCCAAGGCACTAAACGAAAACACTTACGTTGGATGCCACTTCGTTCAATTAAATATAGAAATTAAAAAAAACTAACACTATTGACTATTATAGAGCAAATTATAATAAAAAAAAAACTTTAAATAGTACAGACAGCTACACATAAATTTGATTAAATCAAATTAACTGGACAAATCTACTGCACTGCTTAACAAAACTTTCGATACAGCTTCGACGTCAAGTAGAGTAAATGATTCACGGCAACCACTTTTTCTTTTCTTTATTAATTTTCTCGGTATAGGTAAAAGTGACCAAATCCGACTGATTTACCAATAGGTTCAGCTGTATGAGGTATGAGCACTGCTAAACAACAGTCCCACGCGGCCCTTTGTAAGAATATATTCGGCCACTGTTCTGCGATCGCCTCAACGGGTAACGGGTACCTAAAAAAAAAACAAAACGACCGCGTGGAACGGCTCCAAAAATATGAGTTAATGATGGCTGACCTCTATATATTAAACATTCCGATATATACAATTTTTTTTTTTTTTGAAAATGATAATACACAATTGAAAACTAAGTCATTACCTTATTTTTATATTAATTTTGGTATAATTTCCAAATCGCCGTGAAATAATCAGGTAGTACAGCAGATGCGATTTATTTCCTTCCGTTTTATTTTGTTTTTTTATTTTTATTTGCACTAGCCACAAATAATGATCCCTCCTGGACAAAGTATGAAATGAAATGGTGTATGCCAAACGAGACAAAACACAAACAATAAAAAAAAACTTGGGAAATAAAATTAAAATGGGATCATTCAGTTTTCCCTGTTTTTCTTTACTGGGTGTGTACAAAATTACCCATTGTTTCAACTTAAAATGTAAATTGTTTTACTTTAAGCGACATTCAGGCGTACTATACAAGAATAGAATATATTTGATTATTTTTCACTCATCTGTTAAATTTTGAAATTCATAACGTCGGTTACAGTGGCGTCATATTCCTTTCCGACAACCACCTTAATAATTTGCTAACTTCTCGCGTTCCATCATCCATCATTAATGCCGTTTTCTTTACTCATTCATTTTTACAATCAAAACACAGATATTCTTGCTAATTCACTACTCGGCTCATATACCCAATAATATTCAATAACAATTGAGTCCAATGCGTCGAACAATATCGCTCGCCCCAAAATGGGAATCCCCCATAACATTATAATTTCCATTTATTCAAATATATCAACTTTATCCAATTACGTGTTGAATCGTAATTTCAATTATTATGTTTCATCGTGTTACACATTAACTAACGCCTCCATCACGTGATAATCCTCTTTATCCCGGATCCGTTTGCCACCAAAATGACCATTATTCAGTATTATAGTACATGTGCTATCCAACTGTTGTCTGATAATTTCTAGAAACACTTGTCCTTACAGGGCCCCTATTCCTGAATACGAATACGAACAAAAATGGTACGAATTCGTGTCATTGGTATTTTTGAATACGAATACGTGTAATTTGTATACGAATTCGAGTAAGACTGCTACGTTACAAAATTTTTCCTATTAGGCATTACGAATGCGAATACGAACAAAAATTGTACGAATTCGTGCCATTGGTATTTTTGAATACGAATACGTTTATTTCTTGTACGAATTCGTGTAAGCATGATTCGTGACAAAATTTCCCTTATTTCGCAATTCGAATTCGTGCAGTTTTTGTACGTTCACGAACGGATTTTGGTTCGATCACATAATAGTTAACGACACCAAAAATAAACAAGCAATAAATGCAAGATGTACATAAGAAATTTATATTTTTAATTTTAAAAGAAATACATATTGTTAAAAACTAAAAACCAATTTTTTTTAACTGAAAATATTTTTTAATTTGCAAAATTTCACATAATTTATGTATATAGCCCAATTTGTTGCATTAAATACCGGCCCTCAACGCCACAATCACAATAAACTAAATAAAACTAAAATTTTACGAAATATGTATTTTTCTAGGTACAGATTTGTATTTGGTTTTATTTAATAAAATTATTATAGTTTGATGTAAAATAATATTTATCAAACATAGCGCGGCGGATTCCATTTTATTCACGTAGCCAATTAAAAACTAAATTGATTTCAAAATTTTGACATATTTACGTTTATTTTCCGTTTTACACTGTCAACAAAATTTCCATTTGCCTACACTACAAAAATTAAAATATACTGTACGTTCGTATTCAGGAATACCAAAGCATTTACGGATCGAATTGCACTTTCGTTTCGTACACAGATTCGTATAGTATTTAATAGAAACCAATAGAATATTTTGCATGTTAGTGGAAAGTAATTTAAAACGCTACCAACAAAAAAAAAAAAAATAGGTTTTTAATGATTTAAGCGGCAAAATTATATTAATTATTAAATATTAAATGTGATTATGAATTTATCTGGGATAATAAAACAAACTTTTTTTTAAGAATTTATGAATATGGACAAATAATGATAATGAATTTTTATATGTACATATGTAGCTATTAGAAATAGCTAGAAAAAAAATTTACGTTATGGAATTTAAAATATTTAGTCTAATCCTTCTTGCTGCCGTATTTTCTTGTTCATGTGACACATTTTCTTCACCATCTTGATGTTCAGTTATAGCCTCATTTTCTAAATCGAACGAGACATTGTAATGGAGGCAAATGTTGTGAAGTGCGGAGCAGACGTTAATTATCTGCGAAGCTTTCTTTGGCATGTAGCTATTATCTGAACCTCGTCTTGAGCAACCCAATGGTTCGCTCAACAACGTTCCTTGTTCGGGAATGAATAGAATTAAATATAGCTTCTCTGCTGGCTTCGGTAGCCGCTCGAAAAGGCGTTATAAGCCACGGTTCCAGAGGATAACCAGAATCACCTATTAACCAAAATAAAGGTAGACAATTATTTTAACATATGGTATATGTACACAAACATGTTCTAACATTATGTATTGTACAGGGTGGCTGATGAATTTTGCTACATTAAGAAACTCAAATAATTTTTTTTTCAGTGTATGGAATTCATTTTTCTTTTATTCATGTTAAAGCTCATTCAATTTTATTAAATATAGCTTAATTAGTTTTAAAAATAATGGAATTTAAATACCCCCCCTGCTCGTTGATGCATGTGCGGCATCTTACCAAAAAGTTGTTCATTACTGCTTGGAGAGTTGAGACAGGAATAGCCGCAATTATTTCTCGAATGGATTGCCTTAGTTCATTCAAATTTGTTGGTTTTGTTTTGTAGACTTCCTGTTTGCAATAACCCCACAAGAAAAAGTCAGGTGCAGTAAGGTCAGGCGACCTGGGTGGCCAACGGAATGTGGAGTTTCTGCTTATCAATTTATTGGGAAATTTTCGTCGCAATTCTGTCATAACAGGTTGGGCTATGTGAGGAGCTGCACCATCTTGCTGAAACCACACAGAGTTGAAAGAAATTCTCCTTCGGCGTAATTCTGGATAGAAAAACTCTCTCAACATGCTCAAGTAACGGTCTCCAGTAACCGTAACGGTGTGACCGTTTTCTTCGAAGAAGTAGGGCCCGATAATGCAGCGTGATGAAACTGCACACCACACTGTGACACGAAGTGGATGCAATTCCGTCTCATGGAGTAACTGTGGGTTGGAAGCACTCCATATTCGACAATTTTGTTTGTTTATGTTGCCGTTTAAATCGAAATGGGCCTCGTCAGACATGAAAAGACAGTTCAACATGTTTCCATCCTCTTCCACCATTTGAAGCATCTTCTGGCAAAATTCCAAGCGAATCGGCAAGTCTGCAGCGTTCAGTTTGTTGGCCAATTGAATTTTATATGGGAATAAGTCCAAATCTTTGTGCATAATTGACTGTAATGACTGTCTGCTTATACCCATTTGAGCAGATAAGCTTCTTGTCGAAACACGTGGATTGTTTTGTATGGCAGCAGCTACAGCAGCGATTGTTTCCTCCGTTCGAACTGAAGGGTTTCGATGGTAAGGTCTTCTGTTGACTGTCCCATGCTCGGCAAAATTGTTTACAAGTCTCATTATGGTCCATCTGCTCGGAGGATTGCCGCCAAACGTGCGCCTGTACTCTCTTTGAACCGAAACTACGGACTCCAGAGCGTGATAGCGGCGGACAATCCAAATTCTTGTTTCAGTGTCCCAGTTATCCATTTTTGTTAAATGTAAAAGTCAATCTGCAAAATAAAAAAAAAATTAACTAGATTCATTGAATAGAAAAAAAGTTATTCAATTTTTTTTTGGTAGCGGCTTTCATCAGCCACCCTGTATATAAACATAATGATTCATGCAACAATGTTATATTTACCAAGTAGCCAATAATTAGAATTCTCAGAATTAAAATTGGATTGCAAATATTGACGATATGTACTCAAACTCCATACAAAAGAGTCATGGGATGAACCGCCATATCTTGAGTCAACAGCCATAATCCTCATGTTATGATCGCATGCCTAGGTGGGAATAACACAAATATTAAATACTTGACATAATATGAGTACCAATTAGTGACAATTATAAGCTTACTATCATTATATTAATGCAGTGTTTGCCCTTCCGGTTGAAATAAATGTGCTCATTTTCTATTGGGCGTACTATGTTCACGTGGGTTCCGTCTACGCAGCCTATAACGCCGGAAAATCCACTTTTATTAAAAAAAACACTTGCTGCCAAATTTTTATCTGTGTTGGATTGACGAAACGATATCCACTTTGAGTACAATTTGGATTCAAAAACATTTAGCACTTCGCTGATTACACTGGATACCGTTGATTGTGCCATTCCAACAAAAAAGTCCTGCCCTACGCTTTGTTGGTAACTTCCTTGAGCGCAAAATCTAAGCATTGCGGCTAATTTTAAAATATTTAGGATAGATGTTGCTCTTCCCCAGTTTGGTAAATCGGCATTTAGCTCATCAAATATATATTTCACTGCACTTTTTGAGAGTCTAAATAATCTCAGAAACCTATATAGAATAATAAACAATAATTTGAAACATTCAGAAGCTACAGATGATATAAGTATGTATATCAATTTGCTTGAACTAAATAAATTGAAATACTCACATTGTATCTGAGAGTTTAAAAATGTTCGAATTATCCCGCATTTGCCTGTATCTAATAGGGTGAGAAAGGGTTGCCTCATCATCGCTCTCTTCACTGGAAAAATAAATCGCTATGGATTCCATTTATTAAATACTATTTTATTTATTAATTTATAGCGTATAATATTTTTTTTTCAAATTGGACGTCAAAAATTTGACAAATATTTCGCTTACTCTGTGATTAGGGCTATTCTACGAAAAAAAAATTCCCTGTAATACACTGCAAAAATTAAACTACTTGATACGTTCGTATTCAAAAATACCAATTCATATTCGTATCGTATATCATTTTCGTATCGTACAACGATACGAATCGTATTCAGAAATAGGGGCCCAGTTTTCGTCTTAATACGATCGTAGTTCTCTCTCTCACAATACAATTCACTAATTTGCACTAACTTTTACACAATATTTTCCATGCAATTATATAAAATCTTTTATCTTCTATATTTCTTTTAAGCATTCACTTACCTTATTCCAAACTACTCCACGAATTCCAATAACACGATGCTCCTTTTTTATTTATCAAATTCCTTTTTTATTTTACAAATTCGCTTGCTCTACCCTTTTCTCGATATTTTTTTTTTACTTTTCCAAAATAATTTTCCCGTTATCCGGTCTACTACGATGCTCTTTTTCTCCTTTTTCTTTTAATTTTTATCACTATACTTATCTTTTTTCACCTTTCCACTATTAGACTGAATTTCTTCTAATGATTCTCCAGTAAATTTCCGGTTTCTGGCACCTTGTTTCCGCTGCTTACTCAATTTAATAAAAATAAAAATAAAATAAAACCCCACGCGTTTACTTTTTTACTTCTTTCTTCTTCGATCGTTTATTCTGAATTAAAAACAAAAACATTTTCCTTTTGTCTTTTTCTATTTCGCCATAATTTCATACGCGCGTTCCTATATTGGACCTCATACGTGCGTCTTCATCATGAGTTCGGTTTATACCAATCGGTCTAATATACGGAGCGCGTTCTTTATAGTAATAGGCAGGGCCAATCAGAGGGTGGGCCAGCCGGGCCATACGGCACGGGCCCCCGATTTTTAGGGGCCCCCGAATTTTTTGTTACTATAGATTTCTCATTTGCGCTTGATCTTCGATAGTATTTTGTCTTTATAACAAGAACAAGATGTGTGACAATTTAAAATTTGACATTGAAGAGCGTTTTATTTGCTTCGATTCATTCTCTGGAAAAACCGGAGAAGAAATTGCTGCCAGAATTCTTGAAATTTTGTCGGATATGGAATTAAAATATAATTTATGTATTGCCCGAGCATATGATAATGGTGCAAATATGGCTGGCAAGCTAAACGGTGTGCAAGCCATTCTTATTCTTACGAAGCGTAATCCTAATTGTATTTTTTCCAGCTGTGGAAACCACACATTAAATGTTGTTGGAGTTGATTTAGCTGAATCGTGTAAAGAAGCTGTATAATTTTTTGGAGTTATACAACAAATGTATAATTTTTTTAGCAGTAGTCCGCGGAGATGGGAGGTTTCAAAGAAACATATCCGTATGTCTCTTCATTCGATTTCCAAAACTAGATGGTCTGCTAGAATAGATGCAGTAAAACCAATAGCCAAAAATCTATTATCTATTCGAGATGCTTTAAATGAAATGCATTCCTTTAATTTACCACCACACGCAATCGTTGAATTACACTCAATTGAGAAATATTTAAATAAATTTGAATGTGTTTTGCTTTCTATCATATGGCTCGAAATTTTGACAGATTTGCATCAGACAAATTTGGTAATTGAAGCTCGAAATGCTACACTTGATATTTAGCAAAATAATATTGAAAGTCTACTAATGAGATTTCGCAATTTAAGCGGAATGTGGAATGAAATATTTGCGAAAGCAAAAGCTAAAGCACGTGAATATGGAGTTGCATGTGATTTTGCCATTAATAGAACGATACGGACACAATCGGATGCTGAAAAATACTACAGGATAAATGTGTTTAACGTAATAGTTAATTCCGTAATAGCTGGCTTACAAAGACAATTTCAATCTTTACAAAATATCTGCAATCTTTTCGGTTTTCTTTGGTCATTTTCAAATTTGACTGATGAAAAAATTGAAGCTGCAGTAAACCGTTTGCATTCAAAATACATGGGTGAGTTATCAAACGAGATACTAGATGAGGTAAAATTCCTTAAAAAAATGTATGAAGCTAATTTCAATGCAGATCCGACACCAACAAATTTATTAGAAAATATTCTCAGTAAAACTTAGCTGGTTTATTTCCGAATCTTATCATTATCTTAAGAATATATATATTAAGTATCCCTGCATCTGTGTCTTCAGCCGAGAGGAGTTTCAGTGTTCTTAAAAGAATAAAAAAATTTCATCGCTCAACAATGGCAGAACAACGGTTAAATGGATTGGCAATGTTAAACATTAACCACGACATGGCAAGAAAAATTAATTTTGAGCAAATCATTAGAGAATTTTCTAATAATAAAGCGAGAAAAGCTTCAATCTAATAATTTCTAATAAATTCTAATAAATACTAAAATGAATTCATGTGATATAAACTTAAGATTGTTTTATTTTATTTTTATGGGGCCCCATTTTAATAATTTGGCCCAGGCCCCCTGCTAGCTCTGAAAGGCCCTGGTAATAGGTATAATAATACGTTACAATTAATTCAAATAATAAATTATTCCTACGTTAACAATACAAACAAATTCTCAATTCAAATTTAAATATAAATATCCGTTGCTTGCTGCTTCTTACGCTGGCCGTAAAGGCGATGCCCCATGGAAACGTGAAACCGTCAAATCCGTCCGAATTATCCGTTTACTAAGCCACATGAAAACCAAAATATGAACGGCAAACGACGTCACCGCTCAAAAAATGACATTTAGTATTGTCAATACAATTTAAATTTTCAAAGCCAAACCAAACGAATATAATGATTACTACGAATATAATGCTTTTGGCATTCTTTCAAGCCAATTGAGAGTCTTTTTAAAAAGATTACAGGTGAAATATCACAGTACGATGAACAACATTGTGTTAAGCTGCGTGATTCTTCATAATTTGGTGAAAACAAATGTGGGACATCTTGAGCATTCATCAACAATTATACATCCCCCCGAAGCCAATTTAAGCACGGCAAATAGATGTTCATTTCCAGCTTCGAGAGGCTATGATATTCGAGAGAAGTTCGCAGAGTGGTGTATTAAAGAAGGCGATGTACCATTTCAGTCCCAATTAATATAAAAATTTTAAAATTTTGTATTTATGAAAATAATTTTTATTTCATTAGAATTTAGTCTTCACATTTCATTAGAATTCAGTCTTTATGAGTGGTTCACATTGGTGGCCAAGCCAAATTAGTATTTTTGACAAAATTTGAAAATAGTTACAGCAATGAAACTCCGATTAGAAAAAAGAGTCAACTGGGCAACGCTATAATTATTTATGTATCTAGAGGTTACAGAATAATATCACTTAGAAATTGATGTGAGGACCACCGCAATAGTTATTTCATCTTGAGGCATGTGGCTAGCGAGCCGCATGCCTCAAGATAGAATAACTAATGCGGTAGTCCTCGCATCCATTTCCAAGTGATATATTCTGTAACCTCTGGATACATAAATCATTATAGCGTTGTCCAGTTGACTTTTTTCTAATCGGAGTTCCATTGCTGTAATTATTTTCAAAATTTGTTAAAAATACTAATTTGGCTTGGCCATCAATGTTATATAGGTAATTAAAAGTACAATACATATTTATATAATTAATAATAAACTGGAGATGTTTCGACGTCTTGAAGTGTTTGCAAACACGAGATCTGCAATTGAAGTTTTTGTTCATTACTTAAATGAGTAGGGCTAACAAAAAATTATTCCAAAGGCGGTGTGGGAGTGGGCGCAGGAACATTTAAAGTTGTTATTGCCTGTAATATTTTGTCCGCCGCATCTACATTATTTTTCTTCCCAAGAATATCTTGGGTTCTCCTTTTAATCGCTGGAAGTGCTAAATCTTCTTCCTCCTCTAAAATTCCCTCGTCCACTTCAATTGAATCTTGAAACAGCTCAGTATCAGTAGTAGAATTATCCAGTTTCTCAAAATTACCGATTGTTCTAAAATAAAAAATAAATTGTGAATTAATATTTACGTGAAGTTATTAAAACAACTACTTACTTTGGAATTTTTACGAAATCACTTAAAAACATAAGGCTATTGTAATGTTTCCATTTGACTTCGGTCACCGCTGGGAATTGATTGCTCTTTTTTAAAAAGCTTGGCGAAAGAGTCCCTTAAACTCGCCCATTTGTGTTGGCAATCGGCAACTAAAATTTTCATTATAATTATTCATATATTCTAATTATTTATACACAAATAAAACTATAACCAGGTACTGCTAGAACTGTAGCGATTGTATCCCATGCATTTTCTTTTATATTTTTCTTTTTGTAACTGCTCAAATTTTTATTATATAGGCACGGTTGGGCCTCGATTTCTAAAATAAGTCTCGATTCAAACTCCTCCTGAAACATTTTATACAAATACATATATACATTATTATGTTTATGAAATTAAAAAATATTGATTTATGCTTACCATATTCATTTTGAATTTTATATTTCGAAGAAAACAGCAATATATGTAATAAAATATAACAGCAATAATAATTATTAATTTCCAACCAAACACTAAAATACTTTTTTCTTCTTTGACAGTAGGAAAATAAAAGCAACACATGAAAAGAGAAACGAAGTGAGGTTATATCACTACCGGAAAAAAAATTCGGTACTAATTTGGAAGACGAGGGAGCGTTCGTTAACTTCAAAAATTATATCATTCAGAATTTTGACAGCCGGATTTTAGTTTGACGGCCGGCAAAATATATGATTTGGTTTTTTTGAATGAAATTGTATTAATTTTAATACAGTATTCTACGAATATAATACTTATCATCAATTCAAAGTTTGTTTTAATAATTTTTATTTTAAAAGTTTTCTTTTTTCGTCAAAAATTTGATTTGACGGTTTCAAATGCCGGTATGCCGTTTGTACATGGGGCAGAGCCTTAACAGTGTTAGGTATTCCGAACATTGTGAAGTACTTGGTAAGTGCATTTGTTGTGTCAATTAGATTTCTTTGTGTTAATTTGGATCATTTGTCAGTGTTTGGAGAAGGAATCTAATACGGAAAGGAAATTGGTGTGATTGATATTGAATAAAATGTACTCTCTACGGTGGTTGTTTCGTGTTAGGTATTGGGGAGATTTTTATGTTGTACGGCGTCCGTTCGTACTTATGTCTATCGCATGCATTTATGAGTCCCTTTATCTTTTTCACCATATTCGGGAAGAAGTAGGCTCGCTTAATTTGTTTTTCTACTTCCTGTAATCCTCTATGGGCTCTCTCGTGTTCCTTACTGATAATAGCACTCTGCCTATCTTCATTGGTTACGTCTTCGACCTTTTTGGTGACGAAAACGAAGTGGCCATTTTGGGAAAAATTTTCTCCAAAGCTTTCTTGTATAGTTACGTATAATGTTTCGGGGGCCAGTATTGCCGTCTGTTTACCATTGTGGAAATCTTTCAGGTAATTTGTAATAGTTGTCTTCGTGAAGTTCTCTTTCGCAATTATTCTGTTATAGTTTGAGAATATCTCTTCTGTGATCGTGGTATCGAGTGTGGTAGAAACCCTGAATATTAATTGGTTTCTATAGTAGTTTATTGGATGGTCAGTGAAATGTATAAAGTAGTCGTCCGAGGTGTTAGCTGAATGGATTGAGTTCAGCTTGCTAGAGTCGTTTGGTTGTTCTACTATGTTACTTGCTTATTCACGTGTAGTAATTTCAGATACTTCTTTGTTATTTATTTCTTCTGTGGTGGGCATTCTGCTTAGTGCATCTGCGACCACGTTGGCTTTTCCCTCTTTATACACTACGTCACAATCGTAGTTTTCTAACGCTAATCTTCATCTTGAAGATCAAGATTTTTGAATTCTTAAGAATATTCACGAATATTTCGTCAGTAGCTCGCGGGAACATATAATCCAAATAGTTTTTTACTGTTTTATTTAATTTATCGGCTGACAATTTATAGAAGTGAAGTACCATTCAATCCATATACGTTTGTGACGATAATTTTGAATTATGCGATGTTAATTGCTCGACTGAATTAATTGGTAACTTTGGCAATACGAAGGTAGTGTCTACTGTAATTATACTCTAATTTGTTTTTAGAATGGCGCTGATTAGTACCTGTAAAAATTCTTTTATATCTGCTTGGCTGAATAATATTTTTTGTTGGTTTTCCAAATCGGTTGAGATGTGTGATTCGGTTTGTGTATTTAACTTAAACTTTTTAATTTTTTCTTCCATTTTTTAATCTTGGATATAGCTCTATCATTAACGCTATTACTTCTGATATATTTTCTATGTTAAGGGGAGATTCGTCAATGAATCATTCAGATCTACATACTGGTGTTGCAGATAAGTCTACCAACTCCATTACTTGTTCTATGTAATAATAGGTGTTAAAGGTGGAAGTGATTCTACAAGTATCACTTTTGATAATTCAAAGTTTTCGTTGAAGTCTTCTAATAGATATTTACTTTTTGTATTCCTCACACTCCGAGTTTGAAAATTCTGCAAAATACTTTTCCTTCTCTTTTGCCTCGCGATAATGGTTAATGTAATCTTTTAAGATTTTACAGCTGAACAATTCCAATCTGGGTTTGGATAAACATGTTTTTTATGGCTTGATGATATTGTTTTGGCCAAGCGACCATCCCATTCTCGATCCAATGTTTACACACAACTGACACTTCTGTTTTGCCGCCCTCAGTAACTGTTACGATTACTGAATACATATTTTATTATTAATTGTAGCTATATTAATTAATAAAATGAAAAATTGGAAATTCAACGTAATATTCTTTGTCAGGTATGATCAATATGCATCCGCTCTAATGATTTTTCAGTAACCGGTCGTGGTGAATTTTTATATTATATGGTTTGCGATCATATTTATGAATATTGCAGATGGTATGCATGCATTGAAGTGATTTTTGATTTTGTTGCCCATTTTTGGGAAGAAATATGATCGTCTTAATTGGTTCTCGACTTCCTTGATGCCTCTATGTGATCTTTCATGTTCTTTAACTATTATGGCATCTTGTCGATTCTCATTTTTAACGTCTTCAACAAATTTTGTAACGAAAACAAAATGGCTTTTCAGTGAAAAGTTTTGTCTGAAAGACATTTGGATTTTATGGTATAAACCTTCTGGGGATAGAATTTCAGATTGTTTACCATTGTGATATGTTTTCATGAAGTTGGTTATATCTTCCTGTTCAAAGGATTTACGCGCGATAATGATTCTTTTAAAATTTGGAAAAATATTTTCTGAAATGATTGTATCGATATTCTCTGAAAGCCTAAAAATAAGTTGATTTCTGTAATAATTGATAGGTCTATCCGGGAAATGAATGAATTACTCATCTGAGGTACTTGCTGAATGAATTGATTTCATCTGTAGTTGGCATTCTGCTTAGAGCATCTGCCACAACGTTTGCTTTCCCTTCTTTGTATTTTATTTCGTAGTCGTAGTTCTCTAACTCGAGCCTCCATCTTAGAATTTTGGAGTTCTTCTCCGAAAACTTAATAAAAGTTAAGGGTCTATGGTCTGTCACCATTGTAAATTTACCTCCGTACAGGTATGGTTGATATTTCTTTATGGCCCATATTATCGCTAAAGCTGTTACGGTACGTAGCACTTGGCGGTTAGTTTGCCGGCTAATCTTACTCAGCGAGGTCGGAGTACAAAAAAAAATAATCAAATGCACAAAAATTTTCTTTCCTTTTTATAAAATTCAACAAATAAAGTTTTATTAATTCAAAACAAAATAATGATAATAACAATAATTAACAATAGAAACTTACAACTAATAAAAAAAAATAAATAGATTTCTTCTATTTATAAAGTTTCCGTAGATGGTCCTTGCGGGTTCCGGCAATTTTGCGTGATGACTGGCTGGATTCTCCACGTTAGAATATTGTATATTGATATAGAACTACTTATGTAGCTGTAGAATTGCTTGGTATGTCAACTGTTTCGTTGTTCTTTAATTTTTTATTTTTTTATTTTTGTGTTTTCGTAGAATACCTCGTACAAAGAGGTATAATTACAATTTTTCACAATAACTTTGAACAAAACTAAGAACCAATAAAGCGTGGTTCGTTTTTTATAATTATTTAAACAAACTTTTTTAAAAAAAACTTTATTTTTCTTTTGGGGGCTTTTCACTTATTGAACGAAATCGAAAAGAATCAATATTTGGTCGAGTTGATCTCCTTTTTATACAAAAAAAAAATTGTATCTAATTAGCACCTTTTTTTGTGTATTATGTTATGTAAATAGATTTCCTTTGTTTAATCTGCACGTGTGCAAACATAAAGGAATACATAAGCCAATGTTTTTGGTTCTGGTTTTTTTCCGTTGTCTATTCTTATTTACTATCAATGACCAAACCCCTTTGTTTGTTGTTTTTTTTTTTTTTTTTTGTCTGTTGTTTTGTTAATTTTTATTTTTTTATTTTTATTTTATATAGTGATCGGGAGATCCTCCTTATTTTAATTGTGTTTATATATTTGTTTATTTTTTTTTTTCCTTCTAATTAATAACTATTTTAAATTATATAAACATAACTTATTTCTAATAATTGATTTTTCTAAAATATATACATAATTATAATAATAATAAGACCTCGATATGTGCATAATAATCTCGGTTATGAGAAACGCATTTCGTACACAGAAATGATCGTTTCAAAGCCTCTTTCTCGTTGGTTGCGTATCTTGTTTCCGTAGAATTTAATGTTCGTTGTTCAACTTTGTTTTGAATCTGTGAGAGAACTGCGCCTGCTGCGTAATCTGAAACATCCGTTGTTAGAATGAAGGATTGTGTAAAATCGGTGTTTTTAAGCGTTTCGAATGATTTAACATAATCGGAGTCTGCCAGGTTTAATGGTATGTCTTTCTTCAAATACTTTGTCATGTTTCTTATAATTTTGCAGTAGTCCTTTATAAACCTTCTGTAATAAATTAAAATAACCAGAAAGTCCTAAAAATTGTTTAATTTCTTTTTGGTTTCTGGGTAGTGGCCAATCTAATATTTTCTGCACTTTTTCCCTGTTTGGTTTTACACCATCCTGGGTTATTACGTGTCCTAAAAATTCAGTCTCTCGTTTCAGAAATTCACACTTGTCGAGTTGAATCTTAAGGTTGAATTCCGAGAGTCTTTTTAAAATAATGTTTAGATGATTCAAAAGATTTTTCAATTTTTCCCCAACAACCATACGATGTCGTCAAGGTATACATGATACATTTTACCTACTACCCCCTGTATTACGTTATTCATAGTACGCAGGAATGTAGCCGGACCATTCTTTAAACCAAATGGCATCCGACAGAATTCAAAGTGTCCTTTGTCTGACGAAAAGGCTGTTTTGGCTTGAGACTTTTCATCCATTAGAATCTGGTAAAAGCCAGATTTTAGATCTATAGTTGAAAAATAAGTCGATTTTCCTAAATTATCCAATACTTCCTCAATTTGAGGGATTGGGAATTTGTCATCGATCGTTTTTTCATTTAATTTTCTATAATCTATGACAACTCTTATTTTTCTTTTCTCTGAGGCATCCATTTTCTTGGGAACCACCTTGGGCATAATAACGGTAAAATTTAAATTTTTGATCCTTTAATGTTGGTATTCAGTTTAGCCATTGATTCTGATCCTAGAATACCACCAACAAATCTATGAAAATCAAATTCATAGTACGTTTGAGGTGGTAAACGTTTACTTATTAAATTAATTTTTCCTTTTTTTTCTGAATTTCAAGAATGTTTTTCACCGCAGTGTTTTGTAGTTCTAGGAGCTTGTTATATTTATAATTATACATAGTTATGGGATATGACCGATAACGATTTTTTTTATAACGTTCGAAATGCGGAGGAACGTTGCCACTTAAACAATGAAACAATATTTCTTAAATTTCTAAACTTTATTTCTAGAAAGATGAATCGTAACTGACTTGATTTTTAATACAATTTTATTTAATTCGAATTTGAATGTTAATGATCGCTGATGGCGCAATTTAAAATTTAAATTTACTGATTTTGTAATTAAAATTTATTAAAATGTAAAATTTTGCAATTCTTAATTTTAATTGTAACATTTTATAATCTATTAAAGTGCAATGGATTGCATGGGTTGCATGTTGGTTGTTGATGCCGCTTTTTGTAAAATTAGGTCAGCACGTGGTGATATTTCGGGATGATGACATGACTCCTCCCGCCTGAGATTGACGTCGTCCTCGTCGTATTTTTTAATGTTGACTCGGATGTTCTGCCTAATGAAGGTTTCAGTACTTTTGTATTTTCTATAAAAAAAATAAATTGTGCTGCTGATCGCGATGATCATTATTATTATTGTTCCCGATATGGTATAATCATTAATTTGAGTTTGGGTATAATGATTACTGAGTTTTCCAAGTTTTGAATGTTTTGTTTGGCTAGACGTGGAAGGCTAATTAGTTGTTCCATATTGGTTGAAATATTGATGCCATCAAATGGTTAAACCACATACACTTTGTTATACCTTATTTTATATTCATTTGTGTATTTTTCGCTGTTTATTGTAATAGAGCAATTTCTAAAATTTAACAATTTCTTGCCTTTAATTATGATGTTTTGATTATTGCATGTTGAGTAAATTTGTATTCCTTTTGCAGAAGATATGTAAATGTATTCTGACTCCATGTAGTCTACTTCGTCATAACCTTCTATTTCTATGGTGTTGCATTGTACGTTTTGGTTTAGTAGAATTTGTGGAATGCAGGAATTTGTTGTATTGTATACTTGTTCCCGTTGGCAATAGTAAGTATTTTCGATTACTTGACATTTTTTCGTAATTTCCATGTAAATGTTTTTATTTGGGATAATGGAATTTGTAGTGGTTTTAATAATTTGGGAATTGTTTATTGGGATAGGTTTTATATGGTAGTAGGTTAATTGGAGTTTCAAAAATTGTGGTATTTCAACTGCCATAAATAGGTTTGTCCTGTTGTAATAAGCTTTAAGTTTAAATAATGAATAAATTTCCTCGTCGGATGCGATTTTTATATTATTATTATTTAAATGTTCATGAATATACTGCATTTCTTGTTTGTCTATTATATGCCTAGACACAATTTCTATTTTTGCAAAAGTTAGAATTTCTTGTATGTCGTTAATTTGTTGTTGCAACATATACATATTGTCGTCAATTTTATAGAAATATTCTTCTAATAAATAATTATTCCAATGCGAGGGATTATTTAGTGCTTCTTTTAATCTGCTTTCTACATGCTCTGTTAACAAATTAATGTGATCTGTTATGTTTTCAAACCTATCTATCATAAGTTCATTGATTCGAACTTGATTATTGTAAAATTGTTCTACCCTATACTTTCCGTCTTCTAATTTTGTGATTGCGTTTTGAATTTGAACGTAATCGTTGTGATTCATATTGCCCGATATGCTTTTTATAACTGAACCTAACCCATTCACTAATCCTCTTTTATTCCTAACCCAACTATAGGTAAAATATTTAGTAAATCTAACTCTAATTTTTTTAATTTTCTTTTTATAATAGGTAATTTATAATCTTGTAGTTCTTTATTTATTACTATTTGTTCCACCTGCTCGATGTTTTTTTTAATGGCCTCTAAGTTTACTCTTAGATCGTCAAGTTCTATAATATGTATTAGTTTCGAATAAACTGTTATTATCCATGCTTGGCCTAAGTCTAGTCCCAAAATCCCTTTGTTATTGTCCAAATCGAAAATTTCGATAGATGCTCTTTGGATTGCTAACATTAGCATACACCTGTAATTTTAAAGTTTAATTTTTAATTCGTTGCTTATAAATATTATAATTATAATATATCTCAATTGGAATAGAATTTTGTTCCTTGAGTCCAGCTCGAAAACGCATAACATTGTGTTGACGCATTCGAACAGCAGCATTTGGTTCTCTTTTTTTTTTCCCATTTTGTACCATCTTTACCATAGAAATAATCTTCCGTAGCACTTTGTTGTAGAGTTTCAGATTGTATTTCCTCGTCGTTATCATCACTGTCACATATTTCATTTGGTTCGATGTCTATTTCATTCTCAATATCAGATGCATCGTCTTCGTTTGGCACATAATCTACATCATTATCGTCGTTTTCGTCAGCAAATGGATCGATTTCTTCACCCTCTTCAGCAGCTCTTTCACTTTCTATATCATTGGCTAAAGCCGTTGCTAATCGTTCATAATATGTGTCTAAATTACCACCTACGCGTGGTCGCGTATTATAAATAAATTCCACTTCATCACTCAATTTCACTAATTCACTCATTTTGAACAAGAATATGGCGCATCTAAAATATTTTATTAGCACTAACGTGTTGTGTGTTCAACGGTCACTAGTCGATAGCAAAAAACAAAGAAAAAATTAAACAAATATTGCGCAATAGTATGACTATACACATTTGTTTTTATCATGAAAGTAAATTACCGTTAGAATTACCAATTCCATGTAACCAAAGGGAAAAATTGCATCGAGTTTCATATAAAATGTATATGTGTGTATACAGTGCCTGGCCGTATTAGTATGAATGTTTCAATTATATTTAATTTTTGGATTTATCGGTCCTTAAAACGCCATCTACGAGTAAAAAAAAAATGCAATTGTGTTTCATTTCATGCATGGCAACATAACACTTTCATGTTTGACATGTTTCAGGTTTTGCCGCGGCCGGAAAATTCCCCGGACATGAATGCCATTGAGAACCTTTGGTTTGTTCTCAGGAGGAAGATGGCCTAAGAACTCTTAACAAAAAAGACTTATCTTATTAACTGGCTTATTCCTGTATGGAACCATGACCAGGATATCGCTGAAGCCGCTAGCGAGTTTGTAAAAAGCATGCCCGGGCGTGTGGAAGCTCTTAAAAACCAAAGGCACCATTAAACCAAAGGCCAAACATTAAAATTTGACTAAGGACAATTAAAAAACATAGAAAATCCAGAATCCAATAATTCTGTTGTAATACACCATATTTAAATAATATATTTACATAAATTAAATATTTTGAGTTTTTATAATGTATCATTACAAATTTCTAAAAAAAAATTCCAAAAAAATCAACATTCATACTAATATGGCCAGGCACTGTATGAGTCTAAGTAGCCAGACTCATGAGGTACGAAAGCGATGTGTACATCAAAACATTCCTAAAAGTTGTACATGTACCAGTTTTTTAGTCCTTTATTTTTCATTGATCAATAGCTAATAATATTTTAGGAAGGTACACGAAATTAAAAGTAGCTAGCTCAATTTGAAATATATTTAAATTAGAATTGAATATGCAATTTCGAAAAGGGCACATCTCGAAAATTTTGACAAAACCATTTTGCACGTTAATGTGATGGAAATATATCCCCGCACCTATTTTGTTTGAAATAGGCACATCTCTTGTATTAATACTGCTACCAGTGTTGATGTGTATGACAATAATTTCGAAAAGGTCACAACTCTTGGAGATGTGCCCTTTTCGAATTTAATGCATTTTACTAATCGGCGAAGGCAATATATCTCCGTCTCTTGCTGGCGTGATTTTGATACATAAAAGTTTCGTAAAGTTTATACAGCACACTAGGTATAATATTATTGCAAATTCTTAATTAACTAAAAAACTGCTTATCAATTTTCAATTTTTTTTTACTACAATTAAATATAAAAATTCATATTTAATCATAGTTAATTTCAAAATTCATTTCTATTCTTATTTGCATATGATTAAACCTAATATGCATTTTTATTGAATAGTATTGGTCGTGTGATCTTCTTTCCGAATCACTTCACCAGCTCCTGGCATTTGTGAACGGTGATTTATTCCAAATTCGACAAATTTAAATCAACAATTTCTTTCTCTTTTTGTGTTTCTCATTGTTAATAGACTGTTACTCGATTGCAAAAATGTTCGATCGAATTCAGATCAGGTGAGTGATCACGCCGTTGTAATTTGCTTAATTAATTCTGTCGTTTGCTCTGATTTAGGTATGGTTGGTCGTTGTTTTGCTGAAAATAGAAGCCTACTGGGGACTTTAATTATCCGAACTGCAATGAAACATTCTTCTATCACCTCTAACGAATGAAGGTTTATAAATCTTAATTATTTAGAAGGCATCATTCACAAGCAGTTGCTCGAAATAGTTTGAAAGACCCGAGCCGTTCCTTCTTTATCCAAACATAGTTTTGATGCCGAAAAGGAGGAAAAAGTACTATGAATTGAAAAAACAAAAGCTAATCTGTTTGGTTCTGCAGGTCGACATTATAAATGATCTCAGCCCAATACAATCTTTCGCCCTAATATACGTGGTAGTGGTCTTTTTCTGGCATGGAACATGACAATTTATTGTCCGGAAAATGGAATGATTGCGGTTGTTTACATTCATATTATTAACTCATCTAATTCTTGGTTATACCGAAGAAGATAAACCACCACGCTTGTGTTTTCAGCAAGATAGCGACCTAAAGAATACCTCGAGGTTGCAAAATATTAGTTTAACGATTATGAAATGGGGATCGCGCAATGGCCAAGTCAGTCACCTGATCTGAACCCGATCGAACATTTTTAGAATCGAGTAAAAGTCTATTAACAATGAGAAACACAAAAATAAACAGAAATTTTGGAATTGAAATTTGTCGAATATGGAATAAATGACCGTTCACAAATGCCAGGAGCACACGACCAATGTTATTCAATAAAAACGCTTATTAAATCTAATCATGCACAAATAAGAGTAGAAATGAATTTTGAAATTAACTGTGGTATTATTTTGAAAATCACTGTACGTTCATGTTTCAGGAATTTCGAAAAGGGCACATCTCTTATGTATAAAATATATAAAAAAATATGTAGAATAAAGATTAACATTAAATATTTATGTAATTTTCGATTACTTTTGGACCCTACATGTACCCTTAAAATAAATTGTATAAATTTATTTACTACTTTAGAAAATAATTAGTTTTCTTCAATTCCTGAAAAATTTAATTTTTCAGACATGTGCCCTTTTCGAAATTGCATATTCAATTAAAATCGAAAAAAGTCTGGCCAGACCCATGTGCCAAACGGAAGGTTAATTTATTAATTAATTGTTCCTTTACTTTCCTATTACGTTCAGTAACTATTTCTTTTATTTCGTCATATTTTTCCCTAATTGTTTCTAAATAATCGTTTGGTTGTTCTGTTATATTTACTGGAATATTTTTAATTACCATGTGCCCTTTATGTAATTCAAAAGGTGTTAAGTTCGTAGATGCGTGAATTGAACTATTATAGGCTAAAACTGCTTCGTCCATTAAATCCGTCAGTCGAACTTCGACTATCCGGCATCGTTGGGGATGACGATCTTTCGGATTGTTGAATTTTCCGGATAATCGAATTTTCCGGATAATTTTTCCATTAATCGAAGTTTCTGATAAAAACTAATGGTTTTTATTGATAACTAATTTATATTTTTTATGTAAATTATGTATTTATTATATTCATAACAAAATGTATAAAATAATTCAACAAAACTTAAAGATATGAACATAAACAAAAAATTAATACAGGTCCAGTAGTTCATTATTTCCAATGTTTTAATTGAACATTTATGTAGGTGGTACCTACTAAATAAAATTAAAAATAAACATACATAATATAATATGTAAGTACACATCACATTTCATTCATTTTGGTTGATTCCTAAATTTAAACATAATAAATAAAATAAATTCGCACGTCTTTCAAATTATGCTGGTTTAAAATATTTGTCAATGCTAGTTTGCTTAATGCTCTGTATTTTTTTATACAATAATTTTTCTTTAAAACCTTCCAACATCATGAGATCCTGCTGGTTTACAAAATCCTGTTTTTCTGCGAAATCGATTACCTGTTGAAGTTTCGTAATTGTTTGACTTATTGTGACATCACTGGTTATAACTTCTACATCACTATTTATTTCTGATTCATTCGAAGATTCAGAACATTCGGTTATACTTCGGCTACAATCTCTGCATCATTCGAAGACGCAAAGGATGAAGCTTCTTTATTCTCATCCAACCAAGCAGTTATTTGCTGAACATTAAAATTTTCAAGTGTTTCCGCTGTTTGAACGATTTGCTCCAAATTAATATCATTGTTACAACCATCGACATCAATATTCTCGATATTAGCACTTTCGGTAAACAGTTCGGGGCATATATTTTTCCATGAATTTTTCAAAACAGTTGCTGGTATTTCTATCCAAGCTCGATTGATACTATAAATGAAATCCTTAACCGTAAACGCCTTAATCATTTCTCCAATATCTCCGCTCGAGTTTTGAGCCAACAATGATTTAAGTTGATTGTGACGATAGTGGCATTTCAAACTTTTGATGATGCCTTGATCCATCGGTTGAATAAGTGGAGTACAATTTGGTGCCAAATAATTTACAGTTACATGTTCTTTGTTTAACTCTCTCGCTGGCGGATGAGCTGGACAATTATCCAGTAATAATAGAATTTTTGTTTCAGCGGGTAATCCAATTTTTTCCAAATGATCTCGGGTTTCTTTTATAAAATGTTTCTGGAACCATAGCTTCATCAACTCCTGCGTCATCCAAGCACGTTTATTTGCTGTATATATAACCGGAAGATGTTTCATACCTTTCAAAGCTCGAGGCTTTGCACTTTTACCAATGACAAATAACTTACACTTGTGTGTACCTGCAGCGTTGGAATATACAAGAACCGTTAATCGTTGTGTGTGGTTGTTTGGCGTGGAATACTACGCCAAAACAACCCAGTTTAATCGGCATTGTAAATTTGTTCCGGGCCAAATGTTTCAGTTTCTATTATCTCGGCCAGTTCGCTTACATACAATGTCGCCGATACTTTGTCAGAAGACCCCTGCTCTCCTGCTGTGTTTACACATCGAATGCCATATCGGTTTTTTTTTAAATTTATCTAGCCAACCTCGGGAATAATTACATGGTGTCTCTATATTCAAATGTTCATGAACCTGTTTGGCCTTTTCTATAATCAAAGGACCGGACATAGGTACTCCAGCACTACGATTCTGGCGAAACCAAATGTACAAGGCATCTTCAACTTTAGGATTTTTTGAACTCTGAATAGTTTTACGCTTCTCAATTTTATCGATGGCGTCAGCTTTGGCATAAAAACTGATAATCTGCTCCTTGTTTTTGCGAATGTCATAAATTGTCGACATTCCGATGCCGTATTTATGTTTCAGATTACAGGCACTTATACCATTGTCCAAAGATTTTATGATTTCTATTTTTTCTTTTAAAGTTAGAACTTTTTTGGTTCGTTTTACTTTTGGTATTGGAGCCATTTTTCTAGAAATGCAAGAAAATGTATTTTAATACAATGGATAAAATAAAACTGAATCTACCCCAGTGGCAATAAAACGTTAACTAGTATTAATTACTCAAAAACTTACAATATGTACTTGGTGGTACCGTGCCAACCATACCACGTGTAACACTGATTATTATGTAGCTCGCGCTCGACTAACGTTAGAATTATTCAAAAAGTAAAAAAAAATGCATTTATTGCAATACGCTCGTATAGCAGCATGAAACTCAAATTCGTTTTAAGTTTTAATACATACATAATGTGTGTATGTCATATGTATGTACTGTTTTTTGATAAATGGCACAAGTTAATTTTTCCACCTCTATTATTATGGAGAAGGAGAGCAAATACATATGTACTACAAAAAACAAAAAAAAAGTCACGAAGAAGAGAAAATAAATTCATTACCTGCATCAGTGTGTGCCAAAAAACAAAGGAAATACCACAAAAAAAAAAAAATTATTTTTTCGACCAGTTTTTGTCCAGATAACAGAAGTTCCGAATACAAGAAGTCCGGATAATCGAAGTTCGACGTATTTTTATTTTTTGATATATAATTCTAACTAACTCTGTCAGTGTTGAGTGAAGTTGTTCTATCGGACTGTTACCTGTACTTGCTTTTGGTGTAGTAAAAAGAATTTTTATGTTGTACATTTCCATAAAGGACCCCGCACAAACCTTATGGGAATTGGCTCTCGCTCAAATTGGCTGAATTTTTGATATTCTGACCCAGAATTCTGACAGCTGTCAACTGTCAATTTTTCAAATCTGACATCAGATTTGAATTCAGCGACCTCAAAAACATAAACTTATATATTTAAATAATTATAATATGCTTTTGACATCTATAAATAGTATTAAAAATTAATAATTTTGTATCGGATCTGTGGAGCTTTGGAGCTCCGTAGCTGCCAAAATATTGAATTTGGAGCTTTGTGCCCATTGAGACTTTTGTTCAGGATGCCGAAACGAACAACATATCCAAATTTCAGCCAATTTGACCGAGAGCCAATTCCCATAAGGTTTGTGCGTGGTCCTATCCTAAACAATTCGGATGTAAATTCTGTTGCACTATCGAGTACAATTTCTTTAGGAATTCCTTCCCTCGAAAAGTATTTTTTGAATTTGGTTATTATTGTAGTTGATTTCCTATCTTTGATTTCATAGATTGTAGCGAATTTCGAAAATGAAGATTTAGTAGTTCTCTTTTCGCAGCGATTGCTTCTGCGATTGTGTTAGCTCCAGATAGAAGATCATCCACATAGAAATCGTTTTGAACAATCTTTGAACCAATTGGATATCTTGACGCTTCATCAATGGCTAATTGTTGTAACGTTTTTGGAGCCAAATAAATTGCAGACGCTGTTCCGTATGTGACTGTTTTTAATCTATAACTGCTCATTGGCTTATTTGTCTCAGATCGCCAGAGGATTCGTTGAAAATCTTGATCTTCGCGGGCCATTCTGATCTGTCTGAACATTTTCTTAATGTCTGCTGCAATCACGTAACGATGTTTTTTTCCATCTGATCAATATTGCCGTTAAGTTGTCTTGTAATGTTGGACCTACACGCATAATTTCATTTAGTGATATGCCTGTTGTTGTTTTGCAGGAAGCGTCAAAAACTACCCTCAATCTCGTAGTTGTGCTATCTTCTTTTATGACGGAATGATGTGGCATATAGTAAACCCGAGAAGCATCTTTTTCTGTTTCATCTTTAACTAGTTCCATGTGGTCCAACTGGATGTACTCGTTCATGAATTTGTGATATTGATTCTTAAACTCTTCATCCTTCTTGAATCGTTTTTCAATTTGAAGCAATCTAGCTGCTGCTTTACTTTTAGATTCTCCTATTCCAACTTTTTTGAGTTTGTTGTTGTGAAGCGGCATCTGAACCTCGTATCGTCCATTTGTTAAACGCTTGTGAGTCTCTTCATAGTACTGCTCACATTCGATCTCTTCAGCAGTTAGGCTTCGTTTAGGATGCAGTTCTTCGGATTCCCAAAAGCATTTTAACTGCTTGTCTATATCTGCCAATGTGACGTGGCTATTTAACGGGGGGGCTGAAATGCTGCTGGTCTGAGTTAGACGACCAGATATGATCCATCCTAGCTCTGATCTTTGCGCTATGCACTTATGATGCGGATCCCTTTTTATGCCTTCTAAAATGATTTCTCCGTATATGTCGGCACCTATTAAATGACCAATAGGTCCGGGAGTATCGAAAGTAGGGTCGGCTAGGATTATTTCTTTTTGTAGTTCGCTATCTAAACCCAATGAGTTCTTGTCTGGAAGTGTTTTAGTGATAGTTCCCAGAACTAAAGCATTAGCTTCGATCTTGAAAATCGATGGAAATCTTGGACTTATGTCTATTGTTATCTGTTGTTGGGCTCGTCCTTTTGTTGCTGAAATTCCGGAAATTTCAGTTAGAACCCTTGTCCTTGGCAGGCCTAGTTGTTGTGCTGCTTGCTCTGTGATGAAAGTAGCCTGTGAGCCGGGATCGATCAGTGCTCGTAGTAGAGTAAAACTACCGAACATATTCTGTACTTTTACTAGAGCTGTTGCTAAAAGTACCGGACCACTATTCTTGTCGAGTGTTGAGATGTTCAGTTTTGCAATACTGTTTTCCTGATTTTTTACGTGTAGCAACGTATGATTTGAAGCAACAGATGTTGGGTTGGCATTATCTTGTTGGTGCCGATTGCTTCTAAAGATTGGAAACGCCTTTCTATAAATTTCAAGAATTGGTTTGTTTCTTGGAATTCTCTCGGGTTTTCTAGAGGGCTTTCGTATAGCCGTCGTGACTCGTTGTCCAATTTTTTTAACAAGCTGAAGATGATGAAAGGACTCCATGTTTCAATATTTATGCCTGTATTCCTTATGGCATATAGGCACTCGGTTGTTGTGTCATGTAAGCATTTGATCGCAGCAGCCGACTCCGTGTTGCTCGTATGCTGATTCAATAAAGTGTTCAGCAAATTAGATACGAGTAATCTCCTATTGTTAAAGCGGTTCTCTAAAATCTCCCAAGCTGCATCGTAATTGTCTCCAGGAGGTTCCAAATGACTCAATAATTTTCCAGCTGACCCTTCTACGTGACTTTTAAGATAGTTCATTGTATGTGTCGTGGTTAGCTGATTATTGTTATGAACTAAACGTTTGAATGTGTCAGAGAAACCTACCCACTTCATGTAGTCCCCGTGAAAATGTGGGATTTCTACTGGTGGTAGACGAATTTCTAATGGTTTTATCTTGCCTAATTCTTCTTCTTCCAACAATGTTGTTAATTGTATTATAATGTTCTCGTGTTCATCTTTTAAATTTTCGTAGTGTTGGTCTACGAAATATTTTGAATTTACTTCCTGTTCTTCGGAAGTCTCCATGAATATTTGTTCATGAAGTTCGTTGATCTGCATCATCATCCTCTCCATGTTTTTTAATTTGATTTTTAAAGCTGATCTGGATCTGTTGTTACTAGACAGTATGTCCTCAGTTTTTCGAATTTCTCGATATAAACCTCGCATTCGGATATCTTGCTGCTTCAACTGTTGCCTGAGTTTTGGCAATTGGCTAAAAGTAACGTTTGACTCAACGGTCGACGCTCTGGAAGGTTGGCTGTGATTGATTTCACTAGTTGATGCCCCTTGCTCTGTTGTATTGTTGTTGCCCTCCTCATATGGGATGAATCTAAACTTTTCATTTGTTCCTGCTTCATCTGATGTTGGTAATGGTGTGGATGGCAAACTCGGCGTGTTGAGTCGTTGGCGCATATCCTCAATGGTTGTTGTGAAACTTTTCGAAACCGTTTCTCTATCCTTGAAGTATTGATGTGTTGAATTCAATGGAGTTAGAAAATCTCTAATCTTGTTGTCTTCATCAACATACTCGTTGTAAGACTTCTTCAACGCTGCGATTTTCTACTCAAGATAAGGTTTTGTTTTCCGCTGTGCTCCATCTTTCTTGTAATTTGAGATAAGTTGCTGTATCTCTTCTGCTTTTTGTTCTTGTTTTCTTAGCAGTTCTTTCATTCTTATAGTTGCACTTGAAAAAGTTTATTAGACGGTAAGTGTCAGGAACAATTTCTTTCGCGAATTAGTATTTCGTGGTGCAGCTTCAATGGTTTATTGTTTGGTAATTTACTTGAATTTGCCGGTTGTTGCTTGGCGTATTTCTAATAGGTGCCAGTTGTTTTTAATGGCTCGAAGGACCAATGTTAAACCCTTGTATCGGATTTTATGTAAATTTAAACACTTAAAAGGTTACCACTGGTGGGGCCTTTTCTTAATTAATTAATGAGAACAAAATTAGTTGGTGTCAATTTAAATTCTGTTTTATTTTATTAAATGCTACGCTTTATATACAATTTTTAATTTCCAAAGTC
Organism: Tipula helvola; assembly: GCA_963556165.1. Lineage (NCBI taxonomy): Eukaryota > Metazoa > Arthropoda > Insecta > Diptera > Tipulidae > Tipula > Tipula helvola. Next base: position 259,799,532 of record OY744483.1, on the reverse strand, counting down.
AGCACAAAATATATAAAGCAAAAAATCAAAAATATGTATTTGGTAGTATACATATTATTATAGTATTGATTATATTTTCTGATTCTACATGTTCTGGATTTATGTACGATTTATTCGCTCTAGTATCTATAAGAAATTTAAGACTTTTTCCTTTAAAATTTAGGAAAATAAATGGTAAGTTTGAAGTTTGAAAGTTATTTAGTTGTCCGAGGCTCTTTGGAGAAAATCCTCATCATCAATATTAGTTTCAATGTTATAATTTTTATTTACTGGTTCTTTCTGTTCTTGTTTAAATTCCTGTTTAATAGGTTGATTCTGATTTTGGTAATCTGATTTTTTGTAAACATAATTACTTCGGTGGGGGGTGTAATTATTATTTGGGTTGGGGTTATCGTTCTTATTATAACTATTCCGTTGAGGATTATAACTATTATGTGGTGTTGAATTAACATTTTTATTATAATTATTCCGTTGAGGATTATTATTTTTAATATTTCCCAGTTTAATATTTTGTTCCTTTAAGTTAAGTATGCTACTTTCTTTGTTAACAAAGTTCAATGCTACACACAGTGAAGTTGGGTCTTTTGCTCTTATCCATTTCCCTAACGGTTCCTTTAAGCCCGCCATGAATATTATTAACCCTGTTTTCCTAAATGAGTTTAACTGATATGTTTCCACATCGTCCCCTAACTTTTTTAATTTTAACTGGTTCGATAATAAGTTAATAATGAAAACAATTTTATAACAATTTATAATTCCTCGTGAGGAAGATTACTTTTAATTAGACCATATAACTCAAAGAAAAGGGTTGTTTCATCCCTTTTATCAGCAAACGCTGATATTAAATGTTGTTTTATTTCGTCCCATCAACTTTTTACGTTATGTAATATCAATGACTGACTTGCTTTTCCTATGATTTTACTTCTAATATTTTCCAAAATTATTTTATACTAATCGGATGCCTCAATTTTTTTACAGTAGTTTAACACATTGTCTACACTTTCTACAAATCTATACACTGAATTTTTATCTCTCTCTTATTGGAATTATTTAAATTGGGAAAGAAACTTTGGAATGTGAGTTAATGTAGTTCATTAACTCACGGTTATGATTACACAACAAGCTGATTGGGTATAATATTGGGCTTAATAATGTTTTTATTAGCGCCTGTGTCTAATAATAGGGTGACCTCTTAATTAATTTGTTTATTGTGGCATTTGAGATACGGTAGGAAGTTTAATCTTCCGTATCCGATTCTGGCTCTGCTTGAAAATTTGCTTCGAGTTCCGTTGATGGCTCCTCTAAATTTAAATTTTCAATTCCATGTTCCTCATGGTTTGAACTAACTTCGTGATTGTACACCAAGTTCTTGTTGAATCTCATAGAAACATCTACATCCATGGAAATAGCCTGTTCTCTGACTGAACCTGTTTTTTTGAAGTTTTGGTTGTTTGAGTTCCATTCTTTATGTTTTTGGAAATTTTGCTTAGTTTTGATTTAAATGGATGGATTTGAATTTACAGAGGAAAGCGTATGCTTCCTCAATGTTCTTGGGTTTTGCCGCTTGGGCATTACCGAAATATGGCTTCCTTAAGCCGGAAATGAATGCCGGAAGTGCATCCTCTTCAATAAAAGTGCAAATCGCTTGCCATGAAGTATTATACACTTCTTTTTGTTTCGCAAGCATTTTAATATTTTGGACGATTTCCTTTGTCCGATTATAAAAACTGTGTACTGTCATAGTTTCGTTTTGCTTATGTGCCCATTGCTGGGACTTGTAATACGAGAGTTCCTGCTTATCGCCTAAGGCTTCGAGCAGTATTTCTTTTATTTCCTGGAATGAACCAGGGTCTCCTGCAAGGCATAATATATCCCTTGCCTTCCCTTCTATTTTGTTCCTCACAGCTTGTATGTGACCTTGAAATTGTGCCTGTGGAACTATTTGTTTCAATAAATTTAGTGTTTCCTCCGTTGTTTTCAACCAAGAGGTCACCTGCATTTTATTACCATCGAAAGAAGGAATCGACTTGATAGGGTCAGGAATTGGGAATATATCGAAAAATGTTCGATTTTCTCCCGTTTCTTCCTTGGGTTTAGGGACTGGTGCCTCAACCTTTTTGGCTGAGGTACTGCAATACCTGATCCTGTTCAGTATTATTCTGAATCAGGTTAGCTAACTGGTTTGTTATCGCTGCCAGTTGCTCATTTAACTCTTGTGATTGTTTCTCGTTCATCTCTTCACGAGTTTCTTTTTCTATTAACTTTATATCTCGATTAGTTATAAAGTATTCAAGATTTTTCTTTCCTCTCGTGCAGTTTTTCTCGTTACGAAAAATTTTGTCTACCTTGACTCTGCACTGGAAGATCGAAATATTCGTCTTTTCGCGTTTATCTTATAGTGCGCGACAGTTGACGCTTCCCACAAAATTCTATCAGTTTCCTACACCTATCTTGTAGTATGCACTTGATGTGATTAAATTTTTAATTTATTGGGTCTTTCTAGTAGTGCATGATTTTGGCTAATATTTTATTATAAAATAAAATAAAAACTCTTACCTTGTTTGCTATCGTGGATGGTTTCGGTCCCAAAGGGTAGCAGTGATGTGTGTTTATCGGCGGAATCACAACTCCTCTCGGCAGTGTTTTCACCTTCTCCACGGATCCACTCTTATAAACAGTTTTTATTCGCTGTTTTTATGCACTTAACACAATGCACTTGAACTTTCACTTTGCAGTATGGCTGCGCCAATTAAATTTGAAGGCGGATTAAAACAGGTGTCTAATTATTGCAGCGATGCATTTTCAATATGTATGTTATTTTGTTTTGACTTGTTGATTCTACATTTTTGTTGTTCATCGACTTTATTTGATAAATGTTATATGGGCGGGAATGGAATGTTATAGAATATGATTAGCCAGCATATACTAGATCATTGGAGCATAACTATAATATATGTTAAATATTTCTTTATTTGGACATCGTCCGTTTTACTGAAGGCTAATTATTTTATTACAATTTTTTGATTACAAATCTGATAAAAATGCTGATTACAGAAATTATATGGAGAATTAGAAATGAAATTTAATTGTTCGGAATTTACTTCTATGCAAATATGCAATGTTGCGATTTTATTAAACGCGTTGAATGATGTTGAATGTTGATGCCATGTGTAACGTTATCTTAATTATTCTCCTTCCAAAAACCCTCGTCACGTGAATTAAAAATTTAGCTGGACTGGTTAGATTCCGAGTGATACAGGATGTTGATTGGTCGCTTCGTTGTTCTTGAACAGGGCTACTTTAGGTTGATGAGTTTTTGATATGAGTTTTATGAATTCTTTTTCCTGAGACTGTTGTCACAGTAACTCTATTATCTTTCGCGACGATTTCTTTCCGAAATTTAGGCTTAGCTCTTGAATTTTTTTAATAGCTGTGTATATCGATTTTCCAATTTCGTATGTTTTTGGCACGCTTTTTTCAAGTGTTCTCTTTGTAATTTAAGCCTTTAGTTATTCTTGATTCTTTGTATTAAGTCTTCATTTACTTCTTTGACATTTAGCAAATTTTGATAATTGACCCGTTGTGTCCGTTAGAAAAATATTTTGTTAGGTTTCCACCCAATAACAGAGTGTATAGAATTGTTGTACGCTATATTGACTTAATTATTTAGTCGTGAAATTCTTGTATTCATTTTACAGACATCGAATTATTTCGATTACAGTGGAGTGGACCCTTTCCACTGCACAGTTTACTTTGCTTTTCTGTGAAGGTGTTGGGTACATTTGAATTCCCAGCCCAGTGTTCTTAGGAAGTCCGCTGTAATAGGGCTGACGAAGCTTGTCTCGTTGTTCATTATCATTATTCTGGGTGTTGTGAAATAGTGCAGGATTTTGATAATCTTGTGTTATGTGTACTGATGTTCTGTCCTTGACGTGAAATAGTTTCACGAATTTCGAAAATGTATCTATGCATGTTATAAATTTCTCGCCTTTTATGTCTATCAGGTCGATGTGTAGAATTTCTGCCGCATATGTTGAAATTGGCGTTTCCTGGAGTTGCGGATTATTGTGATGACGGTCGTATTTATTTTGATTGCATATGTCGCAATTCTGCGTGTACTTCTTTAGTCATTTGTGGGAAGTAATATTTTTCTAGTATTTGTTCCTTATTTTCGTTTGCATCCGATGCGCTCTTCTAAGTTCTGCGGATATTTTCTACCACCCTCTGCGTTATCCGCATTTTGTAACTATGCAAATGTTCTATTGTACATACATTTCTTAAAGTATTTGGAGATATTTTTTCGGAATTTTCATCCCATTTACAGATGTTGGGTGTACTCTTCCTTTCAGATGTTTGATGAGTCTTTGCTTTGCCTGATCTTCTGACAGAGAGATGTAATGCCTATGATAGTTCTGGTGTGGTTCCTCATAAGCGTAAATTTCGTTTCCCTCAGTTACTGTCAATTGGTCTTTAAAGACGTTTATTGGTCAATTGGTCTTTAAAGACGTGTCTTCTTCTGCACTATGTATAGTCTCGTCGCTTGATGACAAAAGTGCTTTGACCTCCAATTTCAGGAGGAATTTAGGAACCTTCTGTCTTTTGGAGTTTTGGTTTGATTGGGTTCCTATCGTACTTCCCTATGTTTACAACCGTCACAATTGTTCGTAATTTTATTTATTGTAATTTTCAAATTTTTACTGAAGGTTTTAAACTTTAAATCTTCATACAGCGCTATGATACCGGTATGTTTCTGTTTTTTTGTATTCTATGGATAAGATCTTAATTAAGTCTTCCTCTATTTCTACGTCTTGTGGAAAATGTCTGCATTAAGATTACATGTAAATCGTGAACGGATATTTCGGAATATATGGCTACTTTTGTTGACGATATGTATGTTTTAAGTTTATTAATTAACTCTAAGTGATTTATATTTGGATTTATGTTAATTCGACGATTCCCTAATATGTTTTCAAGTTCGTTATATAAATTTACCTCAGAAACATCTTCGGTATACTGGTCGTCATTGGATATTTCGCCTTCCGTATTGTCGTTGACCAATTGGTTGTAATAGTCTTCCTCTAGTTGTGTTTCTATGTGGTTGATCCTCTGTTGTCTAACTGGTTCGTAACGGTGAGAATAATCTCGTTTTGCCATTGGATTATCTTGATTTGTTGGGCGGTTGATATAGTTCACCTGTCTCGTTTGTATTGATGGGTCGATATCCATTGGCGTTGGTGGTTTCGGATTGTTTGGTCTTGGTGGTGGTAAATTGTTTTGATTTTGGTTAACGCTTTGATTTTGGTTCACATATGGTATTCGGTGATTTTGGTGTTGAATATTTTAGACCATGTTTCTCCGTTGTATTGGTATCGTACCATCGTTTGTTCGCAGATTTGGTGAGTTGTTATATGAAATTTGATTTATTGGAGCTGTTATCACGTTGTTGACATTTATTTTGTGTATTGGTAAGTTTCTAAAATTCAGGTTTTGAATTTCCAGACAGGACGGGTATGCCTCTGGTAGCGTGGTTGGTTTTTGAATTATAAGTATCTTAGATAAGTTCCATTCAGCCCCCGGACGAAAATGTCTATAGCTCTATTCCTGTATGTGGCAACCAAAACGTTGATTGTTTCGGCTGAATAGTCCTCCATTTTGATCTTGTTGACTATTGGTGAGAATTGGTGATTAACAGTAGCATAGAATTCATCCACTGTCATATTTTTTTGTGTTATGTTGCTGAGCTGGTATTCTAGCGTACGGAGATCCCTTTTGTCTGCATACTGAAGGGACAGGCATTTCTTTATTGATGTCCATTCTTCGTCAAAAATATTATAGGATATAAGGAGTCGGTGTTGCCTCGAATTTTTTGTCTTATTTCTTGAAGTATAGCTCTGTAGATCGGTTTATCTCGCATAATGTTGTAGTCGCGTAGTATAGTTTCTACATTATGTACCCATATGAGATGTACTGCGTGGGATTCCCATCGAATACCTGCATTTCTTGGTGTTACCAATGTCGTTGTTGTTACGGGAATTACAGTGTTTTCTAGCTTTTCGAATCGTTTTTCAATTTTTTTTTGTTAGTTCGATTTAGGCGTTCAGGGCTCCAGTTAATTGTTGCAAGGCGGTTTGAATTTGGATTTCCTGTTCCGTCATTTTTTTTAAATTGATTCGTTTAATATTCAATAAAAATAGTTGAAGTTGCATAAAATGTATGGAAAATTACTCAAAAAGAATGTTATAAAAATATATCATCTTTCAACCGGACACAACACACGTTGTATTGATTTGACAAGTTTGCGCGTGTCTCATAAAGCACGTTGTGTTGACTCGACATTAATGGTGGTGTTAACTTGCATTTGTGAAACACCGCGCCTAAAGCATGTTCCGATGCATCCGTTGTAAGTTGTAATTGTAAGGATGAACTATCTTTCGTACTCTGGGTCGATTATGTTGACAACCATGCCTTTTTTTTAAAAATTTTGTCATGGGTTTTGTGATTTTCGAGTAATCCCGAATAAACCGACGGTAGTACTCTGACAAACCGAGAAATTGTTTGATTTGTTTCTGAGTGGCCGGATTTGGCTTAACTCCTTCCTGTGTAATTACATGATCCCGGAATTCGGTTTCTTTTTTTAAAAACTAGCACTTGTCGAGTTGAATCTTTAGATTAACATTTGACAGTCGTTTGAGAACTGTCTGAAAATTTTCTATGTGGTTGGCTAAATTGAATCGGACAACTATAATGTCGTCTAAATATACATAGCAAATCTTTCCCACTAGTCCGTGTAGGACATTATTCATGGCTCTTTGGAAAGTCGCAGGGCCATTTTTTAAACCAAATGGCATTGGAGTAAACTCAAAGTGCCCTTGATCGGTTGAGAATGCTGTTTTTTCTTGAGTGGATTTGTCCATCTGGATATGATGGAATCCTGAGTTCAGGTCTAATGTTGTAAAGTAAGTGGATTTCCCCAAACTATCTAATATCTCCTCGATCTGTGGTATGGGAAGTCGATAGTTTATCATTTAATTTCCTGTAGTCAATAACTACCCTAATTTTACGTATACCCGAAGCGTCTGGTTTTTTGGGTACTACCCAAATTGGGGAGGAATAGGGGCTGCTTGAATTTCGGATTATCCCGCTATCCAGCATTACCTGTATATGGTCCTTTACGTCCCTTTTAAAATTATGGGGGTATCTGTAAGTTCTAGTATATACTGGTATTTCGTCTTTTGTTACTATCTTGTGTTTGGTTACTGTTGTTGCAGATATCTTTTCATTTTGCTTCAACAATACTTCTTGGTGATCGTAAATGGTATTTACGAGAATTTGCTTCATCCTAATTCATCCTAATTAAACTTTCGATAGTTTTCTTATCTATAAGTGTATCTCCATTCCATACACTCCAATCGGTTTAATGGACTCGAAAGAGTAGTTTAGGTAGTTGTTTTGGAGGATCGGGATCGTTACTGAGTATTTTCACTGTAGTTTTGAAATTTTTTGATTTGTACAATCCAGGTTGTAAAATAATGTTTTCTTTTAATCCTTGGTGATTAGTGACTAGCCATTCACCATTTTTTGTGGTATCAAATGTTACCGTAGGATGGTAAAAATTTTTACTGGGATAATATTTGTGGAATTTCATGATTATATTGTATATTGTTCAATGAGATTGTGAGAGATTTGAATTTTCGCATCTAATCGAGCCATTGGGAGCCAAGTATTCCATCAAAAATATTCATGGAAATTAAGTTCGTAATATGATTGTGGTGGTAAGCTGTGTCCTAAAAAATCAATTTTTTCCACTTTTGTTACTTTTTGTGTGCCTAAAATGTTTTTTACTTGTGATTCTTGGGATATTAATAAGTGGTCTGGTATTATTTTTGGCCTAATTATATTTCTATTAGCGCCAGTATCAATAAGTAGTTTAATTGTTTAGTCTTCCGCGTCTGAATTGTGGTCCTCCCAAAATTTTTCGGTATTTTGGATTTAAACTTCTTGTTCTTTATCAATGTCGTTAGGGATCTCTATATTATGAAACGTCCTTTTAGAACGGATTGAGAGATCGACCTCCATTGGTACTGATTTTTTCTGAAACGGCCAATCTTTGAACTAATTTGTTCCGAATTTTTTTCGGTTGAAAATTGGATTTTGCTTGGTTATTAAGTTTTTGTGAGTTACTCGATATAACTTCATTGGAATTAAATTTACAAAGGAAGGCATAGGCTTCCTCTAAGTTTTGTGGTTTAGCGACTTGAGCGTAGCCAAAATATGGTCTCCTCAGACCCGACACAAACGCTGCTGATGCATTCTCTTCAATAAATGCATTGATAGTGTGCCATGATTCATTATATTGTGGCTTTTGTTTAGCCAATGATTTAATATTTTGAACTATTTCCTTCACTTTATTGAAATAAACGTGTACTGATAAATCATTTTGCTTCGTTGACCAAAGCTGTGATTTATATAATGGAAGTTACTGCTTATCGCCTAACGATTCTAATAGGATTTCTTTCATTTCCAGAAATGTACGAGGGTTTCCAGATAAGCAAAGTATATCCTTAGCTTTTTCCTCTACTTTGTTTTGGATTGCTTGTATATACAAGCTAAATTGTTGGGGGGTGACTAATGATTCAAATACTTTTAAAGTATCTTCTGCTGTGGTCAGCCACGCCGTCAACTGTTTTTTATTTCCATCGAAAGACCGAATTGATTTAATAGGATCTTTTGTGGAGGTGGAGGTATCTCCGTTTTTTGATTCAGATACATTAGTAGCTGATCATGTTCACCCTGCTTTTGACCCAATTTTGCCAATTGGTCTGAGATTGCTGCGAGCTGTGCTGCAATTTTTTCCATCTCCATTTGAATTTGCGAGTCTACTGATTCTCTGTTCCTAATTCGGTCGTCTATATTGACTATCAAACAAATTTGTGTCTATCTAGTGGTGCACAAATTAAAATTATGTCTTTTCGTGTTCATTCGCACTCTTCACTAACTCACTATTAACCGAACGGCTGCGCCAATTACGTATTTCGTATATTAAAAGTTGTTAAAAAAAATTGTAACGAAAATTAATTTGACCCAGTGTCGATTTCTCCTCTGAAAAAAAGGACCAGGATTTCGTTATCAGAATACACGAATTTAGGTGTCCGGGGCGGTATCTCTGGCGGGCTAAACTTAGGGTAGAGTATGGAGGTTCCGGACATAAATTCGTGGTAGAATAGACCGCCTTGGAGACAAGGGCTACCGAAGGACAAAGCTTGCACCGCCCATGCATTAGCCGGAGCACCAAAAAAAGATACTTTCCGGCCAACCATAGGGGGATCTCCACAGAAAAAAAAGGAAGTTGAATTGAAGAAGGCTAAGGATGCACCAACGAGCGTCGAGACAAGAAACCTCCACAATCAACACCACAGGGTGGAAATGGCTAGGATTTCCGTCTCCACGCTCAGCGTACAAGGAACACCGAGGAGAAACGGGAGCTCCCCTCCCTGATGTAGCCGAACCAATAATTGAGAGGGATATGTGGTGGGTTGAGACCAAGGGGACGAAGAAAAGCTGAACAAAAAGAAAAAAAAAACCTCGTGTGGATAACTCGAACGTGTCAGCGCGGGGAGGCCCGAGACCCATCCAATGGAACGTCATACGGCGGAATGTCCCATTCTCCCACCTCTGACACGCTCCCTATATACTTATCTTTAGCCGCTCATATTCCTTAATCTGCTCACCCCACAGTAAATAAATAAAAGAGCTCTTTAGTGTGAGTTCATAACACGGTGTAGACATATGTTTATTTAACAGATAATCCAAAATGAACTATTAAGACCGGGGAATAACCCACTCGAGGCCCTCGGTCACAAGGCTGGTGGTTGCGGGACGGCACTATATTACGAAGGTGGTTGGGGTTATCAAAAAAAAAAAAAAACCTCACTGAGATATATAACTAATATTAACAAATCACAAAAAAAAAGGAAAATAAAATGGGAAACCCCAACAAAAAAAAATTTTGGTGTACCACTTACCGCTTGGTTCCGAATCCTCCCAAAGCTTTGCTCGGTCCCGGCACCTGTATGAAAACAAACGAAAAAAAATCTACGGGTCGTATCCCGGTACGCTCGAAATTTTTTTTTTTTTTTGGTAGGGTTCCCTTACAATGCCTGGGTACGCTAACGTTAAAAGGAGTGGAAGGATGGCACCCCTCTTTCAACCACCTCCTTTCCCACGAGTGGTACTCCCTCGCGCAATCCACCCCAATCCAACGGGGTTCTGGTGGGGTTCGGTTTGCCTGGTGTAGCCCCTCCTGGGTCGGGGCGACCTTTCACGCTCCACGGGTACCTCACTGCTTAGTCCGGGGAGCTACCACTATTCCAGTTTTTTCTTGGTTTTCTTCTCTCACTCGTTTCTTTCACGGAACCACAACTAATCTTTACCGTGGTTATCTCTCGTTGTATACGTAATTTAAAAACTAAGCTTTTCTGTTAGCTCTCGTTTTTTTTTTTCACGTAATTCGTAACTAACTTTGCTGTTAGTTCTCGTTTTTGCACGTAATTCGTAACTAACTTTTTTCCTTTTTACACTTTCTGCCGTAGGCACTTGGCGAAACACACTTAGGCCCGATTGTATGAACGATGATAAATGATTAATTTTCTGATTTAGCGTAGTTTGCATTGTTTCAAACTAGGCAAACTACGCTAAATCAGAGAATTAATCATTTATCATCGTTCATACAATCGAGCATTAATACACACATTTTTAAATTTTTTTTTTTAAAAACACTTGTTAAATATTTTGCAAAATTACAAAAGGTTTAAAAAATCACTCGATCGATTTCGGCTTGTTGGGCCATCATTAGGAGTATCTACTAAACTGTAAAAATAAAAATGTACTAAGTGTAATATGTGCGTTACAGATTAAGAAAGGCTTGGGTAACGCTTCCTCCTCTATCTCCTCCAATCTCCTGTTTCTTCTAATAATAACCTTAAAGTGATTGGTACGATTAAGAAAAAGTTACGTGACCATGACCTGATAGCGTGTAAAGCGGATAAAGGCAATACGATTACTGTTCTCACAAAAGTCGATTACTACAATAAAATTTCTGATTTCATTACAGAAAGCAAAGCATTAGAGCTTAATAGAGATCCTACTAGGTCATTTAAGACTTTGGTCAGTAAGTGTATCAACCACTGGCCAAAGGTCTTTGATGGCACTGGTTGGAGGTACACGGTTATGAATCCATCTGCTCCAATTCTTTATGGTTTACCTAAAATCCATAAAGAAGGCATTCCAATTAGACCAATAGTAGTGTATTGCAATGCACCTGCCTACAAGCTATGTAAGGGTTTCATAATCTTTTACAACAGTCATACTAATTTCGTTTCGGATTTCTCGGTTAAGAACTCGGAACTCGGTAGAATTGATTAACAAAATTCAGGATGTTGATATTCCACTACACTCGAAACTAGTTTCGTTTGACGTTGCTAGTCTTTTCACTTCTATTCCAATTAACATTTTGTCTCAGATTGTTTATACTTACTTAGATAGGGATGTTGTAGATGGGAGCCTACGCAATGAACTAAAGCTGATATTTGAAACTTGTATTAAACAAAATTATTTTTGCTTTGATAATAAATATTTCAGATTCACTGATGGTCTACCGATGGGCTCCCCTCTGTCACCTTTGTTAGCAGAAATTTTCATGAATTTCTTCGAACAAAGGATTGCATTGCTCATACAATCCTTATTTTCGTCATGTAATCTTTTGGTACAGATATGTTGATGACATACTATGTCTATGGAATGGCACTGATAGGCTATTAACCTCTTTTCTCACTTGGTTAAATTCTCAATATCCCACCATTAATTTTACGGTAGAAAAAGAAGAAAACAAATCTATTATCTTTCTAGATATAACAATAACCAGAATTAATTCTTCATTAGAGTTCAAAATTTATCGAAAACCCACGTATACAGACGCCATTATACCTAACTCTTCAAACCATCCCCATAATATTAAAATGTCAGCTTTCCACTCATTCTTAGATAGATTAATAAACATTCCTTTGACCAAATCCAATTATAACAAAGAGCTTAATTTAATTTTAGAAATAGCAGCGAATAACGGTTATGCAGCTAAGACTATATTAAAGCTATTAAACAGAAAACTGAAACATAATGCTTTAGCTAACATTTATCCACCTGATAGCCCAATGCCGAAAAATTGGCGCTGCTTAGAGTATATAGGAAAAACTAGTCAACGGATTAGTAACATCGTGACACAACCAAGGATTGATCGCCTTTCCAAGTCTGGCTATGTACAACCAAAAAGCAGAAGTTTAGACAACTTAGAATCTTACGAAATCCGAAAAGCTATATTTCTTAACCAAATATCCTCAACGAACAGAGAGAAATTCGTTTCTCACCAATTACCGACCCCGCACTGTTTTATTCCAATACTCATACCATCCCATAAAATGACTAATACGTCGGGTTATAATAAAATAAAATAAAAAATAAAAAATAAAAACTGAAAAAAAACAACAACATCTGGAATTTTGTTATTCGGCCGTTGACTAATCAATAATCAATAATCATATACCTGTGTTTAACTCACCCTCTTTTAATTTTTAATGTTTATTGCTCTCACCATTTTTATTGTTTAACACTCCCACATTTTTTATTTGTATATTTTTGTTTCATTTTTTGCTTTTTCCAACTATATATATAAATAACTACATTTTTATTTTACAGTTTAGTTGATACTCCTCATGATGGCCTAACAAGCCGAAATCGATCGAGTGATTTTTTAAACCTTTTTTAATTTTGCGAAATATTTAACAAGTGTTTTTAAAAATAAAATTTAAAAATGTGTGTACTAACTATTTTGTTAGCTCTTGTTTTTTTTCACGTAATTCGCAACTAACTTTTTTGGTAGCTCTCTTTTTTTTTAGGTAATTCCCAACTACCTTTTTTGGTAGCTCTATTTTTTTCACGTCAATTCAAAACTAAACTTTTCTGTTCCCTTTTTTTTCGTAATTCAAAACTAAGCTTTTCTGTTAGCTCTCGTTTTTCACATATTTCAAAAACTAGACTCCTTTTTTTTTTTTTGTTTCGTTCCTCTTTTTTTGTTTCCTAAAAATTCGCCGCTCGCTAGATATCCTATAAAAACCCCTGTCCGCCATAACTCGTTGGGAAAAGAACACGCCGGTGTGAATTTTTCCAACAAAATTTATTTTAATTTATGTTTTAATTTTTATTTTCTTCAAGATGGTTTTACAAGTTTTTCTTTTGAAATCTAAAATCGGACTGATTTCTTTAAATCTAAATTTCTTTAACTCTAAACTTAAAATTACTAACTCATCAAACTTGCCTCGACTCGATGAACATGATTCTATGATCACGTTTATCAACCATGCGCTTAAAACAGTTTATGTTGCAGAATTGGATTTGCTGCGCTAATTGTCTTATCATTTAAGTCACGTTGTTTATCTTTTGTTTGCGTGGCAGTTTCTATGGGAACTGTAACCGTAACTATATGTATGTAACTTGAAAAAAATAATATTAAAAATGAGCACCACTAGCAGATTCAAAAATTCACGTACCTGTAGAAAAATGTTTATGAACTGTAAACAGATGATGTTATGTTGTGGTATAGCTGTACAATCAATCTTATGTTATGGTGCAGCTATTTATTTATTTGTCATTTCACATTTTTTTGAAACCTATTTTTATCTGAATTAATTAATTAATTAAATATATTTGTATATTTTACTAAATAACTAAATATTAATTTTTTCTTTAATGAATATGTGTAATAGTTGAATAAACTGGCCGTACTCTAGCTCTTGAAGGTCATTAAGATTGCAATAGTTGCTGAAAGAATTATATAATTTCACACCATTATACTCTAGCGATCGTTGAGAAAATGATTCACAGTACCTTGGTAATCTAAAATTAGTATTCCTGGTATTATAATTGTGGATTTCTATATTGGTAGACAGCAAACTATCTAAATATTTAGGAAGATCCCCCTTTTCAAGTAAATAAAACAGTTTTCGCACATTAAAATGTATTCTCTGGCTGATTGATTTTCAGCCTAGTTTTTTTAGCATGTCTTTAATATGTATTCTATTATCCGCGTTTAAAATGCTTCTCATAAATCCATTCTGTATTTTTTACAGACGTGTTAATTGTGTTTGATTCATGATAAATAGAACAGATGAGCAATAATCTACATGGGGAGCTACAAATTGATTTATAAAATATTATTTTGGTCTCCATTGGTAGCTTGTCTTTAATTCTGGTGAAAAGTCTTAATTTTTTATTCATCTTTTTGGCTAAGTAATCTAAATGCTGGTTAAAACTTAAGTTTTCATCAATGACGACACCGAGATATTTGTATTCTTTAACTCGTTCAATGATTTGGTTAGCAATATCTGAGCTACCCTCGTACTTGGTTTTGATTGTCAAAAACATATACTTCGTTTTCGATATGTTCAATGACAATTTATGAAACATCAACCATCCCCGTAAATTCTCAAGTTCGTTCACTTTTTATACTGATTCTTGATGAGTTGGTGCCGAAATAGTAATTAATGTGTCGTCCGCAAATATAATAATTTGACAATTCTTTATACATAGACCTTTACCTTGTGGTACTCCGAGATTGTTTGTGTCAACGATGATGTAAAATTATCAACTTTTGTATATTGTTGTCTCCCTTGAAGATAATTGCTGAACCATTCAAGCTCTTTTCCTTCCATACCGTACTTGCATAATTTTTGGAGTAAGATTTTCCTATTTATAGTTTCAAAAGCTCGTTTGAAATCTAAAAAAACCGCTATCACTGCTTTATTTTCGTCTATTTGAGTTTTCCAACATATGATATGTTTCACAGGAATGCAATTCTCTAAACCCAGATTTTTGATCCACTATGGCGGAGCGTGTAATAAATTATGATAACCAAAATTTCCTTTGTTCGTAGAAATTAGTAGTGGACTGTATAAAAAATCTTTGATCACTTATTGACATACATCAATACACAATTGTAATAATACAGAAATACAATTTATTTGCTTTCAATTCTTTATTTTAAAATAATTAATTTTTATTTTATTGTTAACAAAAATGTGACCCCCATTTTTCGATCTTCGCCAAAAATCCTGTAATGAATATTGAATTTTTTGGTATCTGTCTAATCTGTTAAAATTTAGGTGGAGGACGGAACATACTTTATAGTAATAATGTTTATTACTATTAATAATTATTTATTAGATTTTACAAGTTTTATTCATTTAAGTTAATCTCTTCAATCTACTCAGTATTACCACCGCTATGAAGTTATTCTACTAGCTGTCAGTAGAAAGAGGTGATGGGTGCGTTCGAAATATATCACACAGGTGTGCGTTCTTATTACATGCTTTTTATTTTTTTTAAATTTTTTTTTTAACTTAGTACTATTACAATAACATTACTTACATCCTATATCTAACGGGCGGTCGAATTATCCGACCAGAGCGTGTGCTACGGTAATTGTCTTGTACCGGATTCTGAACCGGCAGTATGAGTTCCTGATGACTATCAACATCTGTTAAGATACATCACTACCGGCTGTTTCATAATCATCTGAAGACACATGACTTGTATTAATATCCACCGGTAGTGAGGAATCTTCCGCCTCACAAGTTGTGTCATCATGATGCTGAACATCACTATGACCAGTAATTGGTGATGGTATGATTTGTATCTCTGTTAGGTTACTATTGTCATTATACAACCCATTCTTATAATATGCTCCTCAAATAGCATGTCACTTGCGTTAAATCCACTATTTTTCGTTTTTGCTATGAATCGTCGTTTTCGTCGGTAGTGATTATCAAAGCTATTCTTTACTATATATGATCTATCATTAACATTACCTACCACTGTACCATAGTTCCATTCATAATTGTTTTTCTTAAAGATTACAAGATCTCCGACTTTTAACAATGGCAATGCTTTTGCGTTTCAAAGTAGTATTTTTGTCTCATTCTTTTTTGTTTTATTTTTTGTTGAACCTGACTTTCATTCACATTGTTCCGACATAACAGCGCCTTGGATACGGGCATTTTGGTTTTTAATAGTCGACCGTAAAATAACTGACAAGGAGCCAGCTGCATACTTGCCACAGGCGTAGTATTGTATTCCAGAATTCGATATTGATATTGACCTGTTTCATTATTTTCGTAACATCGCTTAAATATATTCTTTGCGATTGCTACTCCCTTTTCTGCTAAGCCATTGCTCTGCGGATACCTAGGACTCGAATATTGTACGATCAAGTTACATTAATCTACGAATTTGTCAAATTCATCCGAGTTGAAGGGATTATTATCACACTTTATTTTTGTTGGATATCCACTGTAATAATAACATGACTTGCAGATTTATACTCAACATGTTCCACTATGAGAAAAACAGAGTATGCGTCATTGATTGATATGAAGTTCATTCCTGCGTACTCAAAGATATCCATTGCGGCGATGTGAAGAGGGTACTCAGGTGTTTCTTCCTGTACTAATGGTTCTTTCTGATTATTTCTTTTGAAAGTTTGCATGTCTCACATGCCAATACAATACCCTTGATTTGTTTATTCATACCCGGCCACCAGTAATGCAGTCTAGCACGGCATTCAAGAGTTTTTTCGATTCCAAGATGTGGCGCATGCAACCACTTAGCGATTTTTTGCTGTAGCCCGGTGGGTATCACCAGCCGATGATTGCGAAAAAGCAATCTATTCTCAAAATGTAATTCCGATTTGAACTTATAGAATTCCTGACTGAAGTTGTCAAGCTTATGATAAGTTGGCCAACCGTTGATAATAAACATGCAGATACGCTTATACTGCTCCTATCGTTCGATCGTAGAACGATATGTATTGTAATTTTCTTCTGATAGGCATGCAGCCTTTGTTACCGTATATATAACGCATGATAGCTCCTCCATTTCTGTCACGTGCGGCAATTGTGCACGAGATAAGCAGTCAGCCACAAGCATGTCCTTACCAGGTTTGTAAGTTACACTTAATTTAGGATATTTGAGCAGAAACATAAACATTCTTTGTAATCGCGCGGTGACATCATCCATATCTCGCTTAACCAATGTTTCCAATGGCTTGTGGTCGCTTTCCACAGTAAATTCTCGACCATACAGGAAGTAATGAAATCGTTCACATGCAAATACTATCGCCAGAAGCTCTTTCTCGATTTGAGCCCATTTCTGTTCACTCTTGCTCAATGTTCTAGAGGCATACGCCACAGATTGTCCCCGTTGAGTAAGTACACATCCCAATCCATCCTTTGATGCGTCCGTTTGAATGATTACCGGCTTGTTCTTATCGTAAATTGCTAACACTGGGTCAGCGGTCACTACATCCAACAAGTCACGAAATTCGCGTTCATGTATTTCTTTCCATTCAAATGCAACATTATTTTGCGCAAGGTTACGCAATGCCGCAGATCGCTTTGACAAATTCGGGATGAACTTTGCAAGATATTTGATAAGTCCCAGGAGTTGCATGACATCCTGCTTGTTTTCCGGCTTTTTCATTCTACAAATTGCTTCAATGTATTTATTCTTTGGCTTGACCGAACCATATGACAAGACATGACCCATGAATTCGACCTGTGATTTTAGATATTGAATTTTTTCAGAGTTTAATTTAACGCCATTTTTTTTAGCGCGTTCAATGACCAACGACAAAGACCGATCGTGATCCCATTCGGTTTGGCCCATAACGGAATGTCATCAAAATATATCAAAACTCCTGGTATATCTCCAAATATCTGAATCATGTTTCGCTGAAACATCTCCGGTGCACAGTTGAGCCCAAAAGGTACACGATTAAATTTGAATCGCCCGAATGGGGTCGTGAACGTAGTTAGATTTAAACTGGCTTGATCCAATTCCATTTGCCAGAATCCACTTGATATAGGTCAAGAACCGTAAATACTGTCTGATTTGTCATATGGCTGGTAAAGTCATCTATGGTGGGGATGAGAAAATGTTCACGTTTAATGGCTTTGTTTAAAGGTTTAGGGTCCAAACAAATTCTCAATTTACCATTAGATTTTTCCACAATTTGCAAATTATTAACCCAATCCGATTCAAAGGTTCCAGTAGGCTATGCGGTATTCGTTTTTTATAATGCAGTGACGGCTCTGCATCTTCCTTCAGTATGATAGTTTGTTTTGATGGAAACTTACCCAAACCATCAAAAATATCGAGAAATGTTTCCACAAACTGCTCACTTGTTGTTGGCAAGCAGGCAACCGAGTCAATATCCAATCGTCTAATAAGATCAAATTTAATAGAGCTATCTAAACCAAGAATTGGTTCAAAATTGTTTTCTACAACGAGAAATCTAGCCGTTACTTAGGTTCTTTCTTGTTTTTAAATCGAAACAATCCAAGTTCACAGTACCATAAACGTTTACTTTATTATTACTATAATCAAATACTGGATAGTTCAGTGCTTTGTTTTGAATTTCTGCTTTTGTTTTTTGTACTACGTTGATCGGAACACAATTCACATCTGAGCCAGTGTCAATATTAAAATCTACTTTTTGATTTCCTACTTTATACGTTTTTATCCATCGACTGTTACTAGATCTAATACTATTTGAGTTTATTTTAAAATGTAACATATTTCGACTACATGCAATTCCATCACCTACCTTCCCATTGTTACCCGTGTCACTCCAGATGAGCGACTTTGTTTCCATTTTCCCTTCTTTGTTTTTTTCTTCCAATCCACTTTGCTTGTTGTTGTTGTCCAATCCACTTTGCCCGGTCCGAACAATGCACCGCAATTGTAACATCTGCGTGCAATGGCATCAACCACATTTGATTGTTGTTCTTCAACACTATTAATTGTTTGAACGACACCCTTATCCAACAGTAATTTGTTTTTGTTCGCCTCTTCAAATGCCTTACATTTGTCAATCACATCATTCACTGGCTGATCTTTCCCATCTAGCAGCTCTAACTGTAATTTTTTATCATACACACCAATAATTATGCGATCACGAAGCATTCTTTCTTCATACGGTAGTCCGCATGTACATTTATATTCACAGAACTGAATTTGCTTACGTAATTCAGTTTCAAACTCAACAAATGGTTGTTTTTCCTTTTGCACAATCGTGTTATATTTGAAAGATTCCATTGTTTCGTTTTTCTTTGGAATGCAATATCAATCAAATGCTTCCATTACTGCTTGCAACGTTCGGATTGCGTTGCGTTCGTTTGCGTCTGCCGCTGGTGCTAGTTTTCCGAGAATCCCGTTTGCCGATCCATCATTCGGGAATAACGTGTTGCAAATGTCCATTGCACGTGCACCAATTAACCACAAAAATGTTGCAATTTTTTTTGATTCTGTATCCACGTCTTTTCCGGTAGCTATCATGTACATCTGGAATGTTCTTTTCCATACTGGCCACTCACGTGCTAAATTTGAACAATCTAGCTCTGGTGGTAGGCGATCATTTGTTGCCATTTTTCTTCACAAAACTTTGATAACTTCACGAAATTATTTATTGTATTGTGTGTACCATACACTTGATTTCACGAATAATATTATTTTTCGTTCCGATGGCGTTCAATTTGGCCGATGATCACAGATTTCTATCAATTTTAAAATGCTCACGTACTTTACGTTTGTAATATACACACAATTCTTTATTGATTATTTTTAACAATATCCCACTTCTGACACCATGTAATAATTATGACAATTACTAATTAAAATAAAACAAAAAATACTTTATAGTAATAATGTTTATTAGTTACTATTAATAATTATTTATTAGATTTTACAAGTTTTATTAATTTAAGTTAATCTCTTCAATCTACTCAGTATTACCACCGCTATGAAGTAATTCTACCAGCTGTCAGTAGAAAGAGGTGATGGGTGCGTTCGAAATATATCACACAGGTGTGCGTTCTTATTACAGTTTATCCACTAAACACCATTTATTCACTACTAAGTATTTGGTATATCCCACTTCTGATTTGTGTTATGTTTACGTTAATTTAAAAAAAGAATAATGAAAAATGTTTATTTTGTTTTACTTCTTTTGCATCCAGGCGTTATAGAACGACGCTCGTTCTATGTCGTTCTATGTGGTAAAACGAAAGTTTTTAGTACCATGGATACCAGAAAGGGATTCTGGCAAATGAAGTTGACAGAAGAAAGTAGCAAACTAACTACTTTTTGGACTCCATTTGGCCGCTACCGTTGGCTACGTTGTCCTTTTGGAATTTCGTCAGCACCAGAGCTTTTCAAACGAAAATATACGCAGTAGTTCATGATTTGTCAGGTATTGAAGTTTTGGCAGACGACATATTAATATATGGAAAAGGGGATACTGTAGAAGAAGCATACGCGGACCACAATGCAAATTTGGAAAAACTATTAGTACGTTTACGCGAAAATAATTGTAAACTAAATAAGAGTAAATTGAATCTTTGTCGATCGGAAGTAAAATTTTTTGGACACATTCTGTCAAATAAAGGTCTAAAAGCAGACGAGTCAAAAGTCACGGCTATTAAGAATATGCCATCACCAAAAGATAAAGGTGATTTACTCCGATTTTTAGGTATGCTGAATTATTTGGGCCGATTCATTCTGAATCTTAGTACAGAAAGTGCTCTTCTTCGCAAGTTAACATTGGACAAGTCAACGTGGTTATGGTCAAATGATGAAGAGAGCGAATTTGCAAAGCTGAAATTGCTTGTTAGCGACATCAAATTATTAAAATATTTCGAGATTGGGAAGCAACTTACAATTGAATGTGACTTGAGCAGTACTGGACTGGGTGTAGAAGTTTTCCAGGATAATCAAATAGTGGCGTATGCGTCTCGTACTTTGTCTGCAGCAGAAAAGAATTACGCGATGATAGAAAAAGAGTTGTTAGCAATTGTGTTTGCGTGTGTGCGTTTTGATCAACTTATTGTGGGCAACGTTACAACCATTATAAAGACGGACCAAAAACCACTAATCAATATATTTAAGAAACCACTCTTGAAAGCGCCTAAACGTTTGCAGTTGATGCTGATGGTATTACAACGATACAACATCGAATTACGTTTTATTGATAGTAAGTCAAACATTATAGCGGACACATTATCGAGGGCATCGTTGGGCGTATCGGAGCATGACAGTTTCATAAATCATTACAATGTATTCAATGTTCATTCCGCAGAAAATGAAATATTCAACGATTCAACGAAAAAATTAATCTAATTCATTCGTTGAAAATTTCTGATGAACGAATTCAGAATATAAAAGAAGAAACTTTAAAAGACCATTCACTTCAAAAATTGATCTTATTGATTTCTAATGGTTGGCCGACCCGAATCAGAGACGTCCAGAAGACAATCAGCTATATTTTAAATATAAACATGAGCTATCATATCAAAACGGACTCATTTTTCGAAATGGAAAGATTTTAATTCCATATATTCTTAGAAAATTAATGGTGGAAAAAGTTCACGTAGCACACAATGGTATAGAAACCACAATCAATTTAGCGAAAGATAATATTTTCTGGCCGAATATGTCATCAGATATCAAAGAGAAGGTGCAAATGTGCGACATATGCATTAAATATTCAAATTCACAACAACATCCACCTATGCAGTCTCACGAAGTGCCAATGTATCCATTCCAGTTTGTATCAATGGATGCTCTAGTAAATAATGGTAAATCGTATTTAGTTACTGTTGATTATTATTCAGATTTTTTCGAGCTTGATCTATTAAATGATTCAACACCAAGCTCGGTAATTGAAATCGGCAAGCGAAATTTTAGCCGGTATGGTATTCCACAACGAGTATGTACGGACAATGGAACCAATTTTATAAATGCACAATTCAAAAAATTTTCTGAGGTTTGGGGATTTACACATGTAACATCATCACCACATCATCAAAGAGGAAACGGGAAGGCAGAATCATCAGTAAAAATAGCTAGAAACTTATTAAAGAAAGCAGAAGATTCTAAGGAAGATCTATGGTATTGTTTACTACATTGGCGCAATTCTCCTAATAAAATAGCTAGCAGCCCTGTGCAGAGATTTTATTCACGTAAAACCAGATCCGGAATTCCTCTGTGTGATGATCAGTACATGCCTAAAGTTGTTGAAGGTGTTCCTACAAAAATTGAAAGCCGTCGTCGTGAAAGCAAGTACTACTATGATCGTAAAGCGAAGTGCTTCTGTAGCAGTTCAAGTTTATCCACAGATAAATAATAATTGGTCGTTAGGGGTTGTCGAAAAACAATTGAAAAATCGTTCTTATCTGGTGAATGTTGGTGGCTCCACCTATAAACGGAATATAGTAAACATCAAGCCTTTCATTAAAGAAGAACAGTCAAAGGTAAATGGTTATACACAATCCAACAACATAAAAGACACGTCAATTGATTGCAATTCAACAGCAGACATAGAACAGGGTGAACCATCAGTAAGCAGCAGCAGTTATATTCGTCCTAAACGTAACATAAAGTTACCAAGTTCCGGTAAAATTTCATCTATTGTTGTTGTTTGACAATGTGGTCTCTTGATGGCAACATTCAAAGGAATTTGGTCTACTCTAGACAAATTCGGAAAGTATTATTCTTTTTCACTAGTAAAATGTTACTAACCCATTTTGTATTGGATGGTTCTAGTGTAATAATGTCACCAATGAGTCCAACTCTTCCTTCAGTTTTGATCGCATCGCCATAGGAATTCTACGAGGACATTGAATGACAGGTTTAATATTTTCATCAATTTCGATTTCCACTTCTCCCGGCAAGAGTCCATAACTATCAAATACATCATTATATTTCTGAATGATACGATTTGCTTCATTGACGGCATTAACATTTGAATGAATAGTTTTCGAGTCATTATTATTAATGCTTTTTACGAAATGTTCGGAATGCACTACATTTTTGCTGAATTTTATAAGTCCCAGAGCGGTGCTAGCACTTTCGGACAATACTGCACCATGCTCAGTCATTATCAACTACTTGAAATATAATATTATATTTTTTGTTTTCATAACGACACGGAAGTTTTACTTGACCCAAAATTTTAATATTATGTCCACCATAGTCTGTTAACGTCACCTTAGAGTCATTCAAACAAATATTACCACTAGTTAACTTTGAATATTGTTTAAATCCGATCAGACAAGCTTGAGCCCCTGAATCTAGATCACACACAACGCTTTGCCAATCTTCAATAAATTTTAGCCTCAACTGTACACGACTAGTGCCTTTACTCGAATCAATTACTTTTCCAATTGTCAATGATGTATCACTTTCACTGTCTGTTTTAACTTTCATTTCTTTTACTGATGCTTTGTTAAAATTCTTCTTTTTACATACTACTTCGAAGTGATTAAAACCATCGCAAAATTTACATTTTTTACCAAACCCAGGACAATGGGTTTTCTTAAAAACATGATTGGTCGCACAAAATTTACATTTCATTGAACTGTTTTCTGTCTTTTTATTATTTTTCGACTTCTTATTTTTTTTTTCGAACACTTTATTTACATTGTGATTTTCACCAACAAGAGATTTAACACGATCTTCAGTAGCTTCACTGACTTTACACTCCTGTATTATTTTTTCGAGTTTCAATGTATCTGGATCCTGCGATAGAAAACGTTTTTTTAAATTTATGTCACGAATACCAAATGCAATACGATCCCGCAACATGTCATCTGAGGTTACGTTCTCGTTATACTTGCATACGTCAATTATTTTCCGGAGACGTATCAAATACGCATTAAAAGGTTCATGTTCATTTTGTGAACACGTATGAAACAAAATATCGGTCATACAATACGTTTCTCTTTGACACCAGACGATTACAAATAAATTTAATAACATTTTCAGCAGTGTCCTTTTCCGCCTCCGTCAAAGAAAAATGTGAAAATTTCATTTTCGCATCATCACCAATTAACGATAAAAGTAAATTTATCTTTTTCTGTTCTTCAGTAGCAGGCCATTTGTCAATCCCTGATGCCATAACGTACTCGTTCCAATTCCTCTTAAAGAGTTCGAAATTTTCCTCAATATTACCATGTACATATATCCAATGGTCTCGGGAATGGAACATTTTGAGAGGTTATAACATCATTTTCATTTTTCTTAGAAAGCTAGCTCATCGTTGACTAATTTCATATTTTTGTTGATGTTACTGCGCGTAGATGTGAAAAGTTTTATTGCCTCAGCTAACTCGCTCATTTTAGTTTCCTTTTTATACTAGTGTTTTCACGATTAAATTTTTTTTTATCATATATATATATCGCAACCGTTTTTACTAATGTGATTTTCACTTAACCTCACTTATGTTAATTGTCTATCACCAATGAAATAATATATTTTCGTTTCAATATATATATCATATTTTTTTTATTGAAATTATTTCATCATCCACTAATCTGACATCATGTTGTACACATATTAAAGAAATACAATTATATTAATATCTAACATATTTTATTAATATACCGTAGTACTTGATACACGAGGTTTTTAATTCCGTTTTTACTACTATCTTTGATATACCACCATATAATGGATAGATCATAGACATACTACATAAACATGGAAGTGCTAAGTCCAATAGACATATAACAGTACCGAATGGCGTTTTATTTCCCAGCACTAAAACTCTATTCAAAATGACAATTCAAAACGTGTTACCACATGTAACTATACTATCCTATACTATTTCAAACATAGATGGCGGCCTGAGCGACAAAATTAAATATTTAAAAAAAATCAACTGTTTCTACTTCAAATTCAAAACTGTTGATTTTCGGCGTACAATACTTATATATTAAATAAATATGTTGATTGATTCATTTAAAAAAAAGTAAAAATAGAATACAAGATTTTATAACCGTTAACCGCTCAGATGGCAGATGGAAGGCCCTGCAGAAGTCGGTTTTTATATCATAGCACAAGAACAATAATTTAGCGCCTCTAAAAGCGCTGGTGAGGTATTAAGCCAACTGGTGGCGAGCAACATTCATGAACATAGTCGGTTATGGGAAACCCCGAAACGAGTAGGTCTGGCCCTCTCGTATTAACTAGTATTGGGAATTTTTTAATACTTTTGGTAATTTTAATTTTAATTTTGTTTTATTGTAATATTTCGGATCATAGTTCGGGTTTTTAACAATGAAATAATATTCTCTGAATATTCAGTAGAGAATCCTATTTTCAGTTTAATCTCTTATATTGAAATCATTAAAAATCTCGATTTTCCGCCATATCCAATAACATCAAAAACGATAAATAAAACCTTAGACACTAACAAATATTTATTTAAATACGTTCAAATATCCTCATTAGTTATTTTTAAATCAT
Organism: Tipula helvola; assembly: GCA_963556165.1. Lineage (NCBI taxonomy): Eukaryota > Metazoa > Arthropoda > Insecta > Diptera > Tipulidae > Tipula > Tipula helvola. The sequence goes on along the minus strand of OY744483.1, from coordinate 259,774,125 downwards.
CACACTTTTTATCTCTACATACATACATAATTATATTGTGTACAAATAAGGAAATGAATTTAAAATAAATAAATATTATGTACACATACAATTTATCACTTTAGTTAATTTTAATCAATTTGTAAATTTTTATTAAGAAATATTTTCTTTATAAAATCTGTTGTTAGTTTTTATTATACATTTTTTAAAAAATATCATTTATAAAATAAATAAACAAATTGTTAATATAAAATAGTTATTATAGTTCTAATGATTTCGTGGTTTAAAATAAATTTAAGTTACGGTATTATCTATTATTATCATAAACGCTATTATAAAATTATTAAAATTATTATAAATATTATTAAAAAAATAAATACTTAATTTATAAATAAAAACATTTTGTATAAATTTTTAAACGTCAGAAAAAAAAATATTTTTTGTAAATAAGTCAAATAAATAAAATGAAAAATATCCAATAATATTGATAGTAGAAAATAACAATATTATGTATAGCTTCTTATTAACAATAATAATACCTTAATTATTATTGTAATACGAGTACAAGTAAAATAAAAATATTGTTATTTTACTTGACATAATTTATATATACAAATAAATAAATATTTTAATAATATATTTTTATCAATGTTTTATAAAAAAAATAGCAATTAATCTATCTTAAATAAAATTAAATTTAGAGATTAATTAATATTAATTATGAATTATAAAAAAACGACCTTTTTTAATTAAAAACAAAAAAAATTTATTGTAATAATAAATTATAAAAGCAATTGAATAAATAAAATGGAATAAATATAATTATTTCATGCAAAAATATTAATTCAAAATACTTTTATTTGGAACACGCATCTTTAGGCTTAGCCATGAAAACCGGAGAAGAATAATCCCTTTTGTTTTTCAATGCCTTGTCGGTTTTCGGTATCGGAGCAACAAAAAATATAATTAAATTCTGCCAAAGCCGACAATTATTCAGAATGCAAAAAAATATATCGTTTGATGTTTAGATGAACTGCTGGAAAGATCGGAATCTAATTAAAAAAACTGGGGTGTGGCTGTGTCGTAGATACAGCCGTATGTTTTACGTTAATACGTGTACGTTAAGGTTGCATTCACAGTATTGTTTTCGCCCTGCGTTTCGATGTTGTTTTCAGATTTTAGTTTTTGTTGTTGTTTTTCTTCACGATATTAGCAAAGAAATGCTCCATTTCCATATAAAAAACTTATCGTTTGCATGGAAAAAATCCAAGTTTTCTACCAAAAATGTAGTGTCTCTAGCGGTGAAGACGACTTCGAATCCAAGCAAAATATGTCAACCATAGTAATTTTTGGTTGTTTTCGTAAACAAAAATTCAAATTTATTGACACATCGATATTTATAATTTTACATTTTTATTTTAATTTTTTTTTTTAGTGAAATTATCTCAAACTGATTGTGGATTGTATTAATGCATGTTTTAATTTTTATTTTATTATATTTACGCAAAATCTCTATGTATTAATCAAAAGTAGAAAGGAAAACAAACGATCAGTTGTCAAAAATAAAAATAAAATAATTTTTGTTGTTGTATCACGATAAGCTCAAATCAACATCGAAACGCAAGGCGAAAACAATACTGTGAATGCAACCTAAGAGTATTTTCTTGTAGAAATATTCGAGCGATCCAAATTACCGTTGGCATGACGATTACAGGTCTCAACGCCTATTGATAGAGGTATCAACCATCGAAATCGGAGCACAATTGCAGATTTTTGATTTTTCTGGCTCTGAATTTGTGGGCTATAGTTCAGGTGATTTTCAATAAAACTAAATATTCTGCGAAATGTGTAGAAATGTGCGAGCGATCCAAATGACCGTTTGCATGACGATTATAGGTCTCAACGCCTATTGATAGAGGCATCAACCATACCGGTGTGAAGTTTTCCACAGAATTCAGAAGTGTAGCTACACAAATTAACAGATTTCAAAAATGTAGTTACACAATATAGGAAATAGTGTAGTTGTACACAAAAAGATGTGTATAAACTATAAATAGTAGGAAAAGTTTATATTTATGTTAATGAAGAAAAAATTTTAACCGTATAAAATGAAAATTATTTTTGTCTATGAAATACAGACAAATGATTAATAAAATAAAAATTCCATTTCACTTAGAAAAATAAATAAATCTGTAGTTTTATACAAATTTAGTGTAGTGGTCACTTCTGGCCAGTTTCAAGAAATCCTAGAGATGTCTAAGTAAATCTAAGTATGCCATATTATTTTACGCTGTTAGTAGAATATTTGGGCCGAGACTCATTTTAACGCGACCCTCAAGGGGTGAGATATTGCATTTCCACACTTTTATTTTGTACAAATTTAGTGTAGTGGTCACTTTTGGCCAGTTTCAAGAAATCCTAGAGATGTCTAAGTAAATCTGAGTATGCCATATTATTGTACGCTGTTAGTAGATTATTTGGGCCAAGACTCATTTTAACGCGACCCTCAAGGGGTGAGATATCGCATTTCCACACTTTTATTTTATGCAAATTTAGTGTAGTGGTCACTTTTGGCCAGTTTCAAGAAATCTCAGAGATGTCTAAGTAAATCTGAGTATGCCATATTATTGTACGCTATCAGTAGAATATTTGGGCCGAGACTCATTTTAACGCGACCCTCAAGGGGTGAGATATCGCATTTCCACACTTTTATTTTATACAAATTTAGTGTAGTGGTCAATTGTTGGAAATTTACAAAAAATCCTAGAGATGTCTAAGTAAGTCTGAGCATGCCATATTATTGTACGCTGTTAGTAGAATATTTGGGCCGAGACTCATTTTAACGCGACCCTCGAGGGGTGAGATATCGCATTTCCACACTTTTATTTTATACAAATTTAGTGTAGTGGTCACTTTTGGCCAGTTTCAAGAAATCCTAGAGATGTCTAAGTAAATCTGAGTATGCCATATTATTGTACGCTATCAGTAGAATATTTGGGCCGAGACTCATTTTAACGCGACCCTCAAGGGGTGAGATATCGCATTTTCACACTTTTATTTTGTGCAAATTTAGTGTAGTGGCCATGGTGGTCAATTGTTGGAAAATTACAAAAAATCCTAGAGATGTCTAAGTAAATCTGAGTATGCCATATTATTGTACGCTATTAGTAGAATATTTGGGCCGAGACTCATTTTAACGCGACCCTCAAGGGGTGAGATATCGCATTTCCACACTTTTATTTTGTACAAATTTAGTGTAGTGGTCACTTTTGGCCAGTTTCAAAAAATCCTAGAGATGTCTAAGTAAATCTGAGTATGCTACATTATTGTACGCTATTAGTAGAATATTTGGGCCGAGACTCATTTTAACGCGACCCTCAAGGGGTGAGATATCGCATTTCCACACTTTTATTTTATGCAAATTTAGTGTATTGGTCATTTTTGGCCAGTTTCAAGAAATCTCAGAGATGTCTAAGTAAATCTGAGTATGCCATATTATTGTACGCTATTATGATAGTAGAGTATTTGGGCCGAGACTCATTTTAACGCGACCCTCAAGGGGTGAGATATCGCATTTCCACACTTTTATTTTATGCAAATTTAGTATAGTGGTCACTTTTGGCCAGTTTCAAAAAATCCTAGAGATGTCTAAGTAAATCTGAGTATGCTACATTATTGTACGCTATCAGTAGAATATTTGGGCCGAGACTCATTTTAACGCGACCCTCAAGGGGTGAGATATCGCATTTCCACACTTTTATTTTATGCAAATTTAGTGTAGTGGTTACTTTTGGCCAGTTTCAAGAAATCTCAGAGATGTCTAAGTAAATCTGAGTATGCCATATTATTGTACGCTATCAGTAGAATATTTGGGCCGAGACTCATTTTAACGCGACCCTCAAGGGGTGAGATATCGCATTTCCACACTTTTATTTTATGCAAATTTAGTGTAGTGGTCACTTTTGGCCAGTTTCAAAAAATCCTAGAGATGTCTAAGTAAATCTGAGTATGCTACATTATTGTACGCTATCAGTAGAATATTTGGGCCGAGACTCATTTTAACGCGACCCTCAAGGGGTGAGATATCGCATTTCCACACTTTTATTTTGTACAAATTTAGTGTAGTGGTCACTTTTGGCCAGTTTCAAGAAATCTCAGAGATGTCTAAGTAAATCTGAGTATGCCATATTATTGTACGCTATCAGTAGAATATTTGGGCCGAGACTCATTTTAACGCGACCCTCAAGGGGTGAGATATCGCATTTCCACACTTTTATTTTATACAAATTTAGTGTAGTGGTCAATTGTTGGAAATTTACAAAAAATCCTAGAGATGTCTAAGTAAGTCTGAGTATGCCATATTATTGTACGCTGTTAGTAGATTATTTGGGCCATGACTCATTTTAACGCGACCCTCAAGGGGTGGGATATCGCATTTCCACACTTTTATTTTGTACAAATTTAGTGTAGTGGTCACTTTTGGCCAGTTTCAAGAAATCCTAGAGATGTCTAAGTAAATCTGAGTTGGTATTATATTGATAGACGGCATTTTTGAGATGCTGGACTGGCGATTACATCCTGTACTATATTGAGTTTTCTTCTTTTTAATTTTTATACAAATTTAGTGTAGCAGTCGTTTAAAATAACTATATTTAGAAAATTTAATTTCAAATAAATACGAGGAAGCTGTTTTGTGAACTTTTGGGTTAAAACTCATGGTTTTTTATTTATTGTTTATAAAGGAACTAATATTTTGAGTAAATTAGTATAGCAGGATTTATTTTTGTTGTCGTATTAATTTCCATTGGGAATGCTAAAAGGTCGTCATGTTGCTCCCAAATATTATTTGTTCGTTTTATATAGGATCGAAAATGACTTGCTACATTTTTATTTTTAGACTTTTCGTAATGAATTATTCCTTTTAAATAAAACTCTTCGCTGGACAATACGATTTTGTTGCTAATTTCATTTATTTTGATGGAGTAAGTATTATTATTTGGCTGTACGTCTACAACAGCTATGCCATAGTTGCTAAAATAATCAATTTTTCTCATATCTTGACATTGTGGGCAAATAGTATGTTTAAAGTCAATAGCATTTTGAATATTGCTTAATGTTTGTTGATTGAATTTAAAAAGTCTTCGAAAGGGAGGTAAAACGTTTCTCTTAAAACATCTGAATGTTTTTTTTGTGAACAACTACGAATTTCTGTTAAAGGTCGAGGTAAAACTTTCTCCTCGTAAATGAAAGAAATACAACAAGTTGCGTCTAAATTTGTATACAACAAGTTGCGTCTAAATTTGTATAGTTGTTGGTACGAACTAGTGATATACTTTTCGAATAAATTTCTAGCATTAGCCGGGATCGTTCTTTATAAAGAAGTGATGTATCAGGAAATTTGTTTATTTCAGATACAAATTTAAAAAATGGATTTACCGATGTGTGAAATAAACCTTTAAAATACTCTGAATAAGTAAATAAACATAAAAATATTTGCGTTGTTGCATCAAAAGCCCAAGTATTAATTACTTAATTACTTCGCTATTTTCAACAAAAGAGTATCCATTTTTTAAAATATGCACTTCTTCACGATCACCTGAATATTCAATAGGTTTAGATTTCTGAGTAGGCTGACAATTGCTCTGTGCTAAACGTCGCAATACTTTATTACCAAAATGCCTGGAGGAGTCGAGAATTTTCCGTTTTTTATTCCACGTTTCTTCATGAGGCTCATTATCAGGGTCGTCAAGTATACCAGTTTGAACTGCATTTTCATTAGAAGATGTTTCACAAATTTTTCTAATTTCAATTAATTTTGTTAATTTCTCCGTTTTATCTTTTAAAATACTAATAAATCTACCTAAGCGCAAAGATTGATGGTTCGTGTAATGATTCTTCACTATCGAAAACCAACTCTCAGCGTTTGCATTCGATAGTCTTCCAGATATGCCCATCTTTCTAGCAAAGCACACTCCCCACAAAGGCAAAAAAGCCATATATTTTTTTATTGTAAAATTAACAAATTCAACATTATAATAGATGTTTAAATTTGATTCGTCGGTATTATTTGACTGATTGTTAATTGAGTCCATAGTATCGATAAAAATTTGATTGAACCGTACATAATACGGACTGCAGCTAAATGTAGATTTTTTAAAGAAAGCTGTTCTTTGAGGTAATCTCCATGCCGCTGATTCCGATGGGTCAGTACTATAACTCTCACTCTCGTTATTATACAATTGAATTAATAATTTTTTTAATCTTTCAAGGGACTCTGAAACACGTTGATTTGAAAATTTTGTGCAACAAATTATGCAGTAAAGTTCAAATAATTGATCAATATGTTTCAAAGACTGACAATTTAGTATGCCACAAAATACATCTAAAATAAAGTTTTTTGTTACTCTGTTAGCGTTTGGCCACTTTTCTTTTAATTGTGACGATATAATATTCACAAAATGGGCACAGCAGATAAAAGTACCAACTTTATTTATTTGTATCAATTGAGTAGTTGAATTGAGAATGCCATACGTATAATCAATGTACTCAGAAACAGTCATTGTATTGAAACTTAGCAGTATCGATTTTAAAAGAGCCCAAGACCAATCAGTTACAAAAAATTTTGGAATAAATTCTTTGGGAATATGTTCTTTTAAATCATCCAAAAATCGTTTGATTGTGAGAGAATCATGCTTAGAAGAAATTAGCTCGCCTATCGGAATTAAACTATTGCTTATATTTACCACACATGCATAGTAAAGTATGCGCCTGTAGCTATGATAGGGATGACAAACAGGATGTTTAGCGACTTTACCGGTTGCATCAAAATAAATTTCATTTACTGGATATTTTTTAAGTAGCTCTAAAGTAGAATGCCTTAGAAGAACTACTTTAAGAGGGTCAGGTGACAACTCATGGATATATTTATTTTTTTTTGGCTCAACTATGTTCATTTGGCATATATCGATTATATCGCAATCACGGACAAGATCATCCTTTTTCAGTTGCTCTGATTTTATTTTTCTAACAGTTGTAGAAGGAACAAACGATTGTGTATTACCAATTTTAAAAAGTTTAATATCAGTGTCTTTCGCTAGATCAAGCGAAAAATTATGACACGATGTTAATTTCAATTGGGTTTTTACATTTTCTCGTTTATTTCCCCTAATTTGGTTGTACACTTTTTTTTCTCCTTCATGGCTTACACATTTTTGGCCATTTGAATAAATTTCAAGCCATGCGTTTTGCCGAACTATAAATTTATATTTTGTTTTTGGAATTAGTTTGCACTGTCCATAAACAATAATATTTTGTGGATTTTTTATTGACGATAGCCTCATTGATTTAAACGAAATCACACAAGGGTGTCTAATCTCGATTAAATACTCGGTAATTTTATTTCGTACGTCTTCTCTGCTGAGACCGGAAAATGATGATGTTAACTTTATTTTATCATTTAATAAAAATTGTTTAGAAAAATTAGGTAAGTTAGGGGCTAAATCTTCTTGGTGACCGTACGTTTTTTTTCCAAATTTGTATCTTCATGTAAATCATAAGTTACATTAGAATCAAAATAATCAATATCATCATCCAAATCAAATCTGAATTCATGATTTTTACCTAAAACAGTTGTCTCGTCATTTAGTTGAATCGGTACAGCGGTGTTCACATTTTGATTAGAATAAATATTGCTATTTACAACCATTTTGTTCATTTTTTGTCGCCAAACTAAACAAATATTCAAACGGTTTTTTAATGAATTTTGAATGCCTAATTTTTTACAAACACTTTTCATTTGCAAACTATCAGAACTAGTCAAAATTTCACCTTCCAAAACTAATCCCTCTAAAGCAGTTTTCAGTGCTATAGCAGAGATACAATTTTTTTTCTTTTTATAATTATATTTTAACATTTTGTTAAAATAAATATGCAGCTATGTAATATAGAAAAAAATATCCAAGAATCTAATAAAACAAATTAATGTAACTGCAAAAAGCAGCAATATTTGCTATAACTTTAGCTGTTACAAGCAACGAAAATTTGTAATATTCAACAACTATAGAAACAATAAAATAGAAATCCAGAAAACAAGCCAAGGTCAATAAGTAAAAAAACAATAATTAATAATAAATATGTAAACACGCTTTTAAGAAAGTCC